>HG995336.1:4998252-5598252 GCA_905333045.1 Lysandra bellargus | reverse complement strand
GATAGCATGACACTTCAACCGACGCTTTTGTCACCCGAGCCGAAGGCAAGGAATATCGCGTGGGTTGAAATGTCCTACTTTCCTACTTTCAACAAAATTCTTCCGTCTTTAATGACTCGCTTATAGTTCTACGACTCTTTATGTGGAGTCAGTTTTTAAATACAAAGCTAAAATATAATTACTTATTAATAATATCATCAGAAAAAAAGCTTAAATAATCTCACCAACACTGGAGAATTTCCTCCAATCAGATGCAACACAGTCTCCACTAGCACATCCAGGGTGTTCAGACACAGCACATCCACATCCGGGTCCAACTCATCCTCATCTATTGGTTCATCAGGGTCTTCCTTCTTCCATAACAGGGTTACCAGCTCTCCCAACATTTCAGCGCATTGCGGCAACTCGTCGCGGCGCGCGAGATGAACTCGTAAATGGTGACACGCAGTCGTTAGTATTATATTGCGGGCCTCTGAAAAAAGGTAAGTCATGATGTGAGATTGAGTAAGACATGAGAGCCATTTTAAATTTGAAGTCTAGATTCGCAGACGCAACGCACTGGCTGTTACTAAAGCTACGCTGAGTTATAGGTAGCCTAACCATAGCTAAAAAAATAACAAATAAAATTGCAGTTTATCACGACATATTATAAAACAAAGTCGCTTTTTCTGTCCTCATGTTCCTTTGTTCCCTTTAATCTTTAAAACCACGCAACGGATTTTGATACAGTTTTCTTTAGTAGATAGAGTGATTAAAGAGGACTTTCATATTATGGCAAGGTAGGATGAATATTGATGAAAAGATAGTGATGTAGTATAACTGGCCCCTAGATGATCAATTTTATAGTGCAATTTAATATTTATTTGACAATACGATTGAAAGGCGGGCGCGTTTACAACCCTAGACGATCAATAATATTGCAAAATACGTAATATTACAAAATAAAATTGATCGTCTAGGGGCCCGCTTATAAATGATTCGGTGCCAAAAAATTATAATCAACATCTTCACGATAAGGCCGTGTTCACACCAAACCGACTGTGAGCCGCCGAATATGAGCGAACGTTACGCAGTTTATTGTATTTCCATACATATTCACTATTTCGTTCACATCTAACCGACAATACGCTATTACGCTAGGCGTAGGCGCGGACATTCGATACTATATATTTTCACGTTCACACTGGGGCTCACAGTGAGCCTGCTCACATTCGGCGGCGTATAGTCAATTTGGTCTGAACACGCGCTAAAAGAAACAAAGATTCACAAGTCAAGCTGAGTTGTGACAGCACACAAATTCCATCTACTCACCTGGATCCTCCCCCAGTGGTCCCTTCAATATTTCCTGTGCGGCAGCGAGGCGGGCACGTGCTAGAGGCGGGGCCGCAGCGGGCGCGTCGAGTACGCCCACCGCCGCGCGCGCCGCCTCCACTGCACCGAGCGCCGCGCACACCTCGCGGATAACCCCCGCCCATGACCACATAAGCGCCACCTGTGAGGAAGTTATGCTATGTTTTCATCTATACTTATTATAAAACAAAGTCACATTTTTCCCTCATGTCCCTTTGTTCCCTTTAATCTTTAAAACTACGCAACGGATTTTGATGATTCTTTCAGTGTTAGATAGCCCATTTATCGAGGATGGTTATAGGCTATATTTTATCACGTTAAGACTAATAGGAGCGAAGCAATAGAGGAAAATGTGAAAAAAACGGGGAAAATGATTTGAAAGGCCTAACTTGAACGCGATAATCTCAGGAACTAAGTGGTCCGATTTCCGAACTACGCAACGGATTTTGATGCGGTTTACTTTAATAAATAGAGTGATTCAAGAGCAAGGTTATAGAGTATAATAAAATTCATTATATAGTGGCGAAATACTGTTATTATTGGGGTTTCTAATGTGATGTCGTAAATAATTTCATCTTTTTCCGCATACATTGCAAACGCAGGCTGAAACGTACGAGATTTATCAAAATAATGTACTAAGTATTGTACACAATGAAAAGGTCTACAGAAAACTCCGCGATGATATATGTCTATCTCATATGGATATCCCACTATAACATTTTTTGTCATTTATTTTTTACGACAAATAATGGCTAATTTTCGAAGCGATTTTAACCAATACAGTATTAATCCTTATTCAATTAAACACTTTAGATACATTGTTGATTTAATATAGATCTATATGGCCCTTTACAGCATATGATTTAAATGAATAGTTTCGAAGATATTACAGATTTTAAAATTGCGGGACGTAGCGTTTGCGGCGATACCGGCAGGCCGCTGCGGCGCGGCGCGACGGGAGCGTGCCTATTCTAATATATTATATAAATCTCCTGTCACGATGTTTGTCTGTCACGATGGATTCCTAAACTACTTAACCGATTTTAATGTTTTTTTTTAAATGTGTGCTTTTTTCCAACTTGAGAGATAGGATAGCTTAGATCTTTAATTATAGTCGCAATTTTATTTTATTGCAAATTATTTGTCTATAAAGAGCGACCATTGTTTATGACTACGCAACGGATTTTGATGATTCTTTCAGTGTTAGATAGCCCATTTATCGAGGAAGGCTATATTTTATCACGCTAAGACTAATAGGAGCAAAGAAATAGGGGAAAATATGGAAAAAACGGGAAAAAATATTTAAAAGGGCGAACTTGAACGCGCTAATCTCAGGAACTACTGGTCCAATTTGAGAAATTATTTCAGTGTTAGATAGCCCATTTATTGAGGAAGGCTGTAGGCTATATTTTATCACGCTAAGACTAATAGGAGAATGTGGAAAAAACGGGGGAAATTATTTGAAAGGGCTTATCTCGCGAACTACTGGAGCGATTTTTGTGTTATTAATTGGCACAGATAAAAAGTAGACCACGTGAAGGATCATAGGCTATCGATTTTAATCATTTTTTCAGTGGCTGTAATATATTTTATACCTGTGCGACGTCGGGGCGGGTCGCTAGTTGTGGATAATATCGTGGGCTTAGACGTATCGTGTTCTAAATTTAAATCCATGACTATGTTGTTATGTATTTACCTAACGTAAGAACAGTTACATAATATCACAGTAAAACAAGATGTAAAAGGCAAGCAATGAGAGGTTAGATTTCGCCTTTGTTATTTTTATGAAATAAGGGGGCAAACGAGCAAACGGGTCACCTGATGGAAAGCAACTTTCGTCGCCCATGGACACTCGCAGCATCAGAAGAGCTGCAGGTGCGTTGCCTGCCTTTTAAGAGGGAATAGGGTAATAGGGGAGGGTAGGGATGGGAAGGGAAGGGAATAGGGCAGGGGATTGGGCCTCCGGTAAACTCACTCACTCGGCGAAACACAACAAACGCAAGCGCTGTTCCACGCCGGTTTTCTTTGAGAACGTGCTATTTCTCCGGTCGAGCCGGCCCAAAAGGTAATTTTGACGATATTGAAAAATGAAGCGTTTTGTCAAACGAAACGTCGGGCGATGCATGTATATCGCTAATTTAATATTACCATATCTTAATACTACCATATATGTAAATAAAAATATACCTGCGCCGGCGCCAGATGATCTCTATGCGGATGATGCGCCAACTGCCGTAACGCATGTAGCGCCGCTCTCACATCTCTTCTGAAACTGTCTTCATATTGTCCACCGGTCGCGCGTGCGAATAGGCGACGCGAACGTACAGCGAGGCGGAATACGCAGCCGAGTGAACGCAGACATTTGCGTATCGGTTCTTGGCCCTCCGCCCCAGCCGCCCACTCCGCGCAGTGTTGCACTGAAGATAGGAGACCCCTGCGGAAGATATAGTTATTAGATTACCAATACATACATTTATTATGACTTTATAAAAATGTATTGTTCCAGAAGGATTCAGAAAGTAAGCTGACATTTTATTAGGCTCTTATAATAAAGCTAGCAGCAACTTGTAACTTATTTCAATAACATAATTTATCGACAGTTTCTATGATAGGCTAGAATTGTCTTGCTGCCTCTGTACTTTTAAGGATATTGTAATATATTTGTTTATTTTCATAGTATTTAGTTAAACATAATATAACTTACTTATAAACAAGCGCCGCAGAGAAATGTTCTTCGATATAAACGTCTAAAACGGGTCTGAAATGTTGGAATCTACTCTCATCGAGAAGGCTGCAGATTGATACGAGCACAAGAAACACTGTGCCCGAATGGGGAGTGCTGAAACAAAAAAAAAAAAGGTAAGTAATATAACATTTTTAAACAGAACTTTCTATGACTATATATCTTACTGTTGTGGCGATCAAACAGAACTAAAGTTCAAAAGAAACCTTGTAACAACAATTCATTGGAGTAGACATGTATAACAAGTATATTAAAGCTTACCTGTTTCCATCTTCCGTAGAAAACAACGCGAATAGGGCATCTAAGACGTCTCTGAGGAATTTTATAAGTTCTTCGCAGCTCAATCCGTCACCGAGACGCAACACACGTAATAGTGTCTCTTGGACCTTCTCGGGGTGTGCACGCCATTGTAATAGAGCTAGGAGGTCCTCTGTAATAAGATATATACTTTTTTGAAGAAAAGAACTTTGTTGAGAAAAGAAGTATTAAGAAGATTAAGACCATATTTTGTCATAATCACACTATTTTAAAATGTTAAACTACTTTTGATTAACGTCTAAGGCTTCTTACAGACGAACGTGCCGTCAAACGCCGTCCACGCTTGCCGTCGACAAGTGCCGTTCGTCTGTAAACGCTCTTACTTAACTCGGGTTTTATACAAAACTAATACATTTTAACAGGTTGATGGTTTTTACGGCGTCGAAGTTCTAGTATAATTTTGTTTTGTATGATATGTTACTCATGTTACAGAAGACAAATATACCTAAAATGAAAATGTGTTTTAAGCACCACTATACATAAATATGGCTTATTGCAGTTTACAGAAAATGTGATTAATACAAACCATTCTGTGTTAGTTTCGTGGAACACAGCAGAGTGCTAATGATACAGTTTTCTTTGGTACTTCTAGGGAATGCGGATAGCACGCCATTGGTGTTGGCTCTTGCGGTGTCTGTGGCACACGACGGCAAAGACAGATAGCTGCCTGATACTAATCTGTAACAAAATATATAAGCCATTAGCAATTATTTTTTGTAAATATTTGCGACAAAATTCATAGTAAAATGACATTACGATGCGATGCGATGCGATTTCACAGTTATGTGTGGGAACCCATAATTGGGCGAATGAAATAAAGGGATCTTAGACTACAGCGTCAACATCAACTTTATTATTAAAGGAATTTTTATTCCTTTAATAATAAAGTTGATGTTGACGCTGTAGTCTAAGATCCCGTAAGGCAGTAAATGTGTCGTCCTCTATACCAGCATAATAGAAGAGTGAAATTGCTAGTAAGCCATTAAAAAATTAAGAACATTTTAATATCTTTAAAAGTTTTTTTTTTATAGAAATAGGCACTACTCACTTGCTGGGGTCATCACATTTGTACACGTAAAGTTCGTGCGCGCCGTCACGGAGCGTCGCACCGCTCGCTTCCATCAATCGTGCGAAAGAGAAGCCAAATAGCTTCCTCTCATTCTTATCTCGTGCTGTAATATTAAGATTTCTCAGTGTTTATACTGTGTCAGCATGGTGTAATGAATCAATGCTTGCTGAGCATTCTAATAAATTGCAACGGCCATTGGAAAGTGGGCTATAGGTTTTTATTTGCGACGCCTAACAGTGCTCAGAGGCTCGCACAAACTAATACACTGCAACTCGCAACACACGGCTCGAGAAGTTCTGATGTATCAAAAGATACCAGCAATCAACATTTTTTTTCTAGTAAATTGCTGAGTATATTAATGACAAATGCTGACTGACAAACTTGATTCGCCGATGTTAAAACTTTAAAATTATTATCTAACAATATAGCTTTAAGACAAAATGTATAGCGGCCCTCAATAAATAATTTATTTATTACACTCACTGGAACAATGTCGGAACTCGATGCGTACGTGCGCGTGCGTGAACGTGTCGAGCGGCACCGTGAGACGCAATTGCTCCGCCCACGCAGGCGCGTTGTTGTGGTACAGTACGAGCGAGTCGAAACGCGTCGCGCCACACCCGCTGGCTCCCCACACGCAATCCTGGTTACGCACAACCAATGCTTTAGGCATCCATACTAAGGGCCTGTTTCATCACTTCCTGAAAAAGTGCCCGATAGGCTATCCAGAACTTTTTTGACAGATTCTCCATACTCTATCTGTCAAGTTAAATGGTTAGCCTATCCAGCACTTATCAGGAAGTGGTGAAATAGGCCCTTAGTATTATGAATGCGAAAGTGTGTCTGTCTGTTACCTCTTCACGTCCAAACCGCTGAAACTTGGTATGAGGATACTTTGAGTCCCGGGAAAGGACATAGGCTAATTTTGATCTCGTAAAAATGTACGGTTCCCGCGCGATAAACGAATTTTGGAGCAACGGCGTTGCGGGCATCGTCTAGTAAATTATAACAGCGTTAGGGATACGTTCGCAAAATTGCTGGTTCCGTTTTAGGGTTCTTTAATCAACAAAACTTAGTGACTACGGAAGCCTAAAAACAGAACCCTAACCGGCAAATTTTTTGTATGTTTGTAGGTTAATAGTTACATCCTACAAATAGAACAATCCATATTTTAAGACCATCAAATCAAAGTATTACATCCTATATGTTAGCTGTTAGGTAGGCTGTTAGTTACAATCTCTGTTAGCTACCACCTTCAAGATTTTTCGCAAATAAAATGTTCGTCTTATCAAAATGAAGCTACTCACAAAAAATTAGCTTGATAGTAATCAAAAAAGTTTGTTCTACGGAACAATAGTTAATTTTCTTTTTAAAACAACTATTACAGTTTGTTTTAAAAAGAAAATTAACTCGAATATTAACCCGAATACTAAAGTATACGGATAGTGGATACCACCCGGAAACATTGACGATGACACCGTGGAGAGTCAACCGAGCTCTGCTTGTAAACAAGCCAATGTATACTGTTTTGCTGGAAACAGATACAAAAGACCATTGTTGATAAATAAAAAAAAAACACCTAAGAATAATCTATATATATATAAAAATGGATTTACAAATGTGTTAGTCGCGCAAAAACTCGAAAACGGCTGAACGGATTGGGCTGATTTTAGTCTTAAAATATTCGTAGAAGTCCAGGGAAGGTTTTAAAGCGACCTGTGACACGAAGTTCACCGGGACAGCTATAAAAACTAAGGAAACGTAACTCCCATACTTCAATCGTTTTGAATTTGGTTCTCAAGGTTCTTTCGCACACTAAAATAATATGGCAATAGCTACGAAACACTCCATTCAAATTGACAAAATAAAGCCGTTGACAATAATTGTCACTTCTATAATTACAAAAAAATCTGGCATGTAATCGGGCCTCTTTTTGCATAAAGTATGCATGTATTTGGGTCACATTTTGTAGAATCGCGACAAATTTTTTGACACAGTTACTCTTCCTTAGTTTTTATTATTCGTAGGAAGACGCCGATTCATGGGAACCACCTCTACCGCGCCACCTGCTATATAAAGGCCGCCAAGTGGCATAAAAGACGATTTATACTGTAGCTCCACCAGTTTGAGATATTAGTTTTGATAATAGTTTAATTTTCTGTAATCGTTTTAAATAAAGTTTTTTTTTTTTTTAATAAAGAACTTATTCCAAGTATTTTGACTCGTGTACGAAGTTAAACTTAAGGCCGTGTCCCCATCAGACACGGCGCGGCGCCGGCACCGTGTTACGGCACGACGCCGCCACCGCGACACGGTACGGCGCCGTACCGTGACACGGTGGCTTAAGCGGTACACCGCGCGCCCCTATTCTGGTGATACTTTAACAAAATTTCTTTTTTTTTAATCTAGACAAAAAGGACTTTATCGTTTAAAAACGATAATGCCGTCCTTATAGGTATTCAATACTAATTAATTAAAAATTGACAATCAACCAATAACTCATTTTAAACATACTATGTAGTCCACATATATCTCTTAAACATCACTGGGATGTTTAAGAGATATATCTAGAATCTCATATAATATTTTAGCAGCCTCAGAAGATGGATCAGCCAAGATACCGTTAATACTGCCTACATTATAATCACTATTGAGACGCGACCTCAAGCCTGCGCCCCGGACACACTCCGTCAATATATGGACAATATCATCTTGTGTATTGCAGATCTCACATAAGGGAGTGGGAGCTTTACCCATAAGAAAAGCAAACTTCTTTGACGGAATGTGCCCGGCGCGCAGTCGTAATGCCAAAGTCCCACGTCCTGTAGATAGGTGCTTAATTGCGGTTGGATAGTTGGGTACCAAATTCCCTTTTCCTTGGACCTTTGATTGAAGTACTCCCGCCAATCTTTAAAACATTTCTTTTTAATATATGGAAATAAGTCACTATACAACGGTTCCACGTCAATCGGCGTACCGTCAACGATGGCTTCTCTGGCCAACCTGTCTACTATTTCATTAGACTCAATATTAATATGCGATGGAATCCATTGTATGGCGACTTATTTCCCATTCCTTCTCAAGTTTAGAATATCCCCTAATATAGAATAGGCTATCGGGGTACCTCGTGAAGACGAGGTACATCGAGCCAAGTGTTGCAAAGAACTTTTTGAATCCGTAAATATTACAAACTTTGATTGATTTATCGAATGAATGTAAGTCGAACAAAAATTGTGTCCAAAATTAAACGAGGCATATGAAAATACATATCAAAGTCGCGTAATGCAAATATTGTCATATATACCGAGGAAATTTTAGCGCTGCATATTTCCTTCTGAAATCACTTCCGTCTGGGTTCATTGTATAAATATACAGATTTACCCAAAATTTCCTCTGTTTCTGTTTCTTTTTCAATCTTTGTCTTAGTAACAACAAGAGAATAATTCTTTCGCGATCCATATCCAGACAAGCACTCTCGTTCGAGCGCAAATATCGACTGAATAGGGACGCACCGTACGCGGCACCGTGACACGGTGAGGCGCCGTATCGTATCACGGTGGCGGCGTCGTGCCGTAACACGGTGCCGGCGCCGCGCCGTGGCTGATGGGGACGCGGCCTAAGAATTAATTGTTAGAAAGCAAAATTCTAATGAGCAAACAGTGTTTCCTAGACAGTATTGTTTATTTGGTGAAGGTCGAAATAATTTTGATATAGAAGGAATTATGAAAATAGCATACACCTTACAGCGTGGACAAAAAAATGGACGTATAAGTACAGTCGAATATAACATATTGTGTAATGTTCAATAACATCCGTATATAACCTATTTAAATAAATAATACATATTATAATATGCCTGACTTTGTATTATGTAACATATAAAGTCCTTCGGATATAGCGACGAAATAAAGCGGTTCCTTCGCCGTCGTTATAACCAAAATTCACTGTGATTAAATCAGTTAAGAAAAATATGTTGTTGTAACACATAAAAACTGTCCTTGTTTTAGCAGAATAAGGACAATAACTTTTTAAGGCCACAAACTGCCACGTAGGTTCAGATGGATGTTTCCATGAAATATCAACCCAAATATTTTCGTACCAGGAACAAAACTGAGACTAAGTCACATTTTTAGGGTTCCGTAGCCAAAATGGCAAAAAACGGAACCCTTATAGATTCGTCATGTCTGTCTGTCCGTCCGTATGTCACAGCCACTTTTCTCCGAAACTATAAGAGCTATACTATTGAAACTTGGTAAGTAGATGTAGTCTGTGAACCGCATTAAGAATTTGATACAGAAATGAAAAAAAAAAAAATTTTAGGGGTCCCCATAGGTACAACTGAAACAAAAAAAAATTTTGTCGTCTAACTTATGCGTAAGTATAGGGTATCTATGGATAGGTCTTTAAAAATCATATTGAGGTTTCTAATATCATATTTTTCTAATCTGAATAGTTTGCGAGAGAGACTCTTCCAAAGTTGTAAAATGTGTGCCCTCTAACTTCTAAAGTAGGGGCATGATAATTCTAAAAAAAATATATGATGTACATTATTATAAAAACTACCTACGAAAATTGGTTTTCAAGAACGAGATCTAACAAGTAGTTTTTTTATACGTAATTAATGGTAAACCTTAATTTAACTTTCATTAAATCAACTAAAATATAAAAATAAATCAAAAACCTTTTAATTTTATAGAAATAAACCTTATTGCTGATGCGGAACCCTTCATGGGCGAGTCCAACTCGCACTTGGCCGGTCTTTTTTTATTGATGTACTATTTTTGTTCCATTCTTATATCAGTTGACAGTTCTGACTACTTTTGCCTAAAGCACACTCACAATAATTTACACAGTAAATGAAATAAGGTTAGTTTATTGTGAGAATGTAGTAACTAGTAGTAGGTTATCATAGGTCTTTAAATTATAAGATCCGGTTCTAAACATTCTGCCATCCAGATGGCGTGCAAAAGTAAAAGTATATCAAATATCTATATCATAATATATAAATGATATCAAACTATATAGAAAGTATATCAAATATAAATTACTTATATCAAAAATTAATTTTGCAAAGGTATTTATTATATTTTACAGTAAGTGCAAACTTAAAATCTATTAAAAATAGTATTTTAACTTACATTGATAACCTGTCCCGTGTCGTCATGAACGCTGACTGTAGCTAGAACATTCTTGGCCGTGCTCTTTCCGCCTCGCTCAAACTCCGCCTTCTCCAAGGTCAAGTAGAGGTCGTTGCGTACGTCCCCTGGCATGATGACATCGGGGAATCCCCGTTTTGCGGTAACCGTCGCACCGGACGATATCGCCTCCGATATACTGCTAGCGTTTGATAGAAGTCGTAGTGCTACGACGATACCTAGAAACGAAGAAATATTGTGTCAAACCGTTTTCTTGATAGTCACACTAAATGCCTAATTTTTAAAACTTGTTGCAAATGACGATATTTTACATAACGGATACGGTATTTTGTTCTTGTCTGAAAAATTTTGCAACTCACTTGACAGACTTTTTTATTAGCACGGGGGCAAGCAAATTTTAAAAAATAATTACCATAATTTGGTTGTCCTGGCAAAATATTGCATTTGTTCATCTGTTTTCGTATTAACATTTCATGGAGTTGATGAAAGTCCTTTTCTTCACATTGGTAAACCTGAAAGAGAGACATATTTTGTGCATAAAAAACATAACATTACAGCTCTTTTAAAACGGTGTCCGTAGTTTTTGGAGACTTAATTTCATGTAATTTATGTGTGTCGTGTACAACGTATGACTTCACTGGCTTTAGCCGCTCACCAGGCCTCTACTACCATGCCTCTATATCTGTCAATGAGTGTAAGTGGGACAACTATACCTTGAAAGTATACTCCTTCTTTAAAAAAATACTCCTTCTCCATCGCCTGCAGCTCCGATATCCTCAGGAACTCCGTCAATAATAGAACACCAGCGTCGAGCGGACGTCGTGCAACTTGCTCGCGCCGCTACTAGTTACTATCACTGCTCCAAAAGCCTTATATTTTATATCTCTCAATAAGTGCGAGCGAGACGACAATACCTTGAACGTATACTCCTTCTCCATCGCCTGCGGCTCCGGTATCCTCAGAAACTCTGTCAGTGGTAGAACACCAGCGCCGAGAAGACGTCGAACGAACAGCCCGCGCCGTTTAGTACCATACCTCCAAGAGCCTATATCTGTGAATGAGTGTGAGCGAGACGACAATACCTTGAACGTATACTTCTCTTCCGTCGCCTGCGGCTCCGGTGTCCTCAGGAACTCCGTTAGTTGTAGAACACCAGCGACGTCGTCGCGCGACTGGCCCGCGCCGCTACTACCACGCCTCCAAGACCCTATATCTGTGAATGAGTGTGAGCGAGACAACAATACCTTGAACGTATACTCCTTCTCCATCGCCTGCGGCTCTGGTGTCCTCAGGAACTCCGTCAGTGGTAGAACGCCAGCGCCTAATGGACGTCTAGCTACTGGCCCGCGCCGCTCGCCCGTACCGCTGCCGCCGCCTGACCACCGGCCGACACGCACAACCCACGCCACCAGCCATAGCTCGCGGGAAAGATCCGTTGCTGACAAGTCCTGAAAGGTAGAATAGTTGTAAGTTAACCTGCAATCGGGCCCTTGTCGCGTAGGGGATTTACGGCCTTTATAGTTTTGAAACATGAAGTTACATGATTTTGATTAGTAGTTAGGTTAGCCCTTAGGCACAGAATAAAACGAAAACAATGTCTTATTATAACCCCCAACGGTAAGTTAATATTTCCTTGCGATAGTGTTAATGCTAATTATTTTTTTAAAAATTATGTTATTTTTTATATAAGCAGGTGAAGGCATGAAATCCTCATACTCACCGCAAAAAGCGTGCTATTCGCGTGCAGCCTATCCACGTAATTCGAGAACCCGTCCCTCGCTATCCGTATCCGGAATCGCTCGGACAGCGGCTGGGCTCGTCTCGCGTCGTGGAGCCACAGTAGGAGTTCTGCTTCATCCCCGCCAGCCGTGTGACCGAAGTCTCGCATGCTGCACATGAGGTTATGGGATTGGACTGTGGAGCCATTGCTGAGAGTGCTCGAATTGAAGCTGCTACCCGAGCCGCCCGTGCGACGAAGCGTGCCGCGCCACTGGAACGAAAGTATATATATTTTTAATGAAATAAGGGGGCAAACGAGCAAACGGGTCACCAGATGGAAAGCAACTTCCGTCGCCCATGGACACTCGCAGCATCAGATCATGTTTAGACGGTATGTTTGGCAAATAAGGCCATACTTGTATTGGCCTTATTTGCCTTTGACAAATATGACCAATACCAAATAATAGCTGCAGGTGCGTTGCCGGCCTTTTAAGACGGAATAGGGTAATAGGGGAGGGTAGGGACTAGGGATGGGAAGGGAAGGGAATAGGGGAGGGTAGGGAAGGGAATAGGGTAGGGGATTGGGCCTCCGGTAAACTCACTCACTCGGCGAAACACAGCGCAAGCGCTGTTTCACGCCGGTTTTCTGTGAGAACGTGGTATTTCTCCGGTCGAGCCGGCCCATTCGTGCGGAAGCATGGCTCTCCCACGTATAAAAGTATTGAGTATTGAGAATTAGATGTTGCCAGCAACTACATTGTTCAGTTATCTAGCGGGAACCGTAAACATTTGGAATACAAACTATTTTAGGTCCTCATCCGGGACTGGTCAGCGGTGAATGTATGAAAATATTACAGACAGAAAGACAAACATACTTTCTCAATCAAAAATATATAGGGTGCAATTAAACCTTCCTGCCAAATTTTGATATATTGATCTTTGTTAAAAATAAAAATACACGTATTTTTTCTTTTATACCTAGTCACTCAGTACTAAAATGTTGAGAAATAGCTTCCGAAAGTTATCCTAAAAAACACTACAATTAATGGACACGACGCGTTCGCCGCGCGAGACATGCCCCTGCGTGCTTGCCTCATCTCGCGCACCCCCTCTCATTCCCCCGCGCCGAGAGTGGCCGTTCTGCAACGATTTTAAATGGGATAAAATGTCATTGAAAAAAAAATAACACCCAATTTTTTTTGGTTAAATGGACTCTCCTAATGATACCTAAGCCCCGGAAAAAACTTGGCAGGAAGGTTTAATTGCACCCTGTAAATATAGATGAATTTCATCATGTTTACAAAATTTAATAAACTACTTAGTAAGGCAGGATAATGATGAATGATGCCCTAATTAAAATATAATTTAAGACGTACCTAAGTTGTAATTATAAACAAAGCAGTAGCGTTAACCTTGAATCATTAGATATTTTTTGAGATCTGATAATAAGTATGCAGCAAAATGTAGGTCGATTAGTCGAGGAGAATAGGTCGACTGTCTAGAGTCTAGACTCTAGACTCTAGCGTTACCTATATGTTTGCGTCTGTCCTGCCGTTTAGGTACTTTAGCCATTTGTATAAATTTTGTTACTGTTTTGTTCTGGGCAAATTTTTTGTACTGTTGCTTTCTAATCTAATTTGTATGACTTGAAAAACTAAGTTTTTTAAAGTTAAAGAGCAGACTAAACAATATAAATAACTAGTTTAAGTTTACAGCTTATAATTAATACATTATGTAACTGAATACCCATTCTATTTATCATACAAGATACTTATCATACAAGATACAACTGAACCCTATACCAGTCGTTTTTAATATATCTTGTAGTGTAAAAGATTATCTTGCAAAATCCGCACACAGGTAACAATGCAAATTCTTTGTATACCATGCATAGTATTGACTAATATATTTGTGTTATATGTGACAGATAATGTTACAATCATACCCAACCAATGAATACTGGATGACACACAATAGCCGTGTTTTATATCAATAATTAAACAAATAATATTATATTAAATTCTGTATCTTATATTTTAGTTTAAAGCAAACGAACATCCTTATGGATGTGTAATGTCTGTCTGTCTGTCTGTTACCTCTTCACGCCCAAACCGCTAAACCGATTTTACTGGAAGGTAGGTATAATCGAGATACTTTGAGTCCCGGGAAAGGACATAGGATACTTTTTATCCCGGAAAGATGTACGGTTCCTTCCAGATAAACGAATTTTGACGCAACGAAGTTGCGGGCGTCGTCTAGTAAGTAATAACTAAAATTAAACGACATTAAACTTTACCTACCTTAGATAAGTATAAAATTTTAAGGGCCTGTTTCACCGTTTCCTGATAAGGCTATCCACCACTTAACTTGACACATAGAGTATGGAGAATCTGTCAATTACGTCTATCGGGCACCTTATCAGGAAGCGGTGAAACAGGCCCTTAGGGACTGTTTCACCACTTCCTGACAAGTGCCGAATAGGCTATCCACCACTTAACTTGATAGATGAAGTATGGAGAATCTGTCAAAAAAAGCTGTGAATAGCCTATTCGGCACTTTATTAGAAAGTGGTGAAACAGTTATCGAATTCACAAGGGGAGTAAAAACTAGCAGTTAATTTTGTTACTTGCCAATACTTTAGGTATGATGTTTATCCTCAATACATTTGGACATAAGTACTATACCAGACTGTTTCATAGTCTAACCCTAGATTAAAAATATAAAAGCCCTAAAACACGTGTCCCCAAATCTACCGAAATCACGTGTTGCCTAAATAATACAAAGGACTACTGCCAAGCGAAGCATACGCCCTCTTAAAGTGAGGGTTAGTTAACAAAAGATTAATATTTCAAGGGAAGGTTGAGTGCTTTGGTCTGCCTCGGCCCTATTTGCAAGGTAGGCCTTGTAAAAATCTTGTAGGTTTTGTAAAAATGTCAAGAACAAAACAGCCACAACTAAACCATTTTTGGTTAGTTTTTGTCTTATTTAATTACTTTCTTGGAATTAAATTACAATTGAGTGTGGCAAAAGGGAGCAATAAATTAGCGTTAAAACACAAATATAAACATTACGAAAAAAAAAAAAAGGAAAGTTGCACAAAACAACACAAAAATGCGCTCCGTCACAGCCGTGAGCAATCTCAAAAGAATTTTGACGTGGGAGAGCCATACTTCGGCACGAATGGGCCGGCTCGACCGGAGAAATACCACGTCCTTACAGAAAACCGGCGTGAAACAGCGCTTGCGCTGTGTTTCGCCGAGTGAGTGAGTTTACCGGAGGCCCAATCCCCTACCCTTTTCCCTTCCCTACCCTCCCCTATTTCCTTCCCTACCCTCCCCTATTACCCCTTAAAAGGCTGGCAACGCACCTGCAGCTCTTCTGATGCTGCGAGTGTCCATGGGCGACGGAAGTTGCTTTCCATCAGGCGACCCGTTTGCTCGTTTGCCCCCTTATTGCATAAAAAAAATCGCCGTCAGTCGCTTGGATAAAACATTGCCTTTGAACATTTTATTCATGTTAATTTATTAACACTCAATAGCTATGAAATGATGATGAAAACATGAAGAATCGGCCAAGTGCTTGTCGAACACTGTCTGTTTCATAACTCCTAAATAAAAGTTCTACTCTAAGGGCCTGTTTCACCGCTTCCTGATAAGGTGCCCGATAGGCTTATTTGACAGATTCTCCATACTCTATGTGTCAAGTTAAGTGGTGGATAGCCTTAGCCACACTAGGCTGAATTACGCCGGCGTAAATTCCGCCGCGTTTAAATTGCATACAAAATACGGGCCGAATACTAGGTGTGACACACTATTACGTCGCATACAAAGAACAAAGAATGGTTTTTCATGGTTTTATTTTATCACTTTTTAGCGTAGTCGGTAGTAGGTAGGTACACGTGTAGACATCAACTACGATAACTTAGCGCGCCCCTCCAAAATTCAAAACGTTTGAAGTGCGTTGTCAAAACGTTTGATGTGCGTTGTCTTGCGCGGTCGGCTAGTTATGATTAGTCGACCAACAAATTTTGATGATAAGTGACATTAAGTGAAATATTACGTGTACTGTGATTGGTTGAATACTTACTACATACAAACTCTTTCATAAGGATGTGACTGAACAGTTGCACACATTGAAACAGTCATTTGGAGGGGCGCGCCATGTTATCGTAGTTGATGTCTACATCAATTATGAATCCATGCAAAGTTCCATCATTTTATAACAAACGGTTTAGACGGTACATAGGTAGGTATAGACCAACGACCAACCAACCAATAGGTTGGTATAGACCAACGACGAAATTAACAGGGTTGTAAACATATTTTTATTTAAATATCTATTAGGAACTACGGACCTGACGGTGACATTTTATTAGTAGATAATATTGTACGTGATAAGTAAATATTGTATACATAATATATGGGAGTTATTATAATAACTCCCACACCGGTTTTGGTCGGAGGCCGGAGGTTTCAGAAACCAGGCCAGTTACGCAGGAGTAATTTTTATAGTGCCCAAGTGTGTGCGCAGTACACAAGAACACTCTCTATTCCTTTACTCTCATAATCTAGTAGGAAGAGGATCATCTCATTATTCTCACTTGTCAGACAATCAGGTGATCAGCCCGCATTGTGTTAACCAAACTTGACAATACTAATATGTTTCCAACGCGGGAATCGAACCCACGACCTCCGATTCAAGAGCCAAGCTCTAAGCCACTGGACCACGGAGGCGAGCATTGTATACATGCTGTACAGCTACAGCGACCAGCGTACGTGTCTCCTGTCTCGTGTGACGTGTCATTGGTTTTTCTTGGGGTAAACAATGAGATGGCAACATTTCATCTCATAGGAAGTAGGAATTATCCCTAAGCATGTTTTTTTATCTAGTATGATGGTTGTTTATGTGTAGGGATAGTTCCCATAACTAACGTAAGAATCAAGACACTTTCATAGTCTTACAACATAGGAGATGCCTAATAAACCTTAATAATTAGCCAAATCGATTTAGCCGTTTTCGAATTTTTTGCGAGACTTACAAATATTCAAATAAATTTTTATTTAATGTAACAAAACTAAGAGATAATACTTTAGGGTGTGTACAAGTCCCTTGTATTGAGTTCACACTTCACTGTTAAAGTAGCGACGCTGAAATATATTTTTGAAGTGAAAACCTTGGTTGGAGAGTAGTGTTTTGTGTCGAACTCGAACCCGAACTCGAATTGATTGTAAGGGTTTCGATTAATTAAAAAAATCGATTTTTTAAAAATCGATTTTCATAAAAAATGGGTTAACAATTTAATCGATTGTAAGGGTTTCGATTAATTAAAAAAATCGATTTTTTAATAATCGATTTTATAAAAAATGGGTCAAAAAAATGCACAACGTTAATAATCAAGTTCTCACTTCTGCCGGCTCTCCCGGAGTGTAACTTGTCTTTTTTTTCAACTTTTGTATGGACAAAGCGCTTGCCCACACACGTCACAAAAAAATTCGCCTTTACAGCGCTGCTACTTTCACAGTGAACTCAATACAAGGAACATATACACAGTACACACCCTAAAAGTATTATCACTTGTCTTTTTTACATTTTTTACATGATATAGATAGATACATGTAGATTAAGCCCGTGTTCACACCAAACCGACTGTGAGCCGCCGAATGTGAGCACTGAGCAGGCTCACTGTGAGCCCCAGTGTGAACGTGAAAATATACGGCATCGAATGTCCGCGCCTACGCTTAGCGTAATAGCGTATTGTCGGTTAGGTGTGAACGAAATATTGAATATGTATGGAAATACAATAAACTGCGTAACGTTCGCTCACATTCGGCGGCTCACAGTCGGTTTGGTGTGAACACGGCCTTAGGTGTATACTAACCGCAGCAGCCCTTTCCGCGCTCTCCGCATGTACCCTGTACAGCTCCACCAGACTGATGTCCTCAGGATCCACCGCCTCCGCGCCTCGCCGAGGCACCAACTCCAGGCCGAGCTTTCTGAAAACAATAATATAGTATTTGTTGAGTCATTTTTATTGGTATTACAAATGAACAGCCAATAAGAAAGTTTGAGGCGCGGAGTTTGATTTTCAGGGAGTGAATACCTACTTAATTGGGGTACGTAATCATTACCTAGATACCTACATAGAAATTAGAAATAAGGTGCCGATGGTTATAATCTTCTATAATTTATAAATACCAGGTGTACGTGATCTGAGGTATCAATTCATATATTTGCAAACAGTAATTCCGAGAATGACCACAAACATAATAAACCAAAGCTTGGAAGTCCCAACAAATTCTGACTAAACACATACAATATTCTAACCAGGTTTGCTGCATACGAATTCTGAGAATCGTCGAGACAATGTGCATACTTATTACCTTAAGTAAATAGGTTTTAATAGGTTTTAATGACTTCTTTATTCATTAACATTAGGGGTTCCCAAACTTATTTTGTGTACTGCTCGCTATGAGAACAAATTATGTTTTAGCGCCCCCCTTGTTTAAATTTACAATACATCCAGATAAAATAAATCACCCCCAAGCCTCAACACAACGCCCCCATTTTTTTCTGGGTCCCACACCGCCCCCTTTTAGACCTTTGGCGCCCACAAGGGGGCGTAATCGCCCACTTTGGGAAAGACTGATTTACATCTTATGCTAAAGATTTCTTAGTATAAACACATAATATTTCTTTTTTTTATGAACTAAGGGGGCAAACGAGCAAACGGGTCACCTGATGGAAAGCAACTTCCATCGCCCATGGACACTCGCAGCATCAGAAGAGCTACAGGTGCGTTGCCGACCTTTTAAGAGGGAATAGGGTAAAAGGGGAGGGTAGGGATGGGAACGGAATAGGGGAGGGTAGGGAAGGGAATGGGGTAGGGGATTGGGCCTCCGGTAAACTCAGTCACTCGGCGAAACACAGCGCAAGAGCTGTTTCACGCCGGTTTTCTGTGAGAACGTGGTATTTCTCCGGTCAAGCCGGCCCATTCGTGCCGAAGCATGACTCTCCCACGTATAAATTTCCATTCAATTTCCCATTTGTTTCCACGATACAAAATCTGACCCATGATAGGACTCTACTTTCGAAGTCTGCTAATCAACAATGTCTTCTAGAGGTAAAAAAAATAAAAAATTCTAAAACAAAGATAACGACAAGAGAAAAAGGAAATAATATAACTAATCGAAAACAAATCGGGATCCTGAGAGCAAATATAAAATTTCACAATCCAGATTTAGATTTAGAAATTCAACAAATTAAACAAATTGTCTGTTTCACGAATCCTCTAAGATTTATGTCAAAAGACTAGATTGCTAAAAAAACGTGCGATAGCATAATAAAGTAATTACCAGTCCAGACGAGCTTACAAGCAGCAACGCAAATATTTGCATGACCAAAACAGCCAATAAAAAACTAACCTTTAAAACAATGACCATAAAATACAAAATCGACTACACCACTACTCGAACTAAATGTGCTAATGCGAAGAGGTGCAAAAAATGTCAATGTTCTTTAAGGATTAGGCAGAGGTTTAATTTTATGTTTTTTTTTTTTTTTTTCGAAAGGGTCTAAGCTACTGGTCTGGTTAAGACCATGGTAGTTTAATCGTGGCTATAACTAGTCTGTTGCTAGTTGGTTTGGAGATAAACAATGAGGAGGCCTGGCCCCCTCCCCTAAAGTCATACGTGTGACATTCTAATCGGGCAATATTGGGGAGTTAATTTTATGTGATTTAATACTTTGTATGTGGTAATTTACGATATTGTTGACCTTTCAGAAGTCTTTGACCCATTAGGGAAAAATATAATAATTTATTATGTATAGATCTGTAAAACATTATTTACATGAAATCAAGTCTATTAGGCTGCCTTTTGCATTAAAAACATATACTTCCGTACATAATACATGAAATTTCTTTCATCGAAAGTTTTTTACAAATCTTTCTATGTCCAGTGACCTTTTGTATTTCGCAATTGGTATTTACTTTAGTTTCGTCATGTGTGTTTCAGCGTCAATTCCATCGCATAACGGTCTCGGAACTGGTTCCACTGGCGGAAATGTGTGATGCGTCTGGCTCAACCGAGGCATCATGTCCTGTCACCGATTCGTCCGATTTCATCTCGATAGGATCAACATTAATTTCATTAGCTTTATCTTTATTATTAAGACGTTACTCAAAATATTTTGTTGCACCATAACAGCTACTTGTATCAGTTATGTCTATAAGCCGAGAAGCTGACAGAATTTAAATAAGCCGGATGTTATGCCAAGCCGACCTGTGATCACTATATTCGTTGGTAATAAAAAAATTGCATGGACTTTGTCTTCGTAGTTCTGTAAGCGATAGGCTTTAGGCATGCCGTGACATGGAAAACAGTAAATTACTCAATCTCATAAATTATAATCATAACTTTATAAATATGTAAAATGTATTTTTATGAACTCAAGGTAAATTTAACTATGTTATCTTTATGAAGAAACATTAATTATTCATTTGTATGTAGCACCTCAATTATGCTCAGCTCAGGGTAACGTTGGCGGGGCGATTTCAAATTTGCATATAACAAAACACAAAGTTTGAGTGATAACACATAAACAAGTTACTATAATATTATGATCTAGTAGAAAGAGACCCTAACTATAAAATTCTATTCTTGAGATCTTAAAGATCCTATTAAAACACACAAAAGCATGCGAAGTTATTTAAGGTGTTGTAATTTCAGTTGTAAAATTGTAAGTGTTAATGATGACCAGAATAAATCCATTTCCTAAGATCCAACCAACGCGAGACCAATCATTAACCTAAGCCCATTTCTATGTTATAAAATCAACCTCAATGACTTTATTAATGTAACATTGTTCTACAGTCTAGCTCGAATTAAAGATGAAAATGGTGTAAAAATAAATAAAAAAATACCTGTTACAAAAATGCTCATAAATATTTATCGAAATGACAATAGAGATTGCAAATCAAACTTGGATTTTACCGTTAGTTAGTAACACAACCTCATTACTGTATACAGGATATTCAAGCCAAAACAATTAATCGTAATGTATGATTATAGAATTGTTAAATCATGTTTGTTTTGTTAGATAATAGTTTAGGTAAGTTTTGTCAACCTAAATGTTCTATTACAGCAAGTAGTTATAAATATGAAAAAGTCATAATAACGCAGTTATAGAGTTATTTACACTGTGGTTATAGAATAAAGTACGAAGAACGATTTATGTTGTTTTTGGTTGCTTATAAGTTATCTTAGATACATATTAATAAAACAAAGTCGCTTTTTTCCCCTCATGTTCCTTTGTTCCTTTTTAACCGACTTCCAAAAAACGAGGAGGTTATATGTTCGACTGTGGATTTTTTTTTTTTTTTTGTATGTTCAACGATTACTCCGCCGTTTGTGAACCGATTTTCGAAATTTTTGTTTTGTTGTATTAGGTTTCACTCCAATTTGGTACCATGTTCACAAAAGTGGTGACCTGATGATGGGATCCATGAGTAATCGAGGGAACTCCTCGAAATTTATATGGAAACATATGGTGATTTTGGTTTTATGAGAAGCATCCTAAGCATATGCTACCAAAACGCAAGATTTTGCATCGAGGTATACCATGGTTCCGAAGATACTAAGAGAACTCCGGATTCCTTATAGATACAAGTTTGGGGGTTTAGGCGCTGTTTTAAGAACTGAAAGCATATGCTACTATGCAAATTACATTCATCATCATCATCATCATTACCACATTAGGGTCACCGATGTCACCAAAATTGAACAAAACAAATTCATCCTTAAGTCCAGAGCATAAGGCACACATTTGACATTACTTCTGAGAAGTAAGCTGCTTCGATAATTAATATAAATAACATGCATGTCTCACAACAACACATGAAACAACCTAATTTCAACCTTTTGCATTGCGCTTAGCGTTCATAGTACATTAATTGTCTGGCGTCTCGCTTGCTATAATCTGCTAGGGCTGTCAAGCGAGCGGCGCGGCGCGCGCGTTGCCAGGTACCAGACCGGGCGGCGTATTTACAAAGGCTTATACCGTTTGAGTCACGAGCCAGACTCTAATAGATGAGCTTTTGTTTATTTATCTAAGATAGTTTTATAATTATATTTTGTACTCTCAACAAGTGTGTAGTTATGTACATACCTGTTTCTTACCTATTAATTAAAGTTTGTTAGTTAATTAAGTAGTATTTTTTGTCACTTAAGAGCCCGTATTCTCTTTTCTACTGCTCTCTTCACACTCACGCCCGTCTTTCATGTGCCAGGTGAAAAAGGACGATCGCCAAGTTAGCGGGCAGATAGAGGTTTTCTGTTTTTAAACGGTTTTTTATATTAAAGTGGTAAAAAGTAATTCCAACATTTTATAGACGACTTTCTTAACAGTGAATTGTATTTTTTTTATACCGTTAAGACGTCAATACAATTCATAAAAAGGTGATATTCTAAACCTTTTACAGCAAAAATCACAAAACTGTCGCGGGTTTGAGTTGGATTATTTAAAGATACTTAAAAAAAATAATAAATCTAGCTCCAACACTATATTATAATTGAAATGATCTTACATGTTGTGCATTAAAACTTATAGAAATACTGTATTTTAACTGTTAAATCACGTCTGTAAAATCAGCGAAATCGACAAATTTCGTATACGGACCCTTAAATACAGAATAGAAACGAGTAAGTAATTTCATTACTGTAACATTAAAATAATAAGTAATAACAATTTTCATATAACTATCCACCTACATATTTTTAAAGTTAACAATGACGATGTATTTACCATATCGGTATCAAATTGAATAGCATAATATGTTGCTGCAACGTTAGAAACAATTTAGCTAATCTCTTTCTAGGCGATTTCGGTCATTTTCTGTACTAAAACAGATAAGTGTTTTGTCAAGTTTTTGTCTAACAAAAGCTAAGCCAGTTCAGTTTGCGCTTTCACTCTAATGATATAGCCTTTGTAAATTCGCGACCGGGCGCGCACTAGCGGCCGAGCCGCAGCGGCGCGCGGCGACGGCCATCGAGATAGATAATATATTAATATTATACCTTAGTATGCAACCGCCATAGACGGTAGACCTCGCGCACCTGGGATCCAATTCCCAGAACATGAGAAAAGTTCATCTTCGAATAAAATACCGAATAATGAGATTTTTACGAGCGTAACACAGTTTGTCTATTTTCAAAACTTCACACTCAAAATTTTTCGTGCAAAGATCGCTCGAGTCGAACGAGTGGGGCCGGTTATTAATAGATGTCCGAATTCGTATAACACCACAATGTGGCCGCTTGGGAGTTGAAGCGTTCGAGACCGGTCTCTGCACGATACTTATGATTTGTTGCTAATAGTTTGTATCCTTCGATCGTGGATTCTTGGAAATATATTGTTATTCTATTGTGTCTCGCTCACCGGTGAGCTTGTAATAAGATACGTAAAATAATATAATACAGGTGTATTATTCTACGTACCATCGAGGAAATTGATTCCTATGCAATAATTGATAGACCAACTTTATTTGGTCGAATATGTCAATTCAATGTTAATTGTGATCTGTCGGCTGGGTTTGACGTAACGCAACCAAACTGCTCCCCGATCTGCATAGGAATCAACTTCTTTGATAGTACATAGTACGCGATAGTTTACTACTTACTAGGTAACTAAAAACTAAAAAGAGTGAAATTATTATTTTTAACAAAAAATTAAAACCGACTTCCAAGGTAAAAACAATAACATCCTTATAATATGAACTAAAAAGTATTAAATAATTTTTCCTATCGAATAGTGCCTTTTTCCGAATTCGGCAAAAACTCAACTATTTCTGTACTCAATCCTTCATAATTTTGAAGTCGGTGCCAGTTACAAATGTTTCAAATATTTTGGCAGACTGAAGATTCAGCTATATCTGGTACCGACTTCAAAATGATGAAGGATTGAGTACAGAAATAGTTGAGTTTTTGCCGAATTCGGAAAAAGGCACTATTCGATAGGAAAAATTATTTAATACTTTTTAGTTCATATTATAAGGATGTTATTGTTTTTACCTTGGAAGTCGGTTTTAATTTTTTGTTAAAAATAATAATAATCTTTAAAACTACGCAACGGATTTTGATGATGCTTTCAGTGTTAGATAGCTCCTTTATCGAGGATGGCTATAGGCTATATTTTATTACGCTAAGACTAAAAGGAGCGAAGAAATAGAGGAAAATGTGGAAAAAACGGGGAAAATTATTTGAAAGGGCTAACTAATCTCAGGAACTACTGGTCCGTTTTTTAAAAAAATATTTCAGTGTTAGATAGCCCATTTATTGAGGAAGGCTATACAGGCTATATTTTATCATGCTAAGACTAATAGGAGAATGTGGAAAAAACGGGGGAAATTATTTGAAAGGGCTTATCTCGCGAACTATGGAGCAATTTTTATGTTATTTGGCACAGATAAGAAGTAGATCACGTGAAGGATCCTAGGCTGTCGATTTTAATCATTTTTTCAGTGGCTATATATTTTATACCCGTGCGACGCCGGGGCGGGTCGCTAGTAACTTATAAAGTAAACCAAGATAATCATGGCGACAAAATCACTAATAATGAAAGATCGTATAGCGATGAATTAGTCATTTTAGGCGTATAAAAATGGGCCAAGCCGTGTTACAGGTAGACGGCATATGAACCAACGGCGAGACTCGAAGCTGACCTCAGGCCGAGACATATTATTAATTGGCCGATAAATTATTATTAATTGTGAGGTCCATCTTTGTTGATCTTTGTAATGAGGACACGCTTGTTTTTCTATTAAAATTCTTATCACGAACGGAGAAGTTGAGTGAGCAAAGAAGAGATTGTATCATCTTAATTTTGCAGACGCATTATAAGATCCATATAGGACTCCTCCACCATCCTCTAAAATACATACAATGTGTATATTATATTTAACGTAACATTATGAAGGGTCTGTTTCATTACTTCCTGATAAATTCCGGATACGTTATCCACAACTTATCTGACAGATAAATCTATATTTAGTAGATATTTTTATTTTATACGTTACGTTCTGAAGCTCTACTTTTAGGTGTAGAATTTTTAAATCATTATTTAAGTAGGTTGTTTTACAACTGAAAAGGTTTATTGCTTTTTTAAAACTGTTTAACAAACTTATTTCTTTTAAATATCACTCACATAAAATTAGCATCTAATGCATGCTGCATAATAGGTAGCAATATCTAAAGATTATGCGATGGTAAAATTGAATTAATATTTATGATTGTCGGCGTGAGAACAAGTTTTATGCTCGTTAATGATTTAATTATCATTGTAACAGGCCATGAATTTATATGAATCAACAGAAAAATTCTTGTGGAGCTTTAACCTTCCCACTTGCGACAGTAATAAGACCAGAAAAAAAAGGAAATAATAAAACATAGCATTTGAAATAAAATTCAATTTAGTACCTAACTAAAGTAAATAGAAATAAATACCGTCCAATAAAAACAATGTCAATAGAGCCTTTAATGATAGGGACAACGACCTGTCTCAAGACTCAATGAACTTGCAAACTTAACACTGAAAATATAACGGTCCTATAATAACAGAATAAAATGGACCCATTGTAAAAAATAAATTAGTCATACAACAATTATATGCCATTTCAAATTATGATGAAACAGTTGGTGATCATTGATCAATAAGGACGCACAGAAATTGAAGGGGTACCGTTGTAAATGCTACGATAGATTTAACATTTTTAAGACCTTATTATATATTTATGAAACAAACAAAAGTAATCATAAAATTACAGAAAAGCTTGACGAACATTCAGCGTAGGACAGGTATGAGTATAGGCATTTATGTTATTATAAAAAAAACACGGTAACAATAAAAGTGCCAAAGAGACCAGTCGTGATTAAGTACACAACAGTAAACACAGGCACAACAGTAAAATATACTTCTGCAATTTTTCCAAATCATATACTTATATAAAACAATAATAAAGGGATTAAATTAATTATTGCAAAGAATCCTAAATGTTTAACTATCAGATTTTTAGAATAAGAATCAACATTTAAAATACGTATTTAATTAATAAACGACCTGTCTTGTCAATGATTCATTATAAGCCATTTCCACTTTACAAATACGTAATGAGGCTCGACAAAAAAATTGGCATATGAAATCTCGTCGCGCGAAGAAATGTAGTCGATATCCGAGTCGAGACAAAACTCGTTCCCCGGGTGAATTCTAGAGATCGACTACTGTGCATTTTACTTGGACATGTACCCGGAGAGAGAGACAGACTAGACGACCAGCATGGACGCGAAAGAGACGGTGGATGCGCATACGCTGCTGGAGTTCAGTTTATTGCGAGCGCAAGTCGACGCTCGGGCCGTGTGCGTGTGCGGACAGCGGTGTGGTACCCTTTCCAGTTCGCGTCCCCTACTCGTGAGCAGCAGGTGTGTAGTGCGTCGTTCGTTCTGTAGTTCGTTTAAAAAAAATAAACGTCTCTACATCCAGATGTTATGATGTAAATTGACGTAGAGCTAACAAAATTTAGGCTGTGCATTTTCTAAGTTATCGAAGCGGTAGACGTCGACGAATTCTCAGCGGGCGGAGTAACAGTTACTTTTGAAAAGGTAAGTTATGCCACAAAAGCTCGGTTGCATTAAGATACGCTTTGCGGCTATCGACAACGTAGGAATCCAGTTTGACGGCATATGAATATGTGCAGGAACAAAGCCTCGAGTCATATAGGCTTTTTGTTCGATTCGCTTTCTCGTTTGGGCGGTCGGTTAAACGTCGCCCGTGTACTGACTACTGACATAATTTAGAAAACGAGTAAGTACGGATGTGTTACAAGTTAACCCAGGTAGCCAACCCGTGTGGCCATTTACCTGACTCGACTGTTGACCGAGTGCATCTCTTTGTTACTGAATATCCAAATGAGTTGTTAAACTTGCCTTGGCACTTGAAATACTTAATCAAAAAATGTTGATACTTCAAATTGTTTGGTATCATTTCGTCATAAATTAAATAATAATAATTTGAGGCCTTCTTTTAATGAAGTCTATAATGTTCTTACAGAAAACTTTTAAGGTAAACTATAGTTTACGTCAAATGTTATAACATTTGACGTAAGAAATCAAAAACGACAATTTTTTTTTAAATAATCATATTATCATGATGCAATATCGGAACAATTTACAAAAACAAATTAATTACACAAAATTTAAAGAAAATTAACAAAAAGTCTTTGAGAGGTGTGTAATAATATTCTTTGTCTAATAAATCGTGAGAATTACTTAATGAAACAATTAATGAAATTAAATTGTTCCATTAATTTAATTGTTGAAACGTTAAGTATAAACAGTCGATAACGAAAGACATTACAGACAATTTTATAGATAGCTTATTGGCCAAATAACCTCTAGATGTGATGATAGCTTGGCTGTCACACTTATTTATGAAAGTAAATAAACCGTAAACTGACATTTGAACAGCATTTATTCCGTGCGGGTACGAGACACGAATTCTCGAAACATAATATTTAAATAACAAATATGCTGGACACGGTTCAGGAATATTGTTCCCATGTCGGCCACAACTAGCGCACATTATTCGGTACGACAACTGACTGTAAAATAGGTATTTAACAGAGCTATTAATTTTATTTTGGATACCGTTATTCCAATACCTACGTTCACTTCCAGAAACTAGATTAAAACTAGTGTAAGTATCTTTATCTCAAAATCTTAGGATTATGTTACAAGACAAACCACCTGTGTTCAATGCACACACGAAAATTATTTTATGATTTCCAAATTGAAATGAATCATTTTTACTTCAAGTTACAAGAATCACAAGGGTATTGTTGTCACGGCTTGTGCTCACCACCTGCATAGTCGATCTGTGAACGAACGATAACCCCTATCTTGTGTCATCCATGCATAATGTTGAAGATACAAGTAATATAAGCGTTCAGTAGAAACATTAGTGATTAAACAACCATTAGTTACAGGGAGCCCATACTCGTCAGACATAAATAAATTTAGAAATTAATGAAAGTTTCGACGTTTACATCTGCATCACACAAAATTTTATTAATGCGAGAATATAATTTGGATATATCTATAATAATCTATGTATATACATAGATGAACATGAGATAACATCAATAAACACATGTTACAAACAAACAGTTGAGCTACTGTTGAGTCTTTTAATAAATTTATCAACTCCTAATTAGCTAATTTCAAAACGTCATCTACTATATAATCTTTTAATTATATTGAATAACATTTTGGACTCGGTTACTAACTGTAATATCTTACAACGTTTAAGCTTAGACCTAAATACCTTTGCCGAAACTTTGCAAAGGCTGATGAATCACATTTAAAACATCTTATGATGCCACGAAAAGTTTACTTTCACGGCGAAGTATAACAGTTATGGTTTTATTTGCTCCAGCAGAGATATATTTATAATCAACTGAGACGAAATACTGTCACGATTATCGAATAACTTGTTGGGGCATTGCATTTGTTTTAAAATACTTAGCAACTGATCAAAATGTTCGCAAATATGTATTTCGAATTTGGTCTTGAACATGTTTTTTATATGCAATGTTATTATTCTCTCTCCAATAATTTCAACAGTATAATAAAAGGTAAATAATTACATTTTGACTGTGTTAATAATTCTGATTTCTGTGGTCTGTATATAAATACAAAACCACAATGTTTCAATACAGCTTGTATTTAGCTCCAAGGATATAACACATATTAAGTTACGAAGTCGATAACTTATATCTATGCAAAACTTTACATTATTAACTTGGTGGTAAGGTAGAATAATAGTCTTAAATTAAAAAGAATTATTTTTATCTAACATACTCGATTAATTCATCGTCATTCACTTACGCAACAAACTTTTAGAAAAAAAACTTAACAAATCACTTGTAATTTGTAAATCTGTAATCATTAATTTTGTTCTTTTTTATATTTTTATGTTTACTTATAAGCAAAATTTTATTTATCTTATTGTGAATGGTAAAAGCTTTAGGTGGTAGATATTTTGCTACATTTTACACTAATATATCAAAAGCTAAAGTAAATACTTATAAATTCATTTCCAGTAAAATAAGAAATACTATCAAAGCAAATAATCAAAAATTTCCAGAACCAAATTTATCAAGTACGTTTCCATATTATGATTCTGCTACAGACACAAGCGTCAAAGCATATTATGATGACCAAAATATATGGGGCGCTTATCTGTGTGCATAATGATTATGTAGCTGACATATTTAAGGGCTCTTCAAGTACAAAATTACCTACTTTTAAATAGCTTAAAACAGTTACACTTGATTAAAATTTAAAAAGTCATGAAACAGCTTCTTAATTTTGGAAAAATAATCTGTAGATTTATTCTTAACTAGGTAGCTTTTGCCCGCGGCTTCGCTCGCGTTATCTATTATTTAGGTAAGCATATAGTTTTCGCGGCTGTTTTATTACATCCTTCATCGTTTATTCCCATGGGAGTTGAATTCATCTCAAAATCCTATTTAAGCGAACGTCGTCATAATAGTAGATCCAATCTTTAATTTCAGTTCAATCAGTCGAAAATCTAAGATTTATACAAACTTTCATCCCCTATTTATTCCCCTTAGCGTTGGAATTTATCAAAATCCTTTCTTAGGGGATGCCTACGTCATAGTAGCTTTATGCATGCAAAGTCTCAGCCCGATCGGTTTAAAATTGACAAAGTTTCCCCTATTTTATCCCCTTGGGGGTAGAATTGATCAGAATCCTTTCTTAGCGGATGCCTACGTCATAACATCTACCTGCATGTCAAAAAGCCCGATCCATCCAGTGGTTTGGGCTGTGCATTGATAGATCACTATGTCAATCAGTCAGTCAGTCAGTCACCATTGAGTTACACATATATGTAGATTCAAGTTTTCATGAAAAATAATTTAAAACTATGTTGATGGTAAGTTAAAATAATAAAAAAATGTTTATTCGATTTAAAACATTATTATTCACACACTAGTAAAATACTTTTGTCTTTTAATAAGGCGATAGATATTCCTCTAAAAATACAAGCAAAATATTATATTACGATCTTAGCAAATATCAAAGAACTAGGTACCATGTAAAATAATTACTCAGCATACCTGCTGATAGTAAAATCATGATTATTGTAAATTCTATTACGATCTATTCATAATTACTATTGCATGCGTAGGTCACGTGTTTTATTCCTACAATCCGAACAATGTAGAGCGGCGCACCGCGCAGCAGTCAATGGAGTTAATTACAAGACGTCAGCACTCAGCGCCCGACTAACGGATGGTGTGATCATGTACATTTAACAAGACCATTCAACTTTCCAACAAACTTGTTATGATGTTATGATAACGCAACCGAAGACCTCATCAAAATCAAAGTCTAACCTTGAGGTACCTACTCCTAACGAAATTGCGTCAAATTCTTCCGGAATTGTTTGGAAAACAGAAAGTTCAATGCATTGTTGTACTGTCGGATGTCTAGGAAAGGTTACAATGGTCGTAAAAAGTGTTCCCATGTCGTACACTGGCATTTGAGGGAACGTTCTCACAGCGATGCTCATGGCGTCCACCGCAATTAGAGACCATTGATATGATCCGACGCGTGCCCGGCAGCTGTTCACACTCTCTGTTACTGTTTCTGGATTTTTATGTAACACGCATCTCGGATCCTAAATTTTACTTTCGTTCCTACCGCGCGTGGCGTTAAGATTTCAGATTACATCTTCTAGCTTTTAAAATATTATTTTTTTATTTATTTAAAATAAAGTTTTCGCCATTATTACTTTTTAAAATTTACTTTTAATTTCTTTTAATTTTTAAGTCCAGACAAATTATTATTAGACCAAACATTTTAAAACTTTTGATCTATTTTGAATGCATGCATTGCATTATGTAGGTATTTGCATATCAAAGAATTGCAAATTGCTATAATATATTTTGTAATAGTTATGTATTATACTTTCATATTTTAAGGACATTTAAAATGCTCCAGTTACTGTTCACTATCACAGATGGCTTCAAATTTCGCTTCAAAGATCATATTAACCAGGTTTAACTTCAAAATTTAAACTAATGTATTCAAAATTAAGGTCGTATAAGTAAGGTTAATGTTCTCTATATATAATGAGCTTGTTGCCTGGGGGTTACTCGTATGTAACGAGAGGCTTCACTAAATTATTACGTAAATTTTATTCATATTCAGATTTGGTAAATAAATTCCGCTGCCGTTTGGCTACTTGGAACATAAATCCGCATTTTAAACAACTGCTGGGCAGCTTTTAAAAGATTTATGTGGTTTAGAAGTTAGAACGATCATTGCCCTACTGAGGAAATAGTAGTAAAGATCGAATAACTTAAGCAGCGTTAGTCGTAAAATGAGCTATTACATTCCTAAACTAAACCACGCTTCCTTTACTTAAATAAGACTTAGATATAAATGTAAAATGTTTATTAATTTCAAACAAATTGACGAGACATACATTAGCATTAAAAGTGAAAATCTGAGGATGTTTTTACAATATTTCAATCAAGATCCATATGAAAATTTATTAGAATTTATTTATAAAGAACAAAGTGGTATCGAATATATCGACAAGTCAAGAAACCAATGCATCAAACAGGAATGGTTGCTATGCAATCTGAGAAAACTGGTTCCTTGTTCAAATTCGCTACACCCCTTGAGACGTTTCTTGGAAATTATAAAACACACGTCCGAAGGACTATTTTAAAACTATTTTAAACACAGCTATTGTGTCTGCTTTTAATAATGAATTTACACTTCCTAATATTTTTTTAGTATCTAAATGCGAAAGTTTGTTACTGTTTCAAGCGTTCTTTTTTGTACTTAACGCTAATGCTATGCAATTTGATACTGGAAAGTATGTGGTATTGTACATGTGGGCCGGGTGTCGATTGTCTCTTGTTTGCTGTTTGGAAAGAATTTGAATGTAGGCATGATGTTACCTTTTATAAGATCGAAGGCGTTTTTGACTTCCAAGTTACATTATTATACTCTAACAAAATTTTTTAACATAGAACTGGCGTACGTCTGTGAAGTTTATCTATGCCACTAACGAATACGATGACGACGCATGTTTTTTTAGTTCACACGTCGTCTGCGATCCTACTGGATAATGAGCCTTTAAAGACCGCTGCTTGCACCAAACTGCGGTCTTCCCTCCCCCTCCCCTCTCGGTCGGCCCCGGTCGACGACCCGCGTCGCCGCATGTCCTGCACAAGCTCAACCATTCCCACCATAAGATTTACGTGATAAAGCTCAAACCGAATACGCGATCAAACTCTAAACGCTATTACGCCCATTAGTCACGGTAGGTGAGGCGAAATAGACCTCATTACGCTCGGTAGTACCTCCGCGTTCGTAAACAATTAAATAATAAATTGCTATTGCCCGGTCCCCCGTTACTCTTAATTTATCTCGGCCACATGATAACGCGTAGGAACGATCAAGAAGTCGTCAAGGTTGGATCCATTTATGAATAATGGTCTCTTATTCCTGCAATTTACGATACGAACATAGAAGGTATGCAAATCTTGGTCAGTAACAAAAAAGCGGAATTTATTACGCGTGGGCGAGAGGCATTCGTTGTTTGGGGTCAATGAATGTGAAGATGACGTTCTAAGACACGTTAAATAAGCAGTCGATAGAATCAATTCGGACGGTCGACGGAGCTGAGAGCTTATTAAATATTAGGTCATAATAATAATTACTGTTGATGTAATGCAGCAGTGGCGACATACAATCATAAAAGGAGAAGGCACGAAATTGCTCGATCAGAGCAATAAGAATTTATTACGACACAGATACCGTATTTGGCATGTTACTTTTTAGCACGTATCATTATTTTATTTTATAGATATTATAAAATAAAATAATGATACTTTTATTTTAATTTATAAATTTATAGATATTTTAATTTATAGATATTAAGTTACACTAAATTAAGGAAAATATTAACAATAAAATAACTTGACGGAGATAATCCAGAATAATTTACAAAGGAATTCCAAATCGACCAATAAGAGAACAGTGCGCAAGCTAACGAGGCCTGCATTCCAGAGATTTTTTTACCTGTCCCGCATTCAGCGGGTCGCATCGGATCGGATTGCGAAATGTAAAATCGATTCACCTTGACTTTATTCATTCCAGAGGTAGAAGAAAGGGACCAAGATGGCGATCTTCGGTATGGCCTCGGCGGTGGCGGGCTTCGTCAAAGTCCGCTACCTCATCGACAAGGCTGTCATCGACAACATGGCCTTCAGGATGCACTACAGAATAACATCGGCCATCATGTTCCTGTGTTGCATACTCGTCACCGCTAACAATCTCATTGGTAAGTCCTTTCTACTTTTCTTCCACAAGTGTCATCTGTTTCGTGATCTGTGGTATTATGGTTTTTATTTTTACATCTTCGATCTTGACATTGGGCCTGTTAGAATCAGAATGTTGAAAACAAAAGAACAAAGCGTCTGCCATCATAACACGACCCTGAATTAATTAGACTTTTAAACAAAAACGTTAATTCCGTGTTACTTTATAAACCTACCGTACGTAGACTTTTAATTGAATGACTTCCATAATAATTATTGATCACTTGTAAGATACGTTCCTGATTGCCAATAAAACATCGACCATTATAGGTACGACGACACTAATTAATCATCCTCATAAAAAAATGAAAAAATTCGTGACTACGCAAAAAATTCGCTAATTGGAAAACCAAATTCATTTACCAAATAGGATATCCTTTAATTACGATAAACAAACAAGCCATTGAAAGGAGGTAGAATATAAAGAAAGTTGATATTGACCAAAAACTTGACCTATAAACCTAGTCATGAAAACAGTCGGTGTGGTGATACGGTAAACTGAGTCATTTTCAGTTCATTGTTCCTCCTCTGACCGGGTAATGTAACAGTTATACGTCACCAGGCGATACGTCAAATATTAGCACAAGCACCGAGTAAATACGTGACGCGATTTCGATCATTGAGATCAATAAACGATGTCCATAGATACATTTTTAAATTTAGTGTAGTAAGTATACAAAAAAAAAAATATACAAGGTGTAAAGAAAACTAAGTATGTATTAATAGTTTAGGGATTGTATGTGTCCCATAAATAGAGATCGCCGTAAAATCAGCACTGAAAGAGCAAATTTTTTTTGTAATTTTTATGGGCAAACTCCCCAGCGCGGCGACATGAATTTTCCCATACAAAAGTAAATAAAGTTACTATTTCAGCGCTTCTACTTTTGCAGTGAACTCTATAAGGGACACATACACATCCTAAAGTATTATTATTTAGTTTTGATACACCCTGTAATCTGTATAGTGTATAGTTATTAGTGACCTATAGTAGTGCTAGAACTTTCAATAACACAAGCTATAATAACGTAATATGTAAGACTTTCCATTATAAAAGTAAACTGTAGAACAATCTCAGAATTAAAATCTAATTTCCCTTTCCGAATCTGGATTTAATCGTGATGTAATTTATATTTTATTATGACATAGGTACAAATTACAATCAACAATATGTTTATATCACACTAACCTCGTGAACTTATCGTATTGGGCCCATTTATATGTTCTATTTCCGTAAGATAAAATAAAAAAACTATTAATATGAGGGTCAAAAACAGAAGCCACATGGTCAGTATCGGATATACTCCTGTTGGTTTCTAATTAGGCGTTAATAAATCAAATTGCCAATCTTACCGCCCAGGGCGAAATTCGGTAGCCTTGGTATTATGTTTCGTACGCAGTGAAAGTATTGAATAGATTTAGCAAGAATGTAGGCAGCAGATTTTGCAAAAACACCGTTAACCGATTTTCCTGGAAGAATGACTACCTCCTACAGTTATAACTTATAAGTAATGACTAAGTTGTTCGATTTGCTTGTTCAACAATGAGTTAACAAGTTTGATAGCAGATTTAAGTTTACATTTCTGCTTCTATTGCCAGAGGGCTTGAGGCATTTATATCCCAAAAAAATCGTTGTGGTTTACCTCCCACAGGCTACCATAAATTGTAAGACAGGTTTGGAAGTTATTTATTACTTGCTAAAGGAAAGTTTTTTAAGAGATATCAGTAGCTCTCTCGTAATTCATTAACGTGTCAACTTATATGATAACTAGCGACCTGCCCCGGCGTCGCGTCGCACGGGTATAAAATATATAGCCACTGAAAAAAGGATTAAAATCGATAGCCTATGATCCTTCACGAGGGCTTCTTCTTATCTGTGCCAAATAACATAAAATTGCTCCAGTATTTCGAGAGATAAGCCCTTTCAAATAATTTCCCCGTTTTTTCCACATTCTCCTATTAGCCGTAGCGTGATAAAATAATTATAGCCTATAGCCTTCCTCAATAAATGGGCTATCTAATACTGAAAGTATCATCAAAATCTATTGCGTAGTTTTAAAGATTAAAGGGAACAAAGGGACATGAGGGAAAAAGTGACTTTGCTTTATAATAAGTATAGACAGTGCCACTGTAATATCCACTTGCTTACGTTTGAGTGGAAGTTAACACTAGTTTAAGTTTTATTTCACTCGTCGTGCATAAAAAGGCATATTTTGACAAAGGATTAGCAGTGACCCAGATTTGTGCAGCTTTTGTTTGCGAATCAATCTGGCTCAGATTCTAAAATCACAGTGTTGCGAAGACAACATGGTGATGAATCAGAAGGATTGCCGTTTTGTTCCTTTTGGATTTTTGCCCACATATTATTTAAATGTCCGCTAAAAGCGTGAATCACAATACTGCGAATTCCAGTTACGATAGACGTTTAATTGTCGTTTGGAAAGTCGAAGATAAGTTAGTCACTATTTAATTATGATAATCATCGTGATAATGGTCTGGATGACAGTTTGTTGCAGCTGCTAGAAAGTAGCTTTACGTATTTTTTGTTTTCCTTATGACTTAACATTTTAAATCATCAAGCCCCGTACGAGCACCGGTGATCACGACAACAATAGAATACAATAATAGCATTTCCTGGAATCCCCGATCGAAGGATTAAATTGATTTGAATCAAAATTTAATTAATTCAATTTAATTAAAAGCTTTAATTACAACTAAGCCCAAAAAGTTTCCCCCAAATCAATATATTGTCCCCGATCATACGATGATCCCATCAAAGAAAGTTGCAGATGACAACAGGACACCCAGTTACCAAGCTATCGAATGTCGTCGGTATATAATTTCATATGCTTTGTGAATATGGTTCTAACTTCTGACGCAGCATAAACTGCTTAGCAATAGCTCACATCTGCGAGCCAGGTGCAGCTAATCAAAACACAGCCGATAAAGCTTATCGATAGCATAAGTATAATAATTTAAAACCGTGAAGTCGTGACACAATAATTCCTTTTGTAATCAGACTCAGCCTTCTACTTAACTCCTTATGAGTCCTTTGGTTTATGAATGTATTCGTTAAAACATGACTTTGTCTTCGCAGTAATATGTTAGGATAAAAGTGGAATTCTTATATAAATTAATGCTTCATGCACTACAGCGAAAAAATCAAATCCTCTGATGAAGCAAGTCATAGAATGTCATCAGAAACATCGCAGTTTCATTGTCCACGGCTGGTGTGGGTTTGAAACTCAGGGTGGCAAGTCAAGAAGTAGCCTCTATCTACGAGAGACCAATTTTTCGGATCTTCTCGACTATCTAAAGCGCTTGACAATACCACACTACAACGGTATATACGTGAATTCCTCTCTAATCTAGTAAATCCGTTTATGCAATATTTTTACAACTCGTTCTGAGTCTAGACGAGACGACATAGCTTTCTCTAAACCGGTACCGTCTAGATCATATTTTATATTATCTGTCTATTACTAGTTTCTTTTACAACTGGAATTTTATATACACGGTTTTAAGAAATGGCATATAACTCGGAACCCAGTAGGATGCTACTTTACCATTTATTTTTTAAACTTCATCTATAACGTTATGTAGTTTAAAAATAATGATTAGCTTTGCAAACGATAGATATGTGTTTCCTGTTTATGAAATGGAATCATGTAGATATGGATGACAATAATAAAAAATAACTGCAATTCATAGTAAGGTACCACATAGTCAAATATATTTTAACATTTACATAAGGAACTCTTAACATACATGACTAAATGGTAGAGTTTTGCAGTATTGTACGTTTCTTACGTGCCCAACGATTGTGTAACAGCGGTTCAAAAACGATTATTAATTAGGCATTGTTTTGTCAAACTTTTATTTACATCAGCAATTTTATCGAGGACAAATAAAATTGTCTATTCAGTGAATATACATTTTGTGGAACTCCAAGAAATATTTACAAGTCATTGGAACCTAGACTTAAAGGTGCCTTACCTAGTAATCCACTTTATTGCTTATTCATAGTCGTAATTCTTATTCTAACAATAGAATCAATATTTAACAAAGATAACTTAGATTGAGAGAAGTGGAAAACCTTGGGGGAGGCCTTTGCCCAACAGTGGGACAGCATATAGACTTAAAAAAACTTAGATTTAAAGCATTATTTTGTCACACAGCGCTACACTGGTATCATATCTCATCTCAATGCTTATTTTGATGATAAGCACTGAGAGGTGGTATCGATGATGATGACAGCGATGGTGATGATGATAATAATGATGATGAATAACTCACATCTGCAGCTAAGTACGGCGACAGGTGTTCGCTTGAACTTTTAGTACCGCAGTTCGCCCTGACACACAAACTAACCACATAAGGTAAACTCGTGATCACTGCTCGAGAGTTGATCATGATGAACATAAGTGGATATTAACGTCATTAGCCATTGTTAAAGGTTGTTCAATTGACTTCGATCAGCGGTCAGTAAATTGGAATCTATGAACAGTATTTATAAGAAAACTCAATATTGCAATCTTACTAATATTATAAAGCTGACGGGTTTGTGTGTTTGAACGCGCTAATCTCTCGAACTACTCAATGTAATTTTGCAAAATATAGAGCAGACCACAGAGAAGGACATGGGCTACTATTTTGCGGGAAAATGTTCGGTTCCGGCACTCGGCGTAATCCCTTATGAATGCGGGCGAAGCTGCGCGAACGTCTAGTGTATAATGTGACTCTTAACAGGGTACATCAGTGTTTGAATTCCACAAAAATTATTTTTGGGATTTTCCTTGCAATGAGTATTGAGTAGGCAGTAGCTAAGGAAAACTTCATAAATTACAGCATCATAAACTCCCCTAACTATATCACTTCACACGTGTCGACCATGTCTGTCAACGACGTTTATTTCCATCACAAATATAACCTGAATTCATGCATTATACCTATATTATCCTTCACGTGTGAATCAAAACGTAAATATTTAGTATTTGTCCAACGTGATTGTTGTACATCTAGGGTTGCCATTTCGCTGAAATGCTAATAGGTACATAATATAAATCCAAAGTTACTAAGTAAATAAATGTTACAATTTTCGTAAAAACTACTAACCGAACTATGATGAAATGTTGTATGGCAGTAATTGAGTTGTCGTTATTACTATAACAGGCACTACTCGGTAACCCGAAAACTTTATGTGCTTTCAAGAGATATCAAGTATTGAGGCGCATTTTCATTAGTCGTTAACTCGTGCGGTATACAGCATACGGGGAGCCTATGACAACTAATGGCGATCAATCAATATGATCGTGGCCGTGGGCGCCGGCAGGGGGGTGCCAGGGGGTGCACTTGCACCCCTTGGGAATCTCGGGATCAACAGGAATTATTGAAATGAAAAGCCGTCTGTAGCCCTATTACCATGCCGTACACAGATAGTTCGAAATGTTTCGGCACTAAATGTATTCTGTTGACGTATACGGATAGTCTCTGTTATCGTAAAAACTAAAAAGAAAAGAAAAAAAAACTAAAAAATCTGCACCCATTGGAAATTATTTCTGTCGGCGCCCATGGTCGTGGCATGCATTTTAGAAATCTCCCGCACCCCGCATGCGGGCCCTATCGACCAGTGAAAATGCGCCATTAAGAGGTAGGTATAGATTTTATTATATTTTTAGACTTTTCTTTCTGTTACCTTCTCCAGCTTTACTAGTTTTTAGGGTTCCGTACCCAAAGGGAAAAACGGGACCCTATTACTAAGACTTCGTTGTCTGTCTGTGTGTCTGTGTTTCGCCAGGTTGTATCTCAAGAACCATAGCTAGACTTCTGGAATTTTCACAGATTGTGTATATCTGTTGCCACTATAACAACAAATACTAAAAACTAAAAAATATTTATATTTAAGGGGGCCCTACAACAAACTTCATTTTTTTTTGGCCTTTTTTGCTCAATATCAATAATGGCAACAGGTAGGCACTTGAAATTTTCACAAAAGCCTTAAAATATATATGTACTGTCTACAGTACATATATATTTTAAGGCTTAATAATAATATTTAAATAAAATAAAAATTTATTCAAACAAAATAATCCCATACAAAAAACACATTTTTGGACTATTTTTGCTCTATAACGATACGGAACCCTTCATGCGCGAGTCCGACTCGCACTTGGCCGATTTTTAATGCTTTTGGATTTGATTAGGGTTGGACAAAATGTGTTTTTTTCCAAGTTTCTTTTTTGTGTCCAAAATATTATTAATACTCATAACGATTAACAACAAATCGTATTTGTAAACCAACCAACTAGTTTACGATGACACAAGTTTTACGCAGTTGTTGAAATGTCGATAAGCTTTGCAATTCAACAAAATTATTATTGAAACTAAATTATGAATCATATTCGACGTAATAGCTGGTTCTAGGACGTAGGCACCCAATACTCATGTCATTGTAAACAAACGCAAATTGGCACAAAATAGAACAAAACGTCGAATAGAGCCATAAAAACAATTGAAAAAAGCTCATAAGGCCACAATCAAGGTAAGGTTTATCCGAATTTAATCGATTTACGTTCAGCAATTGAATTGAGCGATTAAGGCGACGCCTTGATAATTTGGCCGATGCCGATTTTTCTCAGCAATGACTATAGCTAAGAAACTAAAGTTCATTGTCAGTATTCATCATGTCTTTGTCTTTCAATTGCCCATAGCATAACACGATTGGACAACTTTTATAACACAGAATTATCAATCGAAGAGACCTCTGTAAAAAAAGGGATTCCTATTTTTCCAACAGAGGAGAGTGATTTAAGGTTCCAAAATTTGTACATAAATTGGTTGAAGCATACACTTTAATATGTGCATAGCTTATATGAAATGTATTTATGGTTTTTAAATTACGCGATAAAAAACATTTTATCGCTTACGCCCTTTCCATTTTTTGCTGTTCCATTGCTTGTTTTCTATGAGAGGCCGGCCGAAAACAAGCAATCTAAAACATATCCAACACGGTTTCTTACTTTAACGCGGCGTCACCTTAAACGGCTTCCAATGAAATCGACTCTCAGATCTCGTGCGTGTTCGAAGAAACATAAAGAATTTTCATGTTTCATATATTTTATTTATAAATGCTCATAATATTATTATGTAAGGAGTTTTATACCCAAAAATTTGGTTAATCCTTCAGGCCCCGCGCGAGCACCGGTGATCGCGACAACAATAGAATACAATAGCAATTGCTGGAAATTCCGACTGAAGTATTAAACTGTATATTTATTTTGAGTAGGTATCTATATCAACAGAAAATTTCTTACAATTGCATTGACTCTGAATCAATGTATCTATCTGAAGTCTGTACACAAAAAATATCAAAGGCGCCTGCGCAAATCGTTCTGGGTCTTGCTGCCATTACTCCTTTCTGCATTAAGTGTGCGTGTAATAGGAGATATATGGCTCTAACGATGCTAAATGCTGGCTAATTAGAGCATATGCCTTCAATTGATGTCTGTGTATTATGTCTCGTAATGCGAAACCTGTCGACAAGGCGCCATAATTGAGGTGAAAATGTTAATTGATGTATTACTTCTTAAGTTCATAGTACCTTACATCATCTTTAAAGACCCCTCGATCGCGGATTCTTGGAAATCTATTGTTATCGCGGTCGCATGCGACTGCTTGGGGCTTGAGGGATTAATACATATTATATTAATAATAATAGTAGCAATCCACAACTTGTCTTGTATATTATATGTATGTCACGCAGTACTGACTATACCTACCTATACTTATATTTTCCGCCACAAAAACTGTCCTCTGTCCAATTATAGATTTCACCTTTCACCATACCAAACGTCGTCCGAGACGGTTCAACGATTAAACTGTACGGAGTTAATAGAGACACACACATTTACGCACTTGTAATTTTATATCATTAAAGAAATGTGTTTCTTTACTAAAAAGACTAGCGAACCATGATGATTAGAATAAAATCCTTTTTTTTTTTTTTTTTTTTTTTTTTTTTTTTTTTTTTTTTTTTTTTGATGCGCAGGGGAAACCCTTTATGGGTGCCCCGGGTTGGGGATGTGCCTCAGCTAAGCTGAAGCACCCCGGGGGTATGTGGGACTCCCGACTTCGGGTTTACCCACTAAAACCACCTGCGGTTTGCCTTCAGCCGTATACGGAGGGATATCCTGGATCTGTCTAACACAGGACTCCCTCCACGACCGGCCGGTCTACCTCACAAGGGACCGGACTTCCACCAAGTTAGGGAAATTAGAATAAAATCCTAACCTAACGTAAGATATAAACCTAATTATAAAGGTTACCAACAGGTAATTAACCATCGTGTTATAATTAACTATTTAAAAATTATAATTTTATACAAACATAATATTATAATATAAAGAGCTCGCCTAAGAAGTATTTTTATCCTGTAATTAAATCACTTGAAGTAATAAATATAAGTATAGTACTAACAATAATATTATGCATTTTATATTTACTTGTAGGTTGTGCTTACATAATTGAATCAAGATAATAGGTAAGTCATGTCATTGTTACATAATATTATTATTAGTGTGTTAACTTTCTATGGACATCTGCTAATATCAGGCGAACCATTTGCTCGTTTGCTTCCTACAACAAATCAATCCCGTGACAGAAATGCACAAAGCGAATTTAAGTGCCAATAATTATTACCCAAATAATAAAGTGCGTCAAATCTCAAAAAAAAAAAGTCATCTGGGTATCTTCTTTGTTTTTTTGAAGCATCAGATACAAAAGTTCGTGAATTAGCGGAACCCCGATTCTTGCGTACTGCTTCATCATGACGTGTTATGTAACAACTAACAAATTACCGACATCCTGATGATAACCTCTAAACGTTTTGTGACGTAGCAGTTATCGCTAGTTAATCGAATAATCGATGTTTTTCGTACATTTTTACTTCTAGATGAACTAATCAACTCGTAAAACCTGTCTAGTATGTTGTTAGTTACTCCAGACTCCACTAGAGCGGTCCGCTTAATAAACTAAGAATACGTCAGGACTCAGGAGTCAGGACTGATCCATATTGCTGTCTTTGTCTTACGTGTTGCAAAAAAATTAGTTAGACCTGTTTTATCCCTCGTTTGGTGACAAGTCAGCATATTGTCTAAGAAAGGCTCTCTCAATTCTTCACCTCTCGTTCTATTATTGTATATTTAGCTGTTCTGCTAAGTTCTAATTTGAATTTCTTTGTTACCTTAACTTTGTTGCTACTTTCGACGCGACGAAAGCGACGCTCCATCTACACACTGTTATTCGACTTCAAAAAGTTCTCTTGACCCCAATATCTTAATTTCAATCAGTCCATAGGTACTACTGAGCATACGAGATGGCATTAGGTCGAATATAACGCATCTGCTCAGACGCACCCAATACCCATCCCAATGAGGCCTAATAGTTTGATTGTCATAGCAAGTGTATTGTAAAATCCTCATCAATATAACACAAATACCTATCACATTTTCAACCTTATTATTATAAAGTTAAAGTTGAATAATGACGCAATGTCACATTGCCGACTGCACATTGCACAAATACTGAATGAACGAATATAATACGCTGAAGGAAGTGTAACAAAAGCCATTACGAGACTTTGCGGAATATAACGGGAACGGTGTCAGGTTAGGTTAGGTTAGGTTAGGTAGAGTAGTTGCAAAGACACGCGTTTACTTGAAAAATCATAAGTCAGTATATTATAGTTTAAACTGCACATTATAAGTGATAGTTTTCAATCACATATTGCAATTTGCAAGTCTCAATTGTTCATTAACTTCATTTTCATTCATTCATCAAACAAAATATCCTTTTTATCACTCTATCAAACCAACTTTGAACTCTTTGGAAATAACTATGGGCATCTTTTTTGGAACACCTGTCATGAACCTACATAATATCAGTTGCACTCCCACGTATCATCCTCTCATTCTATGCATTTGTTTCACGATCCTGATCTGACACGTGCATATCCCTCGGTAGGATCAAGGTTAGTCACGGCCGACAGGTGGGGGCAAATGCTGCATTTAGTGTCATCCGCGATTCAATGTCGAGGACATGAGAAAATTGATATACTGTATCTATGTCTAATAATTTATTCGCGCTGACTTGCATTGATACAGTAGTGAGTACCAGTATTCTGGCGCTGAATCAGCACTGCTTAGTTTTGTATGAAAACGTTTAAATCCAAAATCCATAGTCTGGCACTTGGTTGTATCAATGTAAATCGGCACTTTTATACTATCTGGAATGAATAAAATCCCTAAACCTTTCATGCTTATTCTACCATATTATGTCTTCACTTGCATTTTCCTTTTAAATATTTGCAAGATGACACATTTTAAACCGCATAAAAGGTTACTGACCAAACGCCAGATTCCTAAAAATTAAAAGGTTCTCCACCACCCACGTCCATACTTATTACTTAGTCATCTTCCGTTACCTACATCATTCCAATATTAATAATCACCATAATTGTTCGCTTCCAGGTGACCCAATATCCTGCATCAGCGATGGAGCCATTCCCGGACACATCCTGAACACATACTGTTGGATCACGTACACGTTTACTCTGCCATACAGCGGTTCCAGTAAATACGCGCATCCCGGTCTGGGAAATGATTATGAAGAGGAGAAACGCCACCATTCTTACTATCAATGGGTGCCGTTTATGCTATTCTTTCAGGTAAAATTTCTCTTACCTTTGTTATGAAGAAGGGCAACAGTTTATCCACTAAAGACCCTTCTTTAGTGGATAAACTGAGGGAGTATTACATAGCCTTGCGATACTCTCCCGCACGGTAAGTGCGGGAGAGTATCGCAAGGCTATGTAGTGAGTGAGATAAGACTTCGTTGCTTAAGTGTTTAAAAGTGTCATGTTTGGGGAATTAAAAAAATTGAGAGCAGGATTATTAATTGTAAGAATATCAATTAGTCTCATTATTAATGTAGTCCTGTTAATTTGGCGTCTATTAGCTGTACCTAATTAAGACGTTATGTATTTCAGGGAGTACTCTTCTACGTGCCCCATTGGATCTGGAAGAACTGGGAAGAGGGGAAAGTTCGCATGATCTCCGACGGCATGCGCGGTGTGATGGCTAACATGGCAGATGACAAATCCAACCGCCAGGTAAAATATTCACTCCTTTAAAAGGGGCATTCCCTATTCTTAAGGAAACCTCAAGATAACTGTATGAACTTAAAAGGGAATAACTGTATTTTAAAAAGATAAAACCGACTTCAAAATTGTACGTAATTGAGAATTAAAATTCCCTATCTCAAAAACTACTGAACCGATTTTGATGAAACTTGCAGTATTCCCTAAGTTGAACAATACCTAGTATAATAAAAAAGAATCATTTAGATCGGACTTGTAGTTCCGGAGATATGCGTGTGTGAGGTACGACCCACTTTACTCAAAATATAGATGAATATAAATGACTATTATTTCAATAATAGTCATAAATAACATGATGTATAATGGTAACAATGGTTTTGTCTTATTGTTTTGTTATTTAGCTTGAAATTCTTATGAGAAGTACATATTTCAATAATTCATGTGAGTTGAACTAATTATTATTAATAATTAATTCATGATATTTGGACAACAAATATAATATTATAACATTATTTTTGAACACGTCAATTAATCTTTAAACAGACAATAATTATTGTTGTTTCCGGTTATGATACTTTTGTTACAAAAGATAGTACAGTTAATAAATTAATATAAAAGTGTTAGAATTAAATACTTGATTTATAATGATTTTCAGGATGATTGTAACTATGAATCATTGTATTTATGATATTAGATGCAAATCTTGGTAGTCAGACGTGGGGTGGAGTGATGTTGGCGGTGGGGTTGTTTGTGATATGGCAGTATTTAAGGCGGGCTGTCTGATGGAAGGGACTCACTCTCTCTGTCTTGTCGTAAGCCGTCACTCTGCCTCCTGTCAATGTGAATTGGCTCTGAGTACTTCGAACAAAGATCGTTATAAGATAAGTATTTATTTGGTTAAAACGCTTCTTGGCCTTTTGTGTAATATCAGTTCTTTCAGCTTAATAATTGGAAATGAAGAAAAGCTAAGTGAATGATAATTGTATTACGCATTTACAATACGTATAAGCTACGTTTTATTTATTGGTGTTTATGATTTATACAATACTTTTATTTGGCAAGCCTAAGCCATTTCTGACATCAGAATTGGGTCTGGCCCTTACGCCGTTGGATTTTAATGCATTTTTTCCTTCCAGTAAAAACAAAATGGATGCCAAGTGGTTAAAAATATTCTGAACCCAACAATAAGCGAGAACAAAATGGATGCCAACTGGTTAACATGTATTTTCGAACCCAACATTGAGGCAGTTACATCAAATCTAAATCTAATAACGATGCCAAATGCCAACTAAAGAAACAAGACGGTTGAGCTAAAGTATAGTATTGAGGTGTGGATTTTAAATTTATCAGGTGAAGGTTAATTCAATTGATTGAAAAGGCAGGTAAGGCCCTGAAGGGCTCTCTCTTGTTTAACGTGGTTTGAAAATAGAAAACGGAGACTACAGAACTTTTAAATCGTATGTGAAAATCTTTGTTCTGCTAAAAATATATAATTTTATTTTAAACAGTCGACTCCGTTGATTCGTAATCTAAATAATTATGTTCGTGAAACGATTTTGTTTTGTAACGGACGATGTCATTAACGGAAGCTCAAGTTTATTTTAACTTGTGTACCTACTGTGTAGTGTGGAATATGCGATATAAATCATGCTTTGGCAATTTTAATAGATCTGTCATTGGTGTTAATAAGCTGCTTACATTCTCGTCAATTATTGAGAATATTCTTCCCGAAAAATTATTTTTACAACTTACAAGATTTCTAAGAATATAGCCATAGACCATTTAAAAAGTATTTGTATAATATAAAATATGTACTTACATATCGTATTGTCCAAGAATATCTTTTTCCTTTCACAAACGACACAATAATTCACTAACATGAGAGAAATCACAATTACTGGCGAGTAGAGTACTGTTTGTACGGGCTTGCGGATAGTATATTAAGTGATAAACTTAGCACAGTTATTAATACACTTCACAAATAATAATGTAATGAATAATTACTTAGTACAAATACAAATTACTTATTTGCCAACAAAAAAAAAACTGTACACTTATTCGCTAACTGTAAGCGTATTGTGTGTACAAGATTATGGATAATATTTAAGTTGGCACAAAATATCATAAAGGTACAAAATATCACTTCACAAATAACATATGTAATTTACTTTTTAATTACAAATACAAATAACTTATTTTCCAACAAGAAAAAAAAAATTACAAGTACTGAGGGTAGTTTGTAAAAATTTGCGTAAAAATAGAATGCCATAGATGTCGTATTATTAGATGTGGCAATCTTGTTGTATGATGAACGATCTAATATTATTACGTTGTTATACATAATACTTAAATTTTAGTGGTAGTCGTTTTGTTTAATTTGTTTAGTTTAACAAAAGACGTAAAAAAAATGAAATGTTTAGAAGGCTATGGAAAATGAATATTTAAACACGAAAGAGTAAATCATGGATTAAGTCAAAATAATTGTCGTTATGATATGACTAATTGAGAATCTGATAAAAACTAGTGAATAAAAAGTTTTTCTTTACTATTGTTTTGCTTGTTACTGAATAAGCCAATATTTTAATTGTCACTGAAATTATTCATTTTAGCAGTTCTGATAAAGAGTTACTTTTACAATAATTGAGTAAAAAGGCTGATATTTATTTTATCTGCATTTGTTCGTGGAAAACATTAGTATTATAATAGACAAGGATAAAAAGAATTTATTACAATTCTGTGCTATTTTATCCATACACATAATTTACAGGTACACATAATTTATTATGTAACGTATAGATCGAAGGGACATAGATAAATTTGAACAGACACAGTTAAAGGCATGTTATGTATATTGTGGTGTTTCACAATAATTCACCAACATTCAACAGTTCACCTTAGAGGTTTTTGTTTAGTGTTGAAACTTGATAGATATTTTTGAATAAATGAGATTATAACTATAATATGTTTTGTATGGGTGCCACACAATGGAAGTATATTATACTGGAATAAGTGCTAATATTACACCAGGGAGCAATGTCAGAATATTAGTACGTAATGTGTTGTGAAGGAGCTAGATCTTAGGACGAATCCTAACATTTTATGGACCTTATAGTGTTAACAATTTTATAGTTATTTATCTATGATCGCGGATTGTATTAGACAACGTTCAGACAATAGCGGATTGTATTTAGAGATCCATCTTCTAAAGTATAGTTGAATCAGTTTACCCACAAAAGTAAATGTAAAGAGAAAAAGAGACTGATAATTCCTTCAATAACTGTAATAATACAATTTTATTGCTAATAATGAACATTCTTTCTGGTTAGATCAGGTGTAGTAAGGAAACTTGAAAACCAGTATTGTCAAAAATAGAGAAAATAATTTTGAACAATAGAATATCCAACATAATATTATTTGTGCTTCTCTAAGGTTATGGGGGACATCTAGAACCACGCTATGGCACTTGTTTTATATATTGTGGGCTGGAGGTTGGGAAGGCCGTGAGAGCAACTCTAGTCCATATAATGTTCTTCCAATGGGTTGTTGGTGTTTAGGCGTCTCTGTGTGATCCGTGGAAGGTGTAAATGGGTAGTCCACCCGGTGGGGCGGCGCAGTAGCCATCTGCATCCCAATAGTGGGTTGGTCTTCTCTTCATTTAATGGTTATAGGGTTAAGTTAGGTTTAGGTTAAATCTAACTTAAGGTTTGGGTTAGGTTTGGGTTAGGTTAGGTTAGGTTTGGATCAGGTTAACCTAACCTGGTTTTCAGATTTTCTTCATAATGTTTATGAGATTGAGGGTTGTTGAACCCAAATTTTAATCGAATGTAGGTTCCCAAAAAAAAAAGTTACGAGTGGTTTCCAACTTCCAGGTTTTTAGGAAATAAGACCATGGGTTTGTACTTGTATATCCATTGTAAAGAAAATATACTTTGGTGAGAAAACTGTTGTGAAGTCATTAATATGGGTACATTTAAAATTGATGTTGTTTTGCAAAGCGATATTATTATTCATCGTATTGCGAATTTACAAGTTAGATAAGGAGCCATAATTGAAAAGGAGAACAACATACATTTTCGATAAGGGCTTCAATGATTGAAAATAAGTTTTCCTGACATTATAATATGGGCGGCAAGAAGCCTTCGACAAACAAAAATTTCATTTCAGGATTGTAATTTTCAATAGGTACTAATTACAATTAATGGAGCTATAATAAATAATTGGCGATATACAAATCTCGCAATTATTGGGGTAAAAGATGCAAATTTTACTGTTCGAATTTAAAAATAATTAAAGTTGTGAAAAGGAGTATGTAACGCTTGCTGGTTGTTGTAATAATCATTGTGTTAAAAGCCTTTTACAGGTCGATGAGTACAATCGACTGGTTTTACATGGGTTTTACTTTGTTTTATTATAGATTAATTATATATAGACTAAAGGGATATTATCCATGGATTTGTTATGGCACAATTTTCAGAATTTTCAGAAGTTATAAAACCTATTTAATTAAAAGTGAATTTTCAATAATTCTGTAAGACTGTTGAAACTCGAGAGGCACTAAACCGATTTGGCTAGTTTTAGCCTTGAAGTATTTGATGAAGGCTAGGAGTAAGTTGACAAAGTATCTTGGAAAGGAAGTGATTCGAATTACGAAGGTTAGCCACGTTTAACTTACTTTTTATATTGGTATTAAAGTCTAGACAGAGATGGTGTTTGATAGATAAAACAAATTGATAATAATCACACAGCAATAAATACAGTATCAGTAAGTTGTGGTAATGAGGCAGAATGACCGAGCTGTTTTTGTAATGTCAAGTGAAATTATATTTTGATGAGTTATTTTAAAATTTGCATTTGGTTTAAATGAGTTGCTAATGATGGTATTCCTCAGTATTTTGACTAGTCTGTTTTGGGTGACCAATCTTTTAGGTCTGAGCTCTGGGTACATAAATTAATATTTTCTTAGAGGAATAATTTAATTTCCTTGTGAGGTGTCAACCTGGTGTAAGATTCTAACGATGGATCTATCATGACAGGTGTGACTGGCCGTGTGAGGTATGTTAATGCCGTGAAGCTGGTGTGTTGTCTGGACACTATGTAGTGGGACAAAACACGACAGTTTGTGAGAGATGTAAATGCTGTGCTGGTTAGCCTACTGTGATAATGATGAAACATGAGTTTGACAAAAATGGTACTGCCTAATCGGACTGATGAATCAATTTGGACATTACATGGCAGTAGGTAATGGGATTGATCATGACAGCCCGATGACTATTTGGACTTTGACTTTTACTTTCCAGAACTTAGATTTTCCTTTTCAGAAAAGTTATTAAAACACTTCGAGAACGAAGTGTCCGTCAGAATGGCCGTGTGAGGTACGACCCACTTTACTCAAAATATAGATGAATATAAATGACTATTATTTCAATAATAGTCATAAATAACATGATGTATAATGGTAACAATGGTTTTGTCTTATTGTTTTGTTATTTAGCTTGAAATTCTTATGAGAAGTACATATTTCAATAATTCATGTGAGTTGAACTAATTATTATTAATAATTAATTCATGATATTTGGACAACAAATATAATATTATAACATTATTTTTGAACACGTCAATTAATCTTTAAACAGACAATAATTATTGTTGTTTCCGGTTATGATACTTTTGTTACAAAAGATAGTACAGTTAATAAATTAATATAAAAGTGTTAGAATTAAATACTTGATTTATAATGATTTTCAGGATGATTGTAACTATGAATCATTGTATTTATGATATTAGATGCAAATCTTGGTAGTCAGACGTGGGGTGGAGTGATGTTGGCGGTGGGGTTGTTTGTGATATGGCAGTATTTAAGGCGGGCTGTCTGATGGAAGGGACTCACTCTCTCTGTCTTGTCGTAAGCCGTCACTCTGCCTCCTGTCAATGTGAATTGGCTCTGAGTACTTCGAACAAAGATCGTTATAAGATAAGTATTTATTTGGTTAAAACGCTTCTTGGCCTTTTGTGTAATATCAGTTCTTTCAGCTTAATAATTGGAAATGAAGAAAAGCTAAGTGAATGATAATTGTATTACGCATTTACAATACGTATAAGCTACGTTTTATTTATTGGTGTTTATGATTTATACAATACTTTTATTTGGCAAGCCTAAGCCATTTCTGACACGTGCACAAACATAAAAACATACATACATACATACATACACTTTTGAAATTTGGCACATTTGTTCAGAAGCTGTTATAGATTAACATATACAAAAACTGGGCAGTTCTGGAAATATTACATACATACGCGTCGAATTGATAACCTCCTTTTTTTGAAGTCGGTTAAAAAGGGTTAAAAGGAAACCCCCAATTCCTGACGAAAGATCTTCGAGCATTTCGTCCTTATCTTGAGCAATGTTATTATTGCTCGAGGCGACAAAAATGCGAGTAATTTCAATACGGCCTCTGTGTCGTCTAGTCCCGTCAATTGTCACAATTAAGATAAGTCCTCGTCACTAATAAGAGACGTCCTTTGTGTATCTCGTATGAAGAAGCCAGAGACATTTGTAATTTAATCGGGAACAAATTATTACAATTTACAAAGAATTTAAATAAGCCAGAAAGAACGGCGAGAAGTAGGCCACATGTTTTTTACATATGTAGATGATTAATGCCCTTTTTCTATCCATATGGGTCTCTTTGGAGATCCAATAAGTCACCAACATACTTCGGGATAATTTAGATATTCCGAAGTATGTTGCTTGCTTGCTGATCTAAACAACCAGTTTTGCATTTTAGCTAATGCAATCTATTCTCTTTTCAGAGTCGCCTAGTCCAGTACCTATTGGACACGCTGCATATGCACAACACCTACTCATTTGGCTACTTCTTCTGTGAAGTCCTAAACTTCATCAATGTCGTAAGTAAAACTTTTGTAAAATAAATCTAGCTATCGTTTTTATTTAGAAGAATAAATCATTAAGTATTGTTTTCACAGAGCCAGTACTTGCTGCCAATAAGACTGGCAGCCAGTATTGGCTTGGTATATGCCGCGTGTGAACAGTTTGGCCTGGCTTGAAAAACTGTTCACACGCGGCATATACCAAGCCAATACTGGCTGCCAGTCTTATTGGCAGCCAGTACTGGCTCTGTGAAAACTATACTTTATTCCTATTGCTAAACATTTTTCTGATACGTTGATAGACCACATTTTTTTCTGAAAAGACCAACAATAAATTATTTTAATTTTCAGGTTGGCAACATTTTCTTCCTGGACACTTTCTTAGGTGGTGCGTTTTTGAGTTATGGTACTGACGTGGTCAAGTTTTCTAACATGAATCAGGAGCAAAGAACGGATCCCATGGTAAGACCCAAGATATTGGTTTCTAACTTTAGGGCGCATTTTCATTAGTCGTTAACTCGTGCGGTATACAGCATACGGGGAGTCTATGACAACTAATGGCGCATTTTGATTGGTCGGGGCATGCATTTTAGAAATCTACCGCACCCCGCATGCGGGCCCTATCGACCAGTGAAAATGCGTCATAAGATGTAAGGAAAAGCCAGTATTTTCTAACCACATAAAATGAAACCATTTGGTGGTTTATTGTATTGTTATGACGTAATGAAACAGCGTGCAGGATTCTTATTATGACCACTCATTAGCGATGGATTGAACTGGTGTGAATTGGTTTCTTATTGACCCGTCTATGCTTACGTGACATTTGTTGAGGAAAAACGATTTAACCATATTCCCGCAACGTACATACGTAATTGTGGTTAATTTGAACAATGAGCATTACTGATTTTAATTCCCAACTATAACTTTCTAAAAAAAAAACAATGAGGATAACCATATGTTTTCAGATCGAAGTGTTTCCCCGAATGACGAAGTGTACATTCCACAAGTTCGGTCCTTCGGGATCCATACAGAAGCACGACGCGCTATGCGTTTTGGCGCTCAACATTCTGAACGAAAAGATCTTCATTTTCCTGTGGTTCTGGTATGTACAAGCTGTAAACTATAGTCTGGTTGCAGAGCATGTATTTTCTATAACCTTTGCTCATTAAATATTGAGGAAGGCTCCAATCATGTTCCAATAATATGTGTGTGAAAGACAAAGTAGGTAAAGTAACGAGGGATTAATGCACGTAGAGCTATAATTAATAGCACTAAAATTCAACATCTTTCCAGTCCTATTTCAAGAAAACACCTATCTTTGGCTAGTATGTGCGTACCGTTTTATGGTCATCGCATATTACAACGACTCCACTCCAACCCAATTCACAGAATGGCATTGAATTTTCAGCTGTACCTATGTAGTGTTACTTACGAGTTAATTAATTTACTAACAAGCGAACAACTAGTTGACGAATTGGCGACTCGTCGTCAACACGGTGTGAGATATGGAAAATTTTGCTCTTATGTCCTAACAATATAGCTTACATTTCCATGCCATGCTGTGAGTAGGGTTGGCGTCGAGTCGGTGTAATATGCGATGACCATTAACCACATCATGGATGCGCCTATCTAACAAAGACATTTTTTTAGGTTCATCATCCTATCAGTGGTATCTGGCTTGGCCTTGGTGTACTCCGCGGCTGTGATCCTGCTGCCTAGCACTCGAGAGGCCATTCTCAAGCGCCGGTTCCGCTTCGGGACTCCGAATGGCGTGGAGGCATTAGTTAGGAAGACTCAGGTGAGTTATGGTAGAGCAAGATGGATATCTAAGTTTCAGGGGCTGTTTACCACTTCCTGATAAGTTCCGCATAAGCTATCCACAACTTAACTTGATAGATAAAGTATTGAGTATCTGTCAGATAAGTTGTTGATAGCCTATCCGGCACTTATCAGGAAGTCTAAGTCCCTAAGTCTTGTTTTCTCAAGAGTTGACTCTTTGACCTACAACTATAGTTAGGCTCTAAAGTCTAAACCAAGGAATTTAGGAATTTCATCTTATCCCACTATCACAATTAAAATAGTCACCTAATGCAACGATGCCCGGATTTAGTAGTTACAGTTGCTGTGAATGGAATTACTTGATATGAAATTCGATATCGAGCCGATATGTAATGCTAGAGACAGATATATTTTTTAGTATGAAACATTTATTCTGTCTTTATCATAATTCCATAACGTAACGCATACGTTGCAATATCGTTTTGGCTATCTATGCTTTTAACTTATTTTTATCATAAAATCTAACCTAAAAATGCAACTAAACCTAACCTAAGAATGCAACCTAAAGTTAAAAATCTGTTTCCAGGTCGGTGATTTCCTTCTACTCCATCTACTAGGCCAGAATATGTCTCTACGTGTCTTCGGCGAAGTGCTCGACGAACTATCGCGTCGAATCCACATGGAATCCAACGCGCCATCGGCCCCGTCTACACTAGAAATGGCACCAATCTACCCCGACATCAAATACTCGAAAGAGACGGAAACATAAGAACAGTATATCCGATTTTATAATACTTTGACTTCCGAGGTTTACTTATAGAGCAACCGCGATTAGTGCTATCTCTTTATTTGTGAGTGAAAGAGCAAAACAGAAGCACCGTAAGAATTGACCAACTTTGCTCTATAAGTTATGGCTCGGTAAAAAGTATGTTTTATTTTGAGAAAACGATACATCTGCCATTAAGGTTATCTCAAAATATAACATATTTGTATCTTTTCGATACACCTTGTATACTGCATGTTATTTTTTATTTTCCTTTAAGTTCAATAGCATAGAAAATAATAAAATTCATGTTCATGACATTCCTTTACTTTAGACTATTTTTGCCATTTTATACAATACAACGACTAGTTTTTGTACGATGTATTTTATTGCTAACATACAATTTAGACAAATATTGTTATATTCCATACTAATTTGGTTGAAGACTGTTAAATTGTGGCGTTTTAATGAAATGGCCAAAGTATTGAGATGTATTGTGAGAGATGTGTTGAGAGATGTTGGGCACAAGTTGGTTATCAAAATAATGTATGACATTTTTGTAAAAAAAATGTCATACATTTTTACAAGATACATATCAGGTGACAAAATTAGTGTAATATTTTAAAAATATTTTTGTAACATATAATAACAAATAAGTTTGCAGTACAAAAACTTGTACTATTAAGACAATACAGTTATGTATGACACTTATTCGCTTGCCTTTAAGCTTATGTTAGATTTAAGCAGGAATCGCGCCTTCAATTATGGAAGGTTTATTTTAATTTAACCCTAGATTTTATCTTGAAATAACGCATCAAGTTCCTATGATATAATTGACAGTTTTAATAAGAAGTGTATCTCAACAAACAATCTTGAGAGTTGAATAATATTTGACCATTTAAATATTTTGTAATTTTCTGTAAAATATGTTTTACAGAATGTCACAAAATATTTAAACATAATGTAATTTAATCTAAAATAATACTTCTGTAAAGTGCTGGCCGGTTCCTAGGTGCAACAAGGTCTAATTCGAGTCCACTCAATTGTGCCATCAGATGTTTAGCGAATTTGTGACGAAATGCATTTGTTAAAAATTAAATCTTCCTATTCTTTTAGGTTATTTTAGCTGTAGTATAAGTAGTAGTAAATTGACTTCCAAGAATCTCGGAAATAGATTAGTTACATTTAATATATTAGTGTAAGTCCGGAATTATTTTAATGTATGTTTAAATCTCAAATGCAGTTTATATGAGATCGTGAGTCATATTTTATATACTGATTTTTTCTTTTATTTTTCCTACGTGTATTTGCAATTGAATATACGTAAGAACTACTAGGTATTGTTATCATAATAAATTTTCGATTGTCATCCGAAGTATAAAAAGACATAGTTCTAGAATTTTTATCATTCCTATATTTTCATAATAACATCAAGACTGTTCATTTGACAATACCGAGAATTTTTAAGTGATATTGAATAAAAGAATATTAATGTAAAAATATATAAATATACAGTGATTTTTTATTTTAATGTTATTATAACCTTCCCTAGCAACTTTCACTATTATTCATTAGTCAACACTTATCCCAAAATCATTGGTACCTACAGTAGGTAGATGTTTTGGGACGAAACTCGCGTAGGAAAGGCTGAACAGTGCTAAATAAACAGATCACACCACGACAGGACACTAAACAATATTAGACAAAATGTTTGATGAAAATGTAAAGCATAATAACTGTCTATATACATATAATATAGCTCAGACCACAGTTATTCTACCTATGGCAGAGCCTTCGTGGTAACAATATAGAATCACTCTAGAGCAGCGGTCGGCAACACGCGGCCCGCGGGCCGCATGCGAACGTCTTACTTGCGGCCCGTGAATGTCATTGTGAATAAGTTGTGTATCAAAAACAATGTGTTTTAACATTGCCAGTAGTTATCGCCACTTAAGAATTAAGAACATAGCTGTTTATGTCATTTTATAATAAAAACTTATTTCTCCTCATCATGTGCAGGTAAATTGAGCTTCTATGGTTAATACGAGTACGAGGTCTGCGACCCGCCTTTAGTTTATTTTGGCACCTTGTGGCCCTTGCCGGCCAAAATGTTGCCGACCGCTGCTCTAGAGCAGAGTCCAGGGGTTCCCCACCTTTCCTTGGTCAGGGACCACTTATATATTTCCTCGTTAACAGCGACCACCATGTATAGGAAATATGAATCTTATTAGTTAGGAATTTACAAAAAAGAAAATGTTGACATTTTAGTATTAATGTGATTTTTGACCATCCAACTTCCTCGCAAGGCCAGAGGTCGGCTATACTAGAACTAAATTCAAAATGAGTCGCGGACCATATTTTTAGCTTCTGCGGACCACTGGTTGGGAACCATTGCTCTAGAGAGACAAAATAAGGGCAGACTAGTCACGTGACAAAATGGCTAGGTGATTGATGTATGACTCATAGATCATGCCATACTGTAATGTCTTTGTTTGTTGTTTTGAAGTTTGAAGTCTAAAGTCTAACCTCACAAAATTCATAAATGGAACTGTTCTCAGTGTATACCGTATATTAGTATATTGTAATGTAGATTATGCCTTTATTAGCATTTCATGCATTTATTGATAAAGTTACCCATACAAAATTTCAGAAAAAGTTTGATACTTTGATAGGCTTACGGCCGAATACTGGAACGTCACTCAAATGCATTAATCAGGTGAAGGGCATTTAAATGTAAGCGTTTCCCATATTTAAGTGATATACACAAACGCCACTCAGACAATTTCTTGTGGTACTCACGTAAGTAGCCCTGTGAGTAGCCGTCAAATATTTACATCATGGCAACATTTACAGTATTACATTTTACGCTAGATCTAACTTGATTGTACAAATAAAAAGTTCACTAAAAATCATTTAATTGCCGTTTACTATTAGTTTTCATTAAATATATTTAAATTAATTAAAGACATGACAATTTTTAACATTATTTTCTGATTAATTACAATAGAAAATCCGAAATCGACTTTAAAGTTTAAAACAATGCAACCATACGTAGAATGGAACGATCTTTTAAATGACAACTGACAATTGACATGTTTGAAAACCGACCGATTGACATTATCAAAAAGAAGAAGAAGACCGACCGTAGTGATTATATTCTCTTTGTGGAAAACATTTTGATAATATTATAATAAGGAGACAAAAAAGAAACATGGTTGTAATTATACTACATCGGAAAAGGATATTATGCTAATAGTTTAAAAGTGAGTTACAAGTAACATTAATATCAATATAGGTACTATTTTCATGAAAATGTAGTTGTGTATTGTAAAACGTAAATGTATCGTTGTATTTTTTAAACGCATTGAGCATTTATTTCAACGGCGACTCGCGGTCGGCCTTTCATGGTCAGAAAGACTAGATAGCGACGATAAAGACATTATTTTAACATTATACACACACTTTTTACCGTAATTATAGATTTAAGAGACCTCTTGACCACTCTTAAACGCAAGTGACGCTTAAATCAGTTTGACAGATCATTTGACAGCTCAAAAAAGTTGAGTAACCATCGAGTATACGAATTTTTTTGCTAAGTGGTGCTCATGTGGAGCCTGAGTACAACTTATTTGGAGGTCCACTTAAAACTAACTGGAAGTTAAAATTTGCGTTGGAGAATACGAAATTTTCGTATAAGTTGTACTCAAAAAATTAAGCAGCATTTATATATTTGAGAGACGTTCCAGTATTCGGGCGTTACAGTTTTAAATTTAAAAAAAAAAGTACAAATCTATACTTAAATGCAATTTTTCCAGAGAAAAAAGACTCCAATAACTAAGCTGTTAATTTAAACCAACTCATGAAAATTGTGGTTATTTATTACACAGTTCACATCACCCCAGTCATTATTACAAAACAGCTCTTTCATCAAAGTTTGTTCGAAGTGCAGGAATTGTGATTTTTAGTTGCAGTCCCGCGCTTACTTATCAGCCCTAGATTCCTCTTACATACATAAAATACAGGCTGCTAAAATGACCCAATAATGGTCATTGCCTTGCCAAAGTTGGGTAAGGGCCGGGACACAAAAACACGATACGACGTCGTGTCGTACCACGTCGCAGCGCCCGCGTCTGGTCTTGAGTTAGCGTCCCCGTGAGCAAATCTACGATGCGCGTCGTAGAAACTCACGACAGCTGTTGTTATTCAAAATTCAAGGAAGACGCATCGTGAGTTTCTACGACGCGACGTCGTGCCGTGTACCGTGGCACGTTACGATGTCGTGTCGTAGTTTTTACGACGCACGTCGTAGATTCCCATGACACGACGTCGCATCGTGAAACGACGCCGCGTCGTGGTACGACACGACGTCGTATCGTGTTTTTGTGTCCCCTAATACAGTATACTTGTAATATAGACCGACTGATTACCCGAACGGGTAATTATTCGTGGGTAAGACAGCATGCAAACTCACCTATTGCCCCAGTCCAACTTGGCCACAAGCTTGAGTCGCAGCGCCCGCGTCTGGTCTTGAGTTAGGGTCCCCGTGAGCAAAGCGCGCCGCCCATTGAGCAGCTCTCGCATGACCTTGGCCACAGCACTGAACCTGTACGTCTCGCGTTCCTGGAATTGAATGAAGAAATATAAAATATGAAGTATTGTTTAACATTTGTTAAGACATTTGTCTTACAAACTTTTATTTCAGTGGTAGTAGATTTGTTGTTTTCTTATCCCTTTTCTTTAATTATTTACAAATTCCTATTAGTTTAGATTTTTTTTAAGTACAAGTACAGTTTGAAAATCCTCAAAAGTGTATTTGAGATCTTTGATTGTATGTAAAATTTATATGGGTGAGGCCGCCAATTTTTGCTGATATGACGCAGAAAAATTTTGCGAGAGAAAGAAAATTTACGCTGCTTGTGACGTTGGAGCACCTAAATTGTAGGGAAAATATTTCTCTACGCTATCATAGCGTTGAGAAATATGCCGTTGGAGCACCAAAATGATAGCGTAGAGGCTATCATAGCGTAGAGAAAATCAAACTTATCTCTGTAAATAATACACAATGCGGTTTGTATTATAGCCCCAAACATGGCCCTTTTGACTACTCACATGATGCATTGATCGTTTTATGTGAAACAGTAATACTTACATTTGTGTCACAAAAAAACTTCCTTTGAAAAAACTGTGTACACACTACACAGCCCGACTGAGGTTTAAATGTGAACTGTCGAGAAATGGCGAATATTACGAGATTTTCCATAGAATACGTAAAAACTCAGCATTGCCACTTCCCGATTTTACCTTCCCTAACACCCAACGATAACAATAAATCGATATTATTGATGACGTTTAAAATGTGGGGTAGAATTGATGTTTCTAACGATTCATTTGATTTGAAAAAGTTTATAAAGAACGTTATCTTAAAATATTATAAGAATTAGATGAGGTAATAGCCATTTATATAAGTATTCATAACATATCAGATTTATCTTCAAATCTGTCATAATAACTGCTACAGCGACAGTTAAAGTGCACCTCTTCCACGGCGGATTGTATATTTTAAGCTATTTTCTTACCTTTTTTTATGTTTAATTGTAAATATATTTTTAGACCATTATTCGAACTCAAATAATTCTAATGCATGCTTGAGCACTTTGTTTTGTTCGTTAAAATCAGTTTTCGAGCATAAGATAAACACAATACTTTTTAAAATACAAAGGGCGGAGAAAAATAATTGCAAAATCAGCAAAAATTGGCGGCCTCGCCCATATAGGAAAACGACAATCCCTGATTCCTCTTAGCAGCATGGCCTAGCTGCAATAACTAATAAGATAATATAGTTCTCCACAGAGAAACACTATGAACCTGTTACATACCACATATAACTTCTTCCAGAGCCTCGCCCATTCTCGCAGCACACAAGCAATTTCACGGACCAGTGGATCATCCTTGAATTCAGCTATTACCGATGCACCAAAACCCTTGACAGTGCATGGACGTATTGACACCACACTGGCGGGAAATATTCCCCATGCTGATCTATTTTTGGTACTGAATCCACGGAACCAGCCTGAAAAATATATTTATTTGTATTTAGATTGGAATTCAACGTAGATGTAGAGTAGAAGTTGTATGTCATGGGTAATCAGTTATTTAATTTATGACATGAGAATAAGAGAAGGCCTATACCAGAAATGAAATCGAAAATTGGTATTTTAGAACTAATAATCAGCCAAGTGCGAGTCAGACTCGCTCACGAAGGGTTCCGTGCCGGGTATAGAGCAAAAGTAGACAAAAAGTTGTGTTTTTTGTATGGGAGCCCCCCTTAATTAATATTTACTTTATTTTGATTTTATTAAATTAATAAAGTACAAATATAATTAAGGATTTTGTGAAAATTTCAAGTGCCTAGCTGTTACCATTATTGATTATAAGTTAAAAAGGCCAAAATCACGTTTCTTGTATAGGAGCCCCCCTCAAATATTAATTTTCTTTTATTTTTAGTATTTGTTATAGCGGCAATAGATATACGGGTCATTCCAAGTTAAGAGGTAATTCGTTGTATGAAGTGGTGGCACAGCTTTTTTTATATATTTTTACTTATGTATACATTTTTATTCATGGAAACTGCTAAGTTGAAAACGTTTACAAAGTGGTCAGTCAATTTGTTGGTTTTATATTGTTTTATAAGTGATCAGGGGAAATACATAGTACAGGGGAGAGACAATGTGTACAGCTGGTTTGGACACTTTATGAACAGGGAAGAGATAAACAAAAAAAACAGATTATTATTAAGAACCATCTTTATTTATTTTAATTATAAATTATTTATAATCAGAATTTTCATTTCTTAGCAGTATTCTTTGTTTGTAAAATTAAATGTTTCCTGAGCTAGCGCTACAAAACATACAAAACATAAAAAGCAATAATAAAAAGAAACAAAAACTAAAAAAAAAAACTCTTTTAAATGACGGCATTAAACTTTGCTTGTGCTTAAACTATAAAAACATTTAAAATTTTAAAGGTAATGAGAGGTTTTCTTATTTTTAATCTCCACCAGACGGCGCGACGATAGACACTTCTAGATTTTCTATTGGTTACCCACCGATCAGAAATTATCTGCAGGTTGGCATCACGGATACATATTGGTTGTGTTTTTAAAAAATATCAGTGTACTGTTAAGTGCGGTATAAATCAAAATATCTTAAACCTAAGCGATTAGGCCAATATACTGGTAACAGTTTAGGAACACGCAAATTGTCAAACTGAAAACTGAAAGAGTTTTGGCGGGCATGTCATGGGCATGTCACTTTCAAACTTCTTCTACTTTTTATTGTTGGTGTGGTTTTTTTTTTTTTTTTCTCAAATTGTGTTATTTGGGTCTTTAATGTTCATTATTGGTAAAATATTAGCCATGAAATGCCCGTTATCTTGCACAAGTGCAGGTAAGACGTTGTCAAAACTAAAATATATAATTCCTGTGACATTTGGTGTGAATATCGGTAAATAGGGATATTTCTTCCGTGAGTTTTAACTAAAACATCGTTGTTATAACTTTATTATCCTAGTCATTGGAATATTATGGCGTCTTATTCAAATTGAAATGTATCAAGTTTTACATTCTTTTGCCCAGTTTTGTAGCAATTATTGATAGTATTCCCTGGTATTACCGATGGCGATAGTTGTCTACCCATACGCCATCTAGTTACTAAAACGGAAACTGTTTGACAATCAAATTAAAAAGTTAAGAAAATCCCTCATTAAAAATACTTTTTTTTCTAAAAGCCACTTTCAAAGACATCAACCATTATTCATTAAAAGTGTAAAAAATACGCTGCCCCCGCATCTTTAAGTTACGGGTAGGTAGTTCTTTTATAACCTGTTCCCAGGTGATAACAGAAATATCGTCATCATTAATTTTGAAGTCATTTCCAGTTTAATCCTTTGATGGCGTAATTGTTCTGCTATCCTCTTCTTTTCAAGCCGTTTTTCTGTAAAAAACCGTAATATTGCGTAAAGCTAAGATTTTATAGACATAAAGCCAAGTAAAGGTTTAGAGAAAACTAGAAGTATTCATGGAAACGCGTTAAAATGTATCTCTCCTGGACATTAAATATCTCTCCTGTCATCAAAAGAGCCAGGGGAAATATGCCAGGGGAGATATATTTTCGATAGAAATCTAAAATAGCCGTAAAAGTGTTTCTCGCACGTAATTCACAATTAAACGTAACAATGTATTCACTATTCATGGTAAATGTTTAGGTATATGTTAGTATTTTAACAAATAATTACAAAGTAAAACTTACCAGAGGAAAGACTGCATTCACTAAATTCTTCTGCGCCCAGCAAGTGGCGTGATCGAAATAGCCGAAAATATGGCTGAGCAGTTGCTTATGCGCTGCTTGCTGTTAACTTAACGTTACACAGTATGTAATCAAGGTCACAAATTCTACAGACTAGGAAAGCAATACTGATTTTTGAACGAAAACAAAAGACCAGGGGACGAGACACGAAACATGGTGGACAAATTTCGGTGTTAATATATTTTTTGAAGAATTGGAATATAAGCACTTTTACTTGTAAGATACTATTACTAAGTTGACTGTCTCTATAAAATTAACAATGTTAAAGTAATTATAGAATTTTGATACATTCATAATTAGTGATTTACAAATAAAGTCGGTTGGGGTTCAGACCAGGGGAGAGATATTTTTCTTATATTAGAGCTTGTTGTGACTTAGTTACGTATATTTCTACAATAAATTTTAGTGACCACGTCGGAAACAGATACTTTTAAGTGATAGATAGGTTATTTATGAAGTTTATTTAAAAATAAGGTACTTTTTTGTCATTGCCGTCGAAAGTACCTCTTAACTTAGAATGACCCATACACAATCTGTGAAAATTTCAGAAGTCTAGCTATAGCCATTCTTGTGTTATGGACTGGAGACAGACAGACAGACGGACAGACAGACAGACAATGAAGTCTTAGTTATAGGGTCCCGTTTTTACCTTGGGTACGGAACCCTAAAAATTAATTATCTAAAATTTAAATTCTGAAAGTAAAATATAACATGACTATATTTAAGTCTACTCAATCTTTTCAGTTTTCAGACAGAAATATTGGTAAATAAACAAGATTAGGCCCAAATATTAGGCCTACACTTCTTCAAATATTTTACCTCCATTTTCCTCTAATATCTGGACAGTTTCTCCGATCTCCAAGGGCAGACCGGACCGCACATTTCCATTCCAATTATAAACAGCTGAAAATTAAGGAAATGACAAGTTACTTCACTGATACTTACTTGGAAGAGTACAGAACTACTAAAGGTTTGTCTAATTGACCACTGACTTCTCAATCTCTGGGATTGTTTTAGCCATCAGCTAGTGTACATTACTGGTTTGGGCTTAAGTAATTTGTTTAATGAATGTGTTTTGTCCCCCTCACTCTTTTTTTTAAATCTAGACGAGAAAGGACTTTATCGTATAACAATAATGCCGTCCTTATAGGTATACAATACAAATTAATTATAAATTGAAAATCAACAAATAAATCAGCCTCATTTTGTCCCCCTCACTCTTTATATAATATTACGAAAGAAAGGAATATTGGGAAATATAAGGAATTGCCCAGTTATTAGCAACAAGCAGGACTGGCACAAGACATAGCCTAAGCAGTGCAGTGGTGGCACTTTATTTATATAAAAGTTTATAATGTTTTACAATGATAAAGCCTAACAAAAAAAACTATGAAAATAAAATTCATTCAAAACTTGGGCAAGTCTGGTTCATATTAAGATGCTAGAAAATAAAGACTTGCTAAAATTGTTGTTACCAACTTATTTAATATTAGGGTCACAATATATTATGAGTCAGCTACTGCATAATTATAATAAAACTAGTTTTAAAGTGGTTTATCTGTCTGAAGCACTATCTGAATGGATATACTTGAATTATATTTTATGGAAACTTTACACATAACAACTATAACATATCAAAAACCATAACTAATATATTCTAGTTATTTTTCTGTACTAAAACATTTTGAGATACATTTTTAAGAAACACAAACAAAGACATCTATGTATCTCAGCATTGAGATTACATAAAATCAATAAACTCAGTTGATAGACGTGATTCACAGCAATTAAAGGGAGGACATAAGATCTAATTAGTAACTTCTAAAGTATTATACATTCATGGCATGTTTTTACGTTTCCTGCAATAAAGGCAGGATGTATTCGAGATTCAATAAGTCAATAACTTACCGACAGCTAGCTTCGAGGTTTTGGAAGGAATCCACATATTGATGGTGTAGCTAGCGATTTAAATAGCTTTATTACTCGGCGAACTAAAGCATCTTAATATTTTTATAAACAAATCCGAGTAACAATTATTTATTTATCAATGAAAAATCGTAAGCCCAGAGATTCGCTTTTGTTGATTTGATTGATGTAAAGATGTTTTTAACTGACAGTTATACTTTTTAAATTTTTTTCAATGCCAAGGTTGAGTTTAAAAGACTGGAAAAAAAAAACAATTTATCATGCTAAAAATTAAAATTATAGTATTTTGTACTTTGTACTTTGTACTCTACCAGAATCTGATGGCAATTTTTGACAGCAAATTTTCAAAAAATATCCTAAATCATTGGATAAATTTTTATATTTGCATGTATAATACACAGATTAGCTGCTAAAAGAAAAGGATCAAAATGTTTTATTTCAATTACCCCGGTATTGCTAGAGACCAGTCACCAGAGTCAATTTATTTTCTCACTTTTTGCCATCAGATTCTGGTACACCAGGCAGGCCATAGCTGAAGTGCCATAATAATTAAAAAAAAAAGGCTGAGTGTTGACAATTGACATATTATGTCAAATAAGACAGCCGAAAAGTAGAAGAAGTATATCAAATAATTTATTCAAAAGTTTTGTAAACGGGAAATTTCATAAATAATACGTAATTGTATTATAATTTTTCAAAATTTTAAGACACTTCTTCTTATTAGACTTAATATCTAACGATGTCAGACAATTTTATTCCATTAAATCAAAGTACGCCAGTGCATGGAAACTTTGAAAGGCAACAGCAAAGCAGAGGATGTAACTGGAACCAGAAGTATCAAAATAGAAGAAGCAACAATTTTAACCGATCTAATCGGTGGGGTAACAATTCACATCGCAGTAACAGTTTTGGTGTAAGTATTTTTTATACCTTTTAGCTACACATTTTTTCGCGCGATTTTGTACATGTTACTTGTTAGGCCGGCCATAGACGGCCGCATGACGATCTGAATTTTCCATACTAAATTCATATCCCCAGACCTCAGTCCGCAATACACAGACCGCTCTAACAATTCTTGAGCGGTCAGAGCAGTCGCTCTGCGGTCCGGTCGAATAGCCGTGTATTTCGTATTCGACTGTATGATGCAGTTTTGTACGACGTCAACACGACCACTCTAGAGCAGTCGGTCCTGACTGCAACTTGCGGTCTGTCTATGACCTGTCTTAGAAACACCGGATGTAAGGAATATCTTCCTACGACTAGAACTCCGTATCTTACCGGTGGTTTATTCTGTCATAATAAGTACATAATATCATTCTATCCAGTAATAATTTCGTCATGTTAAGAGCTCTCTTTTCTACTGCTCTCTTGACACTCACGCCCGTCTTTCATATGCCAGGTGAAAAAGGACGATCGCCAAGTTAGCGGGCAGATAGAGGTTTTCTGTTTTGGGTTTTTTATATTGTGGGTTTTTTATATTGAAGTGGTAAAAAGTAATTTCAACACTTTATAGACGACTTTGTCAACAGTACATTGTATTTTTTTTATACCGTTAAGACGTCAATACAATCCATAAAAAGGCGATATTCTAAACCTTTTACAGCAAAAATCACAAAACTGTCGCGGATTTGAGTTGGATTATTTAAAGATACTTAAAAAAATAAAAAATCTAGCTCCAACACTATATTATAATTGAAATGATCTTACATGTTGTGCATTAAAACTTATATAAATTTTGTATACGGACCCTTAACACTTAGATAAAACTTAATTGTAATGAATTATTTACTTAATTATATATTTCCTATGCTTGCAGAGTGATCATAACAACAGCTCTGGACAAGATTATAGAAGTGGTATTGATGCTTACCTACATCCTTCAATGTTACAAGACCCATGGGCACATCTTCGATCAAATAAATAACACATAAGCTTAATATTGTATTAGGGATAAGGTTTGCATGTCTATTATATACTAAACTATTTACCATTGAAATAAACCCTTTTTTTAAATTGTCTTATTTATCTGAGATTATTTTAGACTATTATTTGTTGACTAATATCAAAGTTTTAAAATTAATCATCAGAATAATTAATATTGTTGCTTTTTAATGTTGACATCTTCTATGATCACGCAAATAAAAATAATGTAAAGAAACTATAACTAATATCATTTTTTACATGCTCACTAAATTATCTGTAGCATGTAAATATATTAGATATTAAGTTATCCTCTAGCTTCTGCTTTTTTTTTTTTTTTTTAGCTTTTACTGTTTGTTGACTTTTCGTATTACCCTGCTTATTTAATTATGCAATATCTCCATAGCCGCAGGGTTGCCTGGAAGAGATCGCTTAAAGTGATAAGGCCGCCCTTGCCCACATTTTAATGTAAATATGTTAAATTAGTCGAACTAGTTCTAGTACCAATTTGTGAGCAATAAAGAGTTATCTATCTATCTATCTAATATCATACTTTGCTCTTTACATGTTTTTACCTACGTAATAAAAGCAGTAGTTTGCTAAAATATGCTTAAATGTTTTACTATACCAATAAATTTTAATGATATACAGTGAAAAGTATAGTTCTTGGAAATAATTTACTATAAATTATACATTTAATAAAATTTTCTCTGTACTACTAAATAAATGGATATTTCCATCTGATGTGATTCATCCTGAATGTATAAGCAGGCAATGGATGTAATGTAATCTGAATAAGAAAGAAAATAATATTAATATTATACTTATAGAAGAAAGAAAAAAGCCAAGCATTATAGAAAAATTAGGAGGTCCATATTTGATTCTCTGGATCCTATTGATTGAAAAGTATTTATATTTGCATTCTATTAAAGTTTGTTTTTGTGTCAAGTAAAATAGGAAACAAGCAGACAAATCCATCCATACTTCCATGCTTCCATACTTCCATACTTTCATACTAATATTATAAATGTGAAAGTGTGTCTGTCTGTCCGTCTATCTGTCTGTCTGTATGTTACATCTTCACGCCCAAACCACTGAACCGATTTTGCTGAAATTTGGCATGGAGATTCTTTGAGTCCCAAGAAAGGACATAGGATACTTTTTATCCCGGAAAAATGTACGGTTCCCGCGCGATAAACGAATTTTGGCGCAACGAAGTTGCGGGCATCATCTAGTCTAGCACATCTCTCTCAAACGCCAGGGAGTTACCTAGTTTTGCTGCTTGCGAGTTACCATAAAATCTTTATCCACTATTGCCACTAGTTAGGTACCTCACCCAAAACATAATATCTTTTTTTTCTACGCCAATTTTCTGTATGATTAGATTGTAATTCAAGTTTAAACTAAGATAGCAATTAGTTAACAATAATTAGGGTTCCGTAGCCAAATGGCAAAAAACGAAACCCTTATATGCCACTTTGCTCTGAAACTATAATAAGAGCTATACTATTGAAACTTGATAAGTAGATGAAGTCTGTGAACCGCATTAAGATTTGGATAAAAAAATGAAAAAAATATTGGGGGTCCCCATAGGTACAACTGACACAAAAAAAATTTTTTTTCATCTAACCTATGCTTGTGGGGTATCTATGGATAGGTCTTCAAAAATCATATTGAGGCTCCTAATATCATTTTTCTAACCTGAATAGTTTGCGAGAGAGACTTCCAAGGTGGTAAAATGTCTGTCCCTCCCCCTGTAGCTTCTAAAGTAGGGGCATGATAATTCTAAAAAATATATATGATGTACATTACTATAAAAACTACCAACGAAAATTGGTTTGAACGAGATCAAGCAAGTAGTTATTTTTATACGTCATAAATGGTAAACTTTAATTTAACTTTCATTAAATCAACTGAAATATAAAAGTAAATTAAAAACCTTTTAATTTTATAGAAATAAACCTTATTGCTGCTGCGGAACCCTTCGTGGGCGAGTCCAACTCGCACTTGGCCGGTTTTTTAGTCATCACTTAATGGCATAGGTAATTTTATTTGCCTTTGGTTTCTTAGGAAAGCGTCGCCGACGTATAGCGGTCGTAACATGCTTGCTGTGCTGTTTCGGGGTTGGTAAGTAAACAAAACCTTACTTTACTGCACTACTAGGTCAGCTGCCCCATTTCAAAACCTAGTAAGGGCCTGAAACAAAATTTTACAGGTGAGCGCATATAAACGTAATATAATAATTATGTCAGTAGTGGCTACTGGCTAGTAAACTTTCTCGAAATTGATGCTTAAAGCAACGCTGGTGTTTTTGTATTCGGTAGGAACCCACTAGATTAGGAAGTTTTAGCAATAGAACTATTTTCGTAATGAAAAGATTCGAGCCCTTTACTAGGTACTGATATGTCATAATATGGGGCTGCGGCAGCCGAGGTAAATCCCCCAACTCCGAGGTAAAACCACACAAGCTAAGTCGGTTTAGCGGTTTAGGCGTGAAGAGGTAACAGACAGACAGAGAGACAGATAGACACACTTTCGCATATTTATAATATTAGTTAAGAACTGGTTTTACTGAGAGTTCACTGACTATTTGTTAATTCATTGATTATCACGCTCTCCAAGCTTTGCAAGAATAACATGTTACCTGCGGCTGTTTTATCTATGATGCGTTTTGTTGAATATATTCGTTGCGAAAATTTTCCTTTTTCTGGTTTGAGATTATATAAATTTGAACACGTAGATAGAGCCGTCAAAAGAGTAAGAAGATCTACATCTTCGCCTACATGCACGCCTTCAGTGGCTGTGATAGAAAATCAGCACTCTTTAATCAAGGAAAAACAAAATCAAGTACTAATTTACTCCGAAAAAACCGAGATTTAAACGAGCTTGTCCAGGTATTCAAAAACCAAAATGCCGATCCGAAGACTATTGCTGAAGCTGGAGAGCGCTTCCTCCTTGCGTTATACGGTTATAGTGGCGTAAAAAGTATATCGTTAAACAATTATAATAGATATACGCGCTTCACAAAATCAGCATATACAAATAAATTTAATATTGCATCGTTGCCACCGACAGAAGCAGCGGCATCGTGCTGCTGCTTCTGTCGGAATGAATGTTCTCGTGGTGCACGACAACATTCATTCCGAACCTATCACCAGGTTCAGGCTTCCACAGTCGTATGGAGTTGAAAAAAATGCAGAGCAATGGGGATGGAAAAGCAATAATGGGCTAATTTCTGTTACCGCGCTCGAGCCCCCAGCTCCGGAAACCTTGTTGAAACTCATTTCTTGCAAACGCAAAAAGGGATATCGGGGAGCCTGTGGATGCAGAAAGGCTTCATTAAAGTGTTCCGTTATATGCACTAATTGCAATGGTACCTGTGATAATTCGCGCGTTCCATTACAAGATAGCGATGAGGAGGCAGAAACATATTCTATTCTCGAGCAAACGTATGATAAAATTGAGGAACAAGAGGACTACAATGGAGCTGATGATTCCATCACGGAAATTTCTATTTGTGACATTTCGCTCAGTACCGAAAACGATGAACTTTCAGCACCGGTCCATCAAAAATAGCGAAGCGAATGAGTATGCGCTTAATTTTGCAATAGTGCATTGCAAGTGGATTAGGCCTACTGGGGATACCACAAAAAAAAAAACGCGCCACTTACCTCCACCATGGTGGTGTGGAAATGAGTTATTTGGCAAAAAACGCGTGTTGGAGTGGACTTTGCGGCTCTCGTACGCAGAAACTATTGTTTTTACAAAAAAAAAAAAGAAAAAACGGTGACTACATAAAGTGTAAGAAATATTCTCTAGTTTAATTTATTACAGCTTACTAACTATTTTTATCGTAAAATGAGTTGGAACGGAGTTATTCTCAAAAAACCGGCCAAGTGCGTGTCGTGCCACGCGCAATATAGGGTTCCGTAGTATCGCTAGTTTTTGATAATTTTTGTATGGTCAATGAATGTACATTTATAACGTATTTACACTACTAACAACATCATCTCAGTTACGTTCAAAGGAATTTGAACGAAAAGTTCCCGTATACTTCGCCGAATTTTTTTTTTTTAGTTGATCGTCTATAACTCAAAAACTTAGGAAGTCTTCGTAGCCGTGATAGTTTTCCTTTTAAATTCAGCATATTTCCTACTCCCGTGAATTTTTGCACATTTCCAGAAGTAACCGTTTAGCTGGTAGAAGGGGGGGGGGGGGGGACACTGAACTCTAATGATTTTTTCCACTTTAAAACTTAATATTTTACAAAAGAATCCCTAAATCGGAAAATGATTTATGAAAACTCATAATATTTTTAAAAAACCTATCCAACGACACCCAACACGATGGGCTGGACGCGAAAAAAAATTTGCATCCCCACTTGATGTGTGTGGAAGGTACCATAAAAAAATATTTTTTTAAGATTTCATGTACCATTTTGTCGCCATCATTAATATGTGCATTCATGCCAAATTACAGCTTTGTAGGTCCTATAGTCTCTGAGCAAGACCGCGGACAGACAGACAGACGGGCAGACAGACAGACGGACAGACAGACGGACGGACAGACCGAAACTATAAGGGTTCCTTGTTGACTACGGAACCCTTTTTTAAGGAAGTTTTTAGGGTTCCGTAGTCAACAAGGAACCCTAAAAACTGTATTTGAGCGCCATTTTTCCATTATGGCGGCACGAGCGGCAAAGACACGAGGTGGCAAAGTGAAAATTCGAAAAGAGCACCTCCAAATATATAAAATCACCAATTTTCAAAACTCCCGGAAAACTTTCCAGGTATCCCGCTTTTTGAGCACCAAATTACTGTACTATAGGTCGCTTGACCAATGTCGATAGAAAACGAAACCTATAGGTAGCAGAAACCTATAGAATCAACTTCTCTGATAGTACAATAATCGGTAAGTTTGAAGCCATTTTGAAAATTTGAACGAAAACAAAACAATTTTCTAAATTGGCATAATCAATTCTTAGGGCCATTACTGAATTAAGCACTGCCACCAAACTTCCCTGTATTTAGTTAGTCCGGATTACTAAAGGCACAAGGATTGAATAGAATAGAAACATTTAAATTGTACAACTTAAAACTAAATGTAAAAACACAATAGTACTAGATAATGCCTGCAACTTCGTTGCACCGAAAATTGTTTATCGATAAGGAATCGTACATTTTTTCACCACAAAAATGATCCTATGTCTCGTCTCTCAAAGTTTCTCCGTAGATACCAAATATCATCTTAATGGGGAGGTTAAAGTAAAATGCTGTATATTTGAAAGACAAACTTCTGGAATCGGACTGTCTTTTTTTGTAATTCGAACTTATTATCAAGCTAGAGATCAACTACCATCACATGGCGCGCCCCTCCAAAATTCAAAACTTTGAAGTGCGTTGTCAAAACGTTTAAAGTGCGTTGTCTTGCGCGGTTATGATTAGTTGACCAACAAATCTTGGTAATAAGTGACATTAACTGAAATATTACGTGTAGAGATCAACTATGATAACATGGCGCGCCCCTCCAAAATTCAAAACCTTTGGAGTGCGTTGTCAAAACGTTTGAAGTGTGTTTTCTTGCGCGGTAGGCTAGTTATGATTAGTTGACCAAGAAATCTTGATAATAAGTGACATTCACTGAAATATTACGTGTACTGTGATTGGTTGAAGTGGTTGAATACTTACTACATACAAACTCTTTCATAAGGATGTGACTACACACATTGAAACAGTAATTTGGAGGGGCGCGCCAAGTTATCGTAGTTGATCTCTACTGTGATTGGTTGAATACTTACTACATACAAAGTCTTTCATAAGGATGTGACTACACACATTGAAACAGTCATTTGGAGGGGCGCGCCATGTTATCGTAGTCGATCTCTACACCCTTTATGAAATGCATCTCAAATTACATTCATGTGGTAAAAACATAGGACAAAAATAAATTAATTAAAAATCAAAAAACCCGACTGCAAAAATGTTAACTAAAAAGAACGAAACAAGACCTAATTCTGCCGGAGGCATCGAATCCATGTTTTAATTGATACGACTCTTGCTTACGAGTTTCGTGCCAGGATAAATAGAAGGTTACATAGAAAAATGTAGAAGAAGAAAGTGGATAATATTATTTTTAACAAAAAATTAAAACCGACTTCACGACGCCGTCAGTCACGCTCTTACACGGTAGGTTACCCATCAGTCACAGTCATGACTGTGGTAAAACTGACAGCAAAACCTAACGTCTAATGGATGCCTAACATCGACGACGCAGTCATTAGGCCTCTGCACCCTGCACATATCAAGTACCTTCCTCCCGCACGCGCACCCGCCTTGGTGACGCCAATTAGGTACTATCGTAATACTTATTTTAATTTCGCCATAATTTCTAAGCCAAATGTCCAATTTTATTCATTCAAAGACCAAATATTATCTACATAAACTGTACTTAGTAATGGAATAATTTATTTTGTTAAGGATTAAAAGAATGAGTAAACTAAACGCGTTTCAATGTAGTCCAAAAAAATTTCAAGATTTTTAAATTAAAAAATGGTTAATGTGCCTCACTCGACACATATAGGTATAGTGTGTCGCGGACTTTTTTGTAGATATTTGTAAGTTCTACAATTGCTTAGAATTTTATGGTTCTACCTTTTATAGTTTTGGCAGCGTACGTAAAATAAGTAACTTTTCTGGTTGATTTTTTACACCTTGCGTCCGAAGAACCCAAATATCTTAAGGTACCCTATTTTTTTCCAAAATAAAATTCAGCCTATGTTCAGCAAAAATAATGTAGAATTCCAATGGTAAAAGAATTTTTCAAATCGGTCCAGTAGTTTCGGAGCCAAACAAACAAAAAATCAAATATTTCGTCTTTATAATATTAGTGTAGATTTATTGTTCTATTTAATATTAAAACTGCAAGTTATGTACATATTTAGAATCAGTGTTTAAAATCCTTTATTTTGATACCCCACTCCATATGCTTGGTAGAATTATTATTTTTTTTTACCTCACAATATGGCGTCAAACCATTTTGGTTTTTTTTTAATGTCACCTATCTAAGAACACTTGGGTCATTAAGACAAATCTAACGATACCTCAAATGTGAAAATCCGTTCAGCGGTTCTGAAGATACAAGGTAAGGAAGAATATTACAAACATACAAGATACGCGCTAAACACATAACTCTCCCGGCAGTCGGGTAAAAATCGTAATTAAAAAAGATTAAACCGGTACATGCTTGTGAAGTTTTCGCCGCACCTTGATGTGGTATAGCGGTCAGCGTGGTTCGCTTTATGACTGACTTTCATTATAACTTGGAAGGTCGTATGAAACTAACATTTATTATACATTATGCAACTGTATTCTACGTACAAGTTTATAAAAATATTAAAGTTTAAGGTTAAAATTAATTTCGTTTTAAATATGTTTCAATGTGATTTTAGAGTTGGTAAAGATAAATTGCTTTTATAGGTATATTGTAATTTACTATAATTTAGTAATTTTAGTATACGTTTAGTATGTTAGCCGATTTATTTCTTAAACAACTTCGGTTGTCAATTATAATGTTTATTTTAAACGCATAGCACTCTGCTACGCGGGCGCTATGTCGTAGAGGCGCTACGCTGTAGCTGAAGCTACGAATTCTTATAAAATGAAGAATTTCTTTTTCTACAGGGTGTAAATTATTTTATTATGTATATGAGTCCTCTGTTAAGAGTTGAGTGTGAAAGAAGCAGCGCTGAAAGAGCATTTTTTTGAGATTCGTATGGGAAAGCGCCCGTGTCATGAATTTGCCCATACAAGAATGAAAATAAAAGTTATGCTTTCAGTGCTGCTACTTTTACAGTGAACTCTATACAGAGGACTCATACACTCCATAAAGTATTTTGCCTAGTTTTGTTACACGTTGTGTAATTGGGCTAACGATATATTTTAATGTATTAAATTAGAATGTTACATTTAACTATCCAAAAATGAGTTTTGAAGCCACCCCGGCCGTGAGACAGCAGTTTAAAACCGCCCAGCGGATGCATTTATACTCAGCGAAATCAATCCCGTAAAATTATTAATGGTGGTTGCTCCTAAGCTCTTTCCTCCATCTTATCTTATATATAAAATTCTCGTGTCACAATGTTAGTCCACGAACTCCTCCGAAACGGCTTTACTGATTTTCACCAAATTTTATATGCATATTCAGTGGGTCTGAGAATCGGCTACTGGGTACTTTATATATTGCTAAGTGGATTTGAATAAATAATAGTAAATTATTACAACCTGAGACTGACGGCGACCATTGTTTGTGCGACGGGATAGCGATCGACGTTGCCATGGCGACATACTTATTTAGTCACTTCAATAAAATAATAATATGCTCGAATTACTTATTATGGCAAAGCAACGTTTGCCGGAACAGCTAGTTATTACATAATTATTTAAATTGACACGAAATGCCTCGTTTTCCTTACAAAACGTTTTGAGGTACAAAATCACTTTCAAGAGTAATTTCGTTAAGGTTTTGTGTCACTCACAGCTCGCGGTATTGTGGCATTGTTTTGCTCAAATTGTTGTTTAATAGGTATTGAGATAATGTTGGTTGTTTTCTTGTAGAATTAAAATATGGAGTATGTCTGGTAAATGTAATAATCTGTTAGTGTAAAAAATATCGTCTCATGATTTAATCTTTGATTTATTCATTTAATCTGGATCACGGGGAATGTCCTATTATTTAATTAGAACCCAAAAGGTACGGTTCCCATGAATTTCTATTTTGTATGCTTGAAATCGCAGATAGCTTACAATCGGAATATAATAAGAGATTTGGGAACATTAGTGTAGTAGTGAAAGAATATAATCTCGGTGTCGGTGTCGGTGTTTGAAGCTATAAATGTTGAGGCCTCGTTAACGACAAGAGCAATCGATCAATTCGAAAACGAGTACCGCTACGAGGCATAGTACGGGCCGACCGGGGGCTGAAGGATCCATCGCGATCTATGGATCCTCAGCAACCCCTTCATGTAGGTCGCAGCATCAATGAGTGTGCACCGGAGAATAATAGCATCGATCGCCAAAAAACTAACCCACATACGCACCGGCAGCGTAGCCGGAATTATTAATCGCAAGCGTCGGGCCGCGTCGGGCTGCGTCGGGTCGCGTCGGGCCGCGTCGGGCGGGGCAGCGCGCAGGCGCGGCCGGCACTCTGGCACTCCGCGAGGCAGCCTCGCGCGCCCCGGTCGCGTCCGCGATGCGCGCCACGCCGCCGCGGGACGCGCCGCGCTAGTAGCACCGATGCAGTGGCGAAAATTGACAAGGTTGAAGTCTTCGCCGGGCGGACAGTCGCGAGCTCGGAGGATGCTGTGCTGCGGCCGCCGGAAGGTAGGATCGATACTCCTCGCGCGCGCACCCGCCCCTCCGCCCCACGCCGACGCCGTTCAACGACCCGCTAAAGCCTCAGCTCACTACCACTTACACCCCCAAATATAAACCACAATATAGAGGTATAAGTGAATCAGTGGGATTCCAAATGACAACCCAAAGTCATATCATAGGCTATCATTCTGTGTTATAGGTTTATTCAAAGACGTCGTTCAACGACCCGTTAAGCCCTTAGCTCACTACCACTTAAACTCCCAAATATCAACCACAGTATAGGAATCGAGTGGGATTCCAAATGACAACCCAGAAACATAATATTATAGGTTTATTTAAAGACGTCACTCAAAGACCCGCTGACTCCGGCCTAAAATCATCATATAATATCTTAAATCACATAGAGGATATGACATATAATCAAAGCTATAATAGGACATCACTTTACCTCTTACACCCTCAAATATCAAGCATATAAGTGAACATAAATGGAACATAAGTGGAGGTTAAAAAATCGGGAGGGATTGGATACGACATAAAAAGTGTAGCTGCAACAGAGCCTTATTCTGTCGCAAAAGGGCCTTACTCTATCACAAAAAACCTATCTTCTTCTTCTTCTCTACCACTCATACCCCTAAATATCACTAACCACATAGAGATAAAATATGAATTTAGTGGGATTCCAAATGATATCATCCAAAAATTTGTGGCGAACGACATCGTTCAACTACCCGCTTACCTCGGCCGCACTATATAACGTATTCCCCCAAATATCACAAACGACAAGAATCCATCATAAATGATTTAAGTGGGATTGCAAATGACACGACTCAAAAACACAAAAGGACCTCACTTGAACACTTATGCCCCCAAATATCAACCACGAAAGTGAAGATAAAAGAATCAAGTGAGATTTTACAACCTCGAAATGATATGAACCTAAAAACCGATAGGTACTCAACGACGCCTACGGCCTCACTTACCACTTATACCCTAAATGTCAACCACATAAGTAGGGTATTTTAAATTGTGTGGGATTCGATGTAACATAATATAACTATAATACGGCCTCACTCTATCACTTATACCCCCAAGAATCAACCACATAAGAGAAGATCGATCGAGTGGAATTTATCACATAAACCCATAAACATAGCTATAATAGCTAAACATAGCTCAAGTTATACCCCCAAGTATCACAAACCTCATAAGTGCAGGTATCTTAAATGGACTGGGAATCCACATGACAAACAAACATAATATCTACGCTACACTATGCTGTGGAATAGGTACCTTAAACATATTCTAAGTACATCTAATCCAAACTTACAAACCCAATTGAAAGCCCACGAGTTCCGAAACACCGTTCTCGCTTAGGGGAGATAAGTGTAGAGTTACTTGGAAGTAGGTAAGTGAGTAAGGCGTAATGGCTACCGCTATATAAAAATAGTAGACCAGTATCCTATTAAATAAACTTTCTTTAAATGACCCTACCTAACACCTTTGGAATCTTAATTGTAAATAGACATGCGCATATGTCAAAGTAGATATTTTATCTTATGTTTATCTTCACTTACACACACATCAGTTTATCTACAGTTACACTTATACATTCAGTTTTGTCAGTTGTCAGCCATTGCTCCACCACAAACAGCGAAACTGCCTTTTACTTAGAGAATAAAAATTTCCTTGATATAAAGTATCATATGTCCTTTCTCGGTACGCAAAGTATCTCCATATCAAATTTCAGCGGTAGCAAATTTGGTTAAGCGGTTTGGGCGTGAAGAGCTAACAGACAGACATACATACATACTTTCGCATTTATAACATTAGTAAGTATGGATACGGAAGTATGGATTTGTAGATTTGTACACATAATATCAAGAGCTGATTAATAGTTACATAGTGTTATATACAATTGGGCTTCTTTTTAAGCTGTCCCTAAGGTATTAATCGAGCAAAGTTGATGGATTACAAACAATACTTAAGTTTCCCGCCTAAGCCGATTATCCGAAGACTTCGTCTGAAATAAAATGCTTCGCGTTAAAAATGGCGGCCAAATTATTTTTTATCAGGTCGATAATGAATTAGGTTAAACTTAATATTGATTTGAAGCTCGTTGGATAGCGATATTGTTTAAAGCGAGAGCAAAAATTAAAACAAAAATTGTTAAACTAAAGGTTTTAAAGGCATAATTTATGTCCGAAGTTCTTGGCAGCTAACTGTTTATTGTTAGTACTTTATTTCGCGTGTGTGTTTGATTGACATTTGATTATTGTAAGTTTTGATATGTACATCGTTATCATATTTTGTCCTTAGAATAAGAAAATTACCGATGCCAAAAACAAACCATCTGCAAATTAATTGTAACTATTAACGGCCGCACTCGGAGACGAATATTAATTACTTACTTAATTGAGATTTTGACATAAGCTCCATACATTTTCTGTCAAACTCTTAATTCAATTGAAGGTTAATCATCATTAAAATATGTCTCTGAGGTGGTCGTAACACAATATAATCAAGTTACATAATACTGTCAATTACTACTACACATAAGTTTAGCTTAATTAATGAAAATATATCATATTTGTGTATGTCTTTAAACGTTTTGATTCTTCCTCGTGTGATATGTCATGGAGGCACTTCACATGGCTATTTGTATTTGCTATTGGCTATTTGTTGCATTTGGCAAAATTCCACACATGGACGTCAAATACCAAACTTTTACTTGATTTTGTTTACTTACCTATTTGACTCTTTTGATGTGCGTCAAAAACCGACAGAGGTGTATTTGGTATTGATCATATTTGTCAAATAGGCAAATAAGGCCAATACTTTGTCAAACATACCGTCTACACATGGTGATTGTTTGGCGAATACATCAAATACGCAAATACAAATAGCCATGTGAAGTGCCTACATTAAAGATAGTCACTTGACAAACAAGCCTAAAACAAGTCTTAGTACTTACTCGTTATATAGACGTTTGTCTACACAATATGGTTTATATTAAGGTGATTAATTCACTGTCAACTATAGCCATTATACATATAGCTCATCATAGGATCACAATTCTAAATCCAATCATGGAACAACTTTGTGTCCGGTCCAATAGGACTTTAATACCAGTGACATAAGGACCATTATTATCTAAACTGCTCGGTACTACAAACTGTATCTCTTTTACGTCCTGGCTCGTGACAGTCCAATAACGTTTTATTAAAAATCTGTCCCCTTTAATGGATCTGTCGAATACTTTGAGTCGTTTTAAAATTGTTTCACGACCATAAATGCTTTTTTAAAAGCGATTTGAGCGTTTTTGTTTTAATGTCTGTTTAATAGAGTACTAGATGTTTGCCCGACTTTTTGTGTGCAACAGAAAATTATGAGAGCTGTAGTAAGATTGTAGAAATTAATATATAGGCAGATGGAAGATCAACACTATTTGGTCGGGCTATTTCAAGTCGATTTCAGGCATGATCTGTCGGCTGGGGTAGATATAACCCGATTATAATACGTAGGTCCGCTATCCGCACATACATATTTTATTCTACAGCGTTGTCGATTGGTTAATATTTTGATACTAGCCAATCAAAAAACCAGGAAATAGACAGAAACGATCATCATATTTTTTCAGTTTATCGCTATAAAATAAAAATGCGTCGGTAGTAAATAAAAGGGTTTGAATCCACGCTATGCACTAAAAGGTTTCAAGGGTGACGTCACCCGATACTTTACGGTGATACCAGCATAAAATACTTTGGATACTTTGTTATAAAGTGCACTGAAAAGTCGTTGCAGTTAATAGCGTTTTAAACTTTGTCGCATTTTTGCCGGAAGGAAAAACTAAATAAAACGGTTTTTCGAAACGGTCTAGCCACTCAAACGGATGATTTTGTTTACTTTTTTCGGCGTTCTTTATTTAAAGGACTATACTGCGAACAAATAACAAAGCACAGAATTTCATACAAATAATAAAGAAACATTGTCATTTTATAATATGAAGTTTTGTGTTTTGTTTTGTCGTTTACGAGTAGATTACCGTTCTGTGCGCTTAGCATGCGCCAACGAGATATCTCACTCTCGAGATAATTAAAAACTACTCGTCTCATAATGTAGAAATCTCGACATTATCTCGATAAAACTCGAAAAAAATGTGTTATTCCGATGACAGATCTAAACGAGAAAAAATGTTTGTCATGCCGGCCTAAGACGCGCAAACAAGAAAATTTTGTCTACATGTTTTCTCGATGTTTGATTGTTTGTCTCTTCATCTCTATTGACCTAACATGACATACATTTTTTGTCGTGTAGATCTGTCGTCAAAATCTATCGACATGATGTCTGATTGATGAACGAATGATTTTGACATTATGTCGATATCGACAATATAACTACACACGAGAGTGAGATATCTCGTACGCGCATGCTAGACGCAATGCTAGGGTCAATAGAAATGAAGAGACAAACCATCAAACATCGAGAAAACATGTAGACAAAATTTTCTCGTTTGTAGGCCGGCTGACTAGATATTTTAACATGATTAACCCGCGAGCACTCGCGCTATGAGCATTTTACTCACGATAAATTTAAAACACGTGCCATTTTATAAAAAATATGTTTATGGCCATCGTTTCTTCAGTAGCCGAGTTTTGTTTCGTCCCCCACCCCTGGATACAGATAACTTCTTGCCAGGGTGCACTATTCGCTCGTACGAGGTGGTTTGTTGCACCGTATACCATCATGCGGCATTTTGCTCATCGTGCGGGTATCGGCGTAAGTAATTTTTTTTCCTTATGAATACATTATTTTTCATCATATCGACAGTTTTACTCCTACTTTTATGTAATATTATGGTTTTAAATTACTGTTACGGAAAACTATTACGTATTTCTATTATAGATGGATCGGGATCAAAAAGATGAATGCATTTTGGTGTGGTCATATCCAAAGCAGAGCACCTTGCAAACCTTGTATTATCCTCCACAGAAACATCGTATTTTAACGTGATTAAATGTTTATAACTAGAATCTGAGTTGCTAGGATAAGAAAAACTAAATAGAATCTGAGTGGTTTGCCCAAGACGCAATAACCGGAAGACCAAGAAAGGCCTGCATTTACTGCAGGCCTTTCTTGGTCTTCCGGTTTTTTTATGTACCGAGCAAAGTCATACATCTTGTGATATGTGTAAAGCTCGGAAATATAATGAATATTAATACTTTCCACATATCTAAGTTTTCTTTTTGAAAGCATTTTTATTTGTGATTTTTTTCTTGTCTTGTCATGAATGTTAATGAAAATTAAAAAGATAAATGTTGATAAAGTTATAAATATTATATACTTTTTATAATAAACAACGTGTACTTTATTCAATAGAATGATAAAAAGTAAAAATATTACTTTGTGAAACCTATATTTAATGGCATAAATAAAAGTGAGCAAAATGCTCTACGCGCGAGTGCTCGTGTAATTTTTAGGGGCGCGAGTGCTGGCGGGTTAATAATATTTTCAAAAGCATTAACAAAATATATTAATAAGGCAATTTGCTATTTTAAGACCAATATGCACAAAACGTAAATAAACCAAATAAACTTATTCCGCTTTTTAAACACCGCATTATCATGTTGCTTAGGACATTTTGATTATGTGCGACTGTCTACGAAGTGCTAAGAAGCGCTACGAGACAGCTCTCGTAGCAGATGTGCTACGAACAATTACTATTGCGAGCTCGGAGACGCGGAACAAGCGAGATAATAAGAACATAAACTTCTTTTTTTTTCTGGAAATGCCAAAAAGAAGAATGATTTTAACTAGAATCTACCACCGTATCTCCTCTTGCTTTAATGCATGAGGTTTGTCACTTTATGTACCAATTGAATAAAAAAAAACGGACAAATGTAATGTAATGGTATTTATGACTTGAAATTATTCAAATTCAGTATATTATTATTCTAAGCTATGAATTTCCGCAAAGTCATGCCTAATTCTAGTAAGTATTTGAAATTATTATATTTGCATTAATGCGGTTCGTCTTACAATTACGCGTAATGCTCACGTAAGAGCTAGTTAAAAGAACCATAAAGTTTAAACTTACGAGCTAATTTTACGGGAATATGAGTCACGACTTTTTAAAATTAGCCGGTACTTATGTAAAATTACGGCATATTCGAAATTCGGCCAAAGTGTAGCGGTTAATGACAATTTATTGCGGTTACAGCGCCGATGCTCATACCTACATGACGGAAATTCTAAACATTCCCAAACTACCTCAAATTATGGCTTGTTCATAATATGTATAGCATACTATGGAGCGTCCGTGGCCTAATGGGTAGACCTTTGGTTCGCACTCGTAGAGGGTGCAGGTTCGATCCCCGGGTGAAGGCGTGTACCAATGAGATATTTTCTGATCTCAAGTGCATAATACGGACATTCGTACAGTGAACGAAAACATCGTGAGGAAACCCGCACATAGTTGGTCCCAGACGTTGACTAGTTCTTTCCTCTGGGTAAGGCTATGTTGCGAGAACGTCGTATGTGTTATGCAACCATACGGACATTTCAAAATCTTGTCCCAGGCACTACAGTATTTGAGGAGTAGTTACTTCGCTCTGAAAACACTGTATAAATCATCCACAACGGATGTAAATGCCTAGTAAGTCATCTATGAATAGAATAGAATATTTTTATAAGTACAATTTATGATTCCTGAAACCTTTTTTGATAATGAAAGATTCTTTCATAACGTCTCTTACAGCTAAGATTATAATGAGTATCTATTTATTCTGAAAAAAGAGCATGTATAATAATTATAAAATCTGCAACCAGATAACTCTACAAAAACATTAACGATTGATTGATTAATGATGATAAAACTTGTGTTAAAATTGGATCAATTCGTTTAACAAACTTGACATACACGACACTTATTTTGTAATTAGTACGAAGCCACATTGCTTCTTTGCAGTGCGTTATATTGTCGCAGCGTCAACGTGCTATTGCTTCTACTGATTTACCTTAATAAGTTGCACTTTCTAAATGTCAAAAAACATTACGGTGCGTCCACATTTGTATCATTTGCGCGATCAGATCTCCGATCAGATCTCCGTCGCGATCATCGCGCCGTATCAAGTATGCGTATCATAGTGTAGACGCCTATTGCATCATTCTGCTGATCATGCGCGTATTTGATACGACACGTATCAGATACGCGGTTAATAGGCGATCGGGGAGTATCAAGATACGCGTGTCATTTTGATACGCTTCGATGATACGAGATGGAGATCTAATCGGAGATCTGATCGCGCAATCGATACAAATGACGAGCCTTTAGTTGTCGCGACAACGCGACGCATCGCATCGGAGCAATGTGCCCCACTCCAATACATCACCGCCATTACAAATGTTTCTATGAACACACTAATGGTAAAATAATAACATCGAATTATATCCCTCGAAAGCAATCCGGCTTAGATTTGATTTCCTGATAACTTTTACGATTCATTTCTGAACACAATTTCCAGAATAGGGCATACACATTTAAAACCCAATGAAAATAAAGGTATATAATTAATTTTAAACTGTAAAATAAAGTTTCCTGCTCTAAATTTTATGTTTAAATTAGTATAGTAATGTTTATGCGTATGCAAAGCGGACTAATAAAATGATTTAACAAGGGTTTAACGTTTTCTTGCCGATCATAAAACGTAGAAACCTGGAAAATGGTTTGAAATGATGAGAAAGAAAAGAGGATCTCAGGTTTTTCTTACTATTTAATCGTAAAAGATCGAGTTGTAACTGTTGAAAATCGTAGGAGCTAGTATGAATTAATGTTAAACTTGGTGCGACATGCCTCCGACTGCATTTTAATATCCACTTTCTTCTTCTACATTTTTCTATGTAACCTTCTATTTATCCTGGCACGAAACTCGTAAGCAAGAGTCGTATCAATTAAAACATGGATTCGATGCCTCCGGCAGAATTAGCTCTTGTTTCGTTCTTTTTAGTTAACATTTTTTGCAGTCGGGTTTTTTTTAATGTATTGTTTAAAATTATCTGCAGGCTGCAGCTGATATTATATTTTGTAAGTGTGACTGTAATAAGATACGCAGAATAATATTATACAGGTGTATTATTCTACTTATAGTACGCGATGGTTTACTATGGTAACTAAAAAAAGTGAAATTATTATTTTTAACAAAAGATTAAAACCGACTTCCAAGGTAAAAACAATAATAACATCCTTATAAAATGAACTAAAAAGCAGAGGCGGCGCGAGGCGTGGGCGGTGTGGGCGACCGCCCATGGGTCTAAGGGGCCTCGCGCCCCTTGGACCACGAGGTTTTTTTTAAAGGATTTACATGTTTTTATACTCAAGTATTCTTAAAAAAAGTTTTATAAATAAAAGTTTGAGTACTTATCAAAAAATTCTTTCTTTCTGAAAATCCGTATTCTTGCGTCATCTATCAGGGGGCCTCGCAAGATATATCTTGCACACATAAAATTTAGGTCTTGCCCCGCCACTGCTAAAAGTATTAAATAATTATTCCTATCTAATAGTGCCTTTTTCCGAATTCGGCTAAAACTCATCATAGTATTTTCGATCGAGACTCGAGTTTGTCAAGTGATTTTGAAAATTATATTAATGTTGTAACAAAGTAAATGATTTAAACTTGGTGTTGCGGTTACCAAGTTGGTAATTTGATCATGGGATCTATGAGGTATGTAGGAAAGACTTTTTTGAAAACTGCCTGAGTATAGTAGTTGTGATAGTTTCATACCTAAACCCTATATATCTACAACTGACAGCTTTAAATATGTTTACCGGTAAATAACTAAAAAGATTGAAATTATTATTTTTAACAAAAAATTAAAACCGACTGCCAAGGTAAAAACAATAAGTAATAATATGAACTAAAAAGTATTAAATAATTCTTACTCTTTAATAGTGCCTCTTTCAGAATTCGTCTGAATCTCAACTATTTCTGTACATACTATAGTCTTCATTACTTTGAAGTCGGTACCAGTCCCAAAAGTTTCATATTATATTCTGACATTGACTGATTAACTCACGATTAAATTAGCTGGTACCGACTTGTTATTGTTTTTACCTTGGAAATCGGTTTTAATTTTTTGTTAAAAATAATTCTGTTATACATACGACCGAGAGAAATGACATAATATATTTTAACCCAGGGTGAAATAACCTAGACTGGCACAAATGGCGTTAAAGTAAGATTTAAAAGCTCTCAGCAGCCAACAATTTTAGGTCACGAAACAATGCCTACGTAATATGACGTCATTATAGTGCGTCTGAATCGTATTGATCATTGCGTGCTCCACATCCAGTCAATGCCTCGCTCTTAACGCTCGAGATCTCTCGTGAGTTCGAGTTGGCACCGAATTTCGAGTCTACGCTTCTCATTAGGCCCCGTTCAGACGGGGGATGGGGCATTGTGCAGACTCGCGCTGTGTTACCTTTCTCTTTGTGAGTACGTTTATAGCTTGAGCTTGATACTTATAGATACTTGAATGTTTTATATGATGTATGCAGTAGTTGTTTGACTTATATTAAAACCAACTTATACTTATCTATACTATAATATTATAAAGGGATAAACTTTGTTTGTTTGTTTAATTGTAATGAATAGGCTCAAAAACTACTGGACCGACTTTAATAATTCTTTCACCATTCGAAAGCTGCATTATTTGCGAGTAACATAGGCTACTTTTTATTTTGGAAAATATAGGGTTCCGTAAGATATTTCAGTTTTTCGGAAAAAAACCAGAAAATTTAATTATTTTGCGTACGCTGCCTAAACTATAAAAGATAGAACCATACAATGTTCTAAGTAAATGTAGATCTTAAAAATATCCGCGACGCAATATACCTAACTATCTATTTCGAGTGAGGTACGTACAACTACCATTTTTTTATTTAAAAATCTTGATTTGTTTGGACTACATTTAAACGCATTTATTTAATTCATGCTATTAATCCTTATCAAAATAAATTGTTTCATCACTAAGTACAGTTTAAGTAGATAATACTTGGTCTTTGAATGATTAAAATTGGACGTTTGGTTTAGAATTTATGGCGGAGTTAAAATATTGCGATTTACGCCCGTTTCGAAGTGGGCGCTACCACGGCGGGGTGCGCTCGCGGGAGGGGGAGTTTAGATCTATGGAGTATGGACTATGAGTATTGAGTAGTATACAGTAGATCTATGAGTAATCAAACAAAGTTTATCTCTTTATAATATATAGTATAGACCTGTGGTATAGACAGTGTTCTCGAACCTCCCGATTTTACGGGAGATCTACTGATTTTGTACTTCGATTCCCGATCTCCCGTTAGGCAATGATGACGCGATTCACGCGCTTCGATTCGAGTGTAGGTGTTGAACGCAACCCAGAGGTAAAATGAACGGCACCCTAATCTCCTTATTGAGAAATCTTTGATCGGGGATTACCCTTTTACTATGACCGGAATCAAGCAGTAATGTGAAACTATCAGTCATCTTTGTCTAACAAAATGTTCTATCACCCCTATTTAGTTGTAGTAAGGTAAGTTTTAGCTTGGCATTCATTTGACATTCAATAGATTTAGAAACTTGCTCGCTTTCCGTGGTTCAAACGGTCTGTTTATCGTCAGACAGGTGTTGCCAGATCAGGGGATTTCCAATTAGATTTAGGGTGTTTAGTGAAGTTAGGGGTAAAATAGGGGAAAAAATACTTGGAGGATTTTTAGGGGAAATTCAAAAAACACGTCAAATACAATTTTTGCCATATATCACGTCCCTAATATTTTTTTAAATAATGTTTTTTTGCCATCTTTAAATTACTTGAGCGCCACAACAACAGCTAATCGAGGTCGAGATTCGAGATGTTGAAAAGATGAGGAATAAATTTAGCCATAAGTAACAAAATGCAGCAATAGTAAAGATATATAATATATAAATAATAAAGACTTCTGTAACCAAAAAGCAAATGAAACTTACACCTGTCAATCAATGTTCTATTATAAATACTTTTTGTAATAATATCCCCATCATTTCTCAACATGACCGCCTCTTCAAAAAATCGCGGCATGCCACCAATCATCATCCGCTTGGTGAGGGTATTCTAGGGGATTTCTGGGGGGGAAATCAAATTAGTTGGGATCTTGGGGTACGTCGCCGAGACCATCTGGCAACACTCCACACACCATGAAAATTAATATTATAAATATTAATATAATAAATTGAATATTCTTAAATGTCTTTGTTGTTTTATCTCCCGTATTCTCCCGATTTTCGAACAATAACTTTGCTCCCGAATTCTCCCGATTTCCGAAGCATAGTTCTACCGTATTTTAAATTTTGCGTTCGGTAACACTGAGTATAGATTAAAAACTACTCAATCGATTTTAATCATTTATTCAGTGAGTGACTATAGGCTATAATATATTTTACACCCGTGCGAAGCCGGGGCGGGCTAGTTAATGTATAAAGTAGTTAAAGGCAGACTTTAGTGTAATAAGAGAAGCACTACAACAAAATAAAGCTGTGTAAAATTAATGGTAAATGCAATTGCTTATTAAATACGCCAATTAAAAGATATAAAAGTAAACTTTTGCACAGTTTTCTTTGCCCTTGAGGTTCCTAAATACACACAAGTCAATCAAGACGCTGTATTTGTAAATACATCTTAACCTTTCCTAACCATATTTTAAAATACACAATCTTTGATTCGGCGAAACATGAAAGCAAACCCAAAAACGGGGACGCCTATAATGAATGTTTGCCTCCAGTCGAGCAAGACCGTTTGCTCAAGAGAAATTCTCTTAAAGAATATTCGTGTCTTGTGCAAAGCTACGTTTGTTTACGATTTAGATTGTATTTTGCTATACATCATACTAAATTATGCTTTCCTTTTAACTAAACAGAAATTTAAAAAAAAACAAGGAAATTTTAGTATACCCACAAAATAATTTTATGCTGTCGTTTTTTTGAAATCGGCGTTACAAGATAAGACCTTAATTAATCTTTTACGGATTCTTTCCCTTTCTTTATTGCTACTTGCGGAGATACCGTCTGGTAACGTCCGACACATTTTAATTAATTTTTTAATTTGGACCGCTCGAGTCATGGGATTCTTTTGTTTCAGAGAAAGCTTCTGGCTCTCGGACTTTTTTGTTTTGTTCAAAGTTCACGTTGATCGCATATTTTAGTATTTATTGATAGGCTTTTTCTATCAAATCAATATAATAAAAATATAGTTAGAAATTATTTACATTAGTAACATAATGTAACAAAAAACCAGACATGCTGAAGATGTTGCCAAAAAGTTACGTAGGTACACGCAACATCATTATAATTATTAAAATGTAAGAAACATAACATTGTTGGAGAAAACTGTCACAAATATTTTATTCACTACATTTGTGTTTAATAAAATAATATGTTCGTTGTCCATATCAGGGCCTACAGCTAAAAAAAATGGTGCCCAACCGCCCATGCCATATTATAGGTCCAAATTTTCAGGACAATACAGCTCAATAGCATGGAATACTGGCCAATCATAGCTCACAACCGAGAATATGGGCAGCAGCTCATGCCGGGGTAATGCTGCAAGCTAAGCTGGGTTAATCCGGGATTTCCCGACGTCAGTGGTTTGATTGATTGCCTAGAATACATGCTATTGTCCTGGCGAATAGCGTACCTTGTTTTGGTATTGTAGGCCGATGCACTAGTGTAGGGTTTTTCAAGCGTTCTAGGAACAATCTACTATTTGCATGTGTTTTTTGTCCTTGTGCCTAAAGTCTAAATCCTAAGGGTCTATACAGACGAACTGCAATCCAACCGCAAATTACAGTTCTAGTGCAGTTTGAATGCAGTTGACACGACTGCAATAGAACTGCAAAACATTATCAACTGCATTCAAACTGCACTTGAACTGCAATTTGCGGTTGGATTGCAGGTGAAATGCGGTCCGTCTGTATAGACCCAAAAGCAGGGAATTGACTACCGGGCCGCCCGCTACGGGCCGCCCGTCACAGGCAGGTCTGTCGCATGTCTGCTCGTCAATTTCTAGGTACGGGCACAGACATGCCCGCCGGCCCGTGCCCGCAGCCTGCCCGCGAGATCGCATTTTTCCCGCGCGGGCACGGGCAAGTCTGTACATGAATGGTCGTAACGGGCGGCCCGTCGTCATTTGCGCCTTGGAGAGCGACTGGAGTACACTTAAAATATTATTTTAAAACATATTATTGTAAACAATACAAACACTAAACATAAGAAAAACCATAGTCAGCGTATGAAAATGTATGGCACCGCTTCCGAGGTCCGCGACTGACGCGCGCGGCCTACGACTGTCGTAAGCCGCGCGCGACCGTGCCATATAACTTTGACACGGTCGCGCGGGGCCTACGACAGACGCGTGCGACCGACGACAGTCGTAGGCCCCGCGCGACCGTGTCAAAGCTATATGGCACCGTCGCGCGCGGCTTAAGACAGTCGTAGGCCGCGCGCGGCCGCGATCGATCGCGATGCACGGGATTGTACCTTAAAAGCAAGGATAACATTCAAAACACCGATTAACGTAAAGCCGCTTACGCCGAACTTATTGAAAAATCCAAAAAAAATCAACGCCGATACTGATCTATCATTTGTTAAAAAGAATATCGAGTCCATGAGTCCACGACCGAGCTGCAGCCCTCTATCTATTCGACTGACTAGTCTGTTCTGTGTGTGTTCAGTAGGGGCAAGCGGCAGACTTGTGCCAGACCGGGCGGCCCGCGGGCAGCCCGGTAGTGAATTCCCCGCTTAAGACTTGACAGGAAGCGTCGTCAATTTTTTTGTGTCCAATGACATTATAATATTAATTTGTAATAAAATTAAAGTTAATGGTGTTAATGGGCTTAAAATTTAAAAGTTACTAATATTATGGAAAATTACAAAATTATTTAAAACATCGGAAATGTAAATTATATGCTTAAGACTTTTCTTACTACTCATAAAATATTGACGTTAAGGGCTTTTTTTTAATTTATTTCCATACATGGAATACTGCAAATAGTTTATACGTATTTAGTTAACTTCAGGTTATTAATGGTCTCAATATAACCACCAAGAAGCTATCTAGGTAGACGACACGAGCTAAGCGCTCCACTTATGGCGCAATTACGACGTAACTTGATGGCGGCCGACGAGATTTATTGCCAAATATTAAAATATCGACCCACAAATTCCATGAATAATCTTCTTATTTTCCGCGTAACCACGTAATAGGGCGATTTGTCTTCGTGTTTTGATCTTTTCAAGTCGTACTTTGCCTCTTTTACTCACATAAAGACATTAAACGATTACATAACTATAATTTAATGTTTTTTACATAAGCGCCGTACATTTTCGGTGATTCTCTTCGTTAAGTAATAATAGGTATCGTCTCTGACTGTTGAACTCAGAGACGACAACCCTAAAAAAGTCACTTCAGTGTAGCCGTTGATGTAGAGTGGATCATAATTCATACAGAAGTTCAGAATTACTGTGGACTAGGAGTTTACTATTGACAGGAGTTTATCTAATCATATAATGTTTTTGATTGGTAAGTATATTGACGTTAAGTGGAAACGCGGGTACAGGAGAATTCCAAAAATAGGTATTTGAAGAAACTATTGCCATCGCGCTACACCCTGCACGGGCCCGTGTATATGTGTGTGAGTGTTCTATGTCTATGTGCGTGCGCCGCTACCGCCCACCCGTCACCCCTTGGGCCCCTCGTTCCCGCGCAGCTCGCAGTCTGCTAACTGCTTGGAGATAATAATCTTATTATATAAAAAGGTACTCTGTGCTTATTATTCCTTCGAGCCCCAAGCGGTCGCATGCGACCGCGATAACAATAGAAAGGCTATTGTGTCTCGTTTTTCCACGATCGAAGGAATGAATATTACTGCGGAATGTGGATATAATTTACGTTAGCGTTGTGCTGTGTTTCGTTTGCAAATTGGAATTTTCAACTTTTCTCGTCCTATTAGTAATTTGACTCTGCCTATTGTCATAGAGTAAATAAATGTATGGCTGGTCTCTGCTATTGTTTATGGACTTGATTTTTAGCTTTCCGTTTTAGACTCTGCTTGGATTAGATTGGGGATTGCAATCCGGATACTTAGAAATCCGAAAAATCCTGACAATCCAGATGTTTTGGGGATACGAAAAATCCGAATTTTTATTTTAGAAAATCCAGATTTTCTTTTTTTTTAATTAGTAAGTAGATAAAATTATGAGAAAAGGGCTTTTAGGTTTTATAAAATAACTGTATTTTAAAAAGATAAGACCGACTTTAGAATTATTGTACGTAATTGAGAATTAAAACACCCTGTCTCAAAAACTACTGAACCGATTTTGATGAAACTTGCACTATTCCCTAAGTTGAACAATACTTAGTACAACAAAAAAAAAAGAATTACTGAAATCGGAATGGTAATTCTAGATATCCGAACACAAACATAAAAACATAATATATACATACATACACTTTTGAAATTTGGCACATTTGTTCAGACGCTGATATAGACTAACATAGTATTGTTACGTGCTAGGGTTCGAGAATTCGGAGAGAAAGACCTGCTGACTCACTTGAAGACTTTATTCACAAACACTAGCTCACACAAATCACTAAGTCCCAACACTAAGCACTAGATTCCAAATCACTGAGCACTATCACTGTCCTAAGTCGTAGCCGAGTCGTAGGTTCACTGGTTCACTCACTATTGATCACTTGTTTTCACTTCGAAGTCGCCTTGAAGATCGCTCGTATTGAACTGAACTGCCGGGCCGTCTACCTGCGGCTATTTATATGGTGAGGCGAATTCCAGAAAGTTCCTTGCCCGATTCACGTAAACAAGTAAACAAGGATAGGAACTTTCTAGGAGGCTCGAGCATGTACCACCTAGCGCCATCTAGTTTCGAGTAGGGGATTTGTGTGTAGTGTGTCCCCTAGATAAGTATTGCCGGTTCGACGCTAGATGGCTCTGTGTGTCCGTAACACTATTATTACGAAAATTGAGCAGTTCTGGAAATATTACATAGGTGGTACATACGCGCCAGTCCTTTTTTTGAAGTCGGTTAATTAATTAAAATCAAAAGGGGGCAAACGAGCAAAGGGGTTACCTGATGGAAAGCAACTACCGTCGCCCATGGACACTCGCAACATCAGAAGAGCTGCGTTGCCGGCCTTTTAAGAGGGAATACGATCTCTTTTTGAAGGTTTGCAGGTCGTATAGGTCCGGAAATACTGCTGGTGACAGTTTGTTCCAGAGTTTTACAGTGCGCGGCAGAAACTTACGCGAAAAACGCACGTTGGATTGGAAGACTCATCAAGGTGATGAGGATGGTATATTTTTCTATCTCGGCGTAATTCCAAGGGGTTCAGGCTGTTTGAAACACTATGGCAGTAAGCAATTCGAGTGGCCCTTCGTTGGATACGATCCAGAGGGAGCAGTTGGTATTTTGGTGCCCCTGCCCACAGATGAGAACAATATTCCATAAGAGGCCGAACCTGCTCCTTGTAGAGTTGTAGGCGTTGGTCCGGACTAAAATACTGCCTAGCGGCTAGCACTAAGCTTCTTCGATGCAAACTTGGCTTTACCCTCTAGAGTCTAGAGTCTAGAGTCTAGACTCTAGATAATATCGGAACTGGACTTCGCTTGTCTTCGTATTCCACGAAATTTACCAGTACGAGAAAGAGTAGAAAATATTATTATATGAAAAACAAATTATGAAATTTTATGATAGTTATTAGTTACTTATTAGCTTCCTGAGTCCTAACCAAGATTTTATCTGTGTGCATTTCGTAACTTTGACAGTTTTTTAGGGAAAAATAAGTTGTTTTCGAGCGATGAAAAAAGTTTGACACACCGAGAAGCCGCAGGTAAAAGTTAGTTTTATACGTGAAATTCATTATATAATAGGTACGGTTATATACTGCAGAGTCATAGTATATAAACTGTACATTCTCTTACCAGATTCATACAGTACGCTATATTATCATAAATCGACGGGCAAACCCGCGCCAGATCGCAGTATGCAGCGATGTACATGTATATAAGTATATGTAATATGTACATGTATACAAAACACTGTAGCCACTTCAATACCCCCTCACTTCCTACCTTCCCCGCAGATTGTGATAGAGACAGATGCAGCTCAGGTCTATTTTCCAACAAATTTTTGGCGTAAATCGAGGTCCCGTATCCCTCAGATTCCTCCTTCAAAATTGAGCCTATCTAATTATTTTTTCATTAAATATCTGCAGGAAGAGTGCCTCTATGCCTGTACGTTTTATTTTTTTCTTAAAGATCTTTGAAATTTGTTTTATGATCGGTTGATTGGCCGGGTATGGGGCAGTCATTTTTTGTGAATTTCGAAGGGTCATATTTATTTATTTATTAGTAAATTAAAAAAAAATCGAACGTCCTCTACGTTCGATTTTTTTTTAGCTTTCACAGATCCCAATATTGTATATAAAAATCATTTGTCTAGACGCGTTGTCCAGGGAGCAAATTGGGGAATACGTTTGTATGGAAAAATTGTCTTAGCGTATGCTCTTAAGCCGCCATTCCACCGCGGCTCACGCTGTTCACGGTCACGCGGCGCACGTTTTTAGGGACTAGGGTTCAGTACCCAAAGGGTAAAATCGGGACCCTATTACTGAGACTTCGATGTCTGTCCGTCTGTCCGTCTGTCAGTCTGTCCGTCTGTCTCCAGGCTATAACTCAAGAACGGTAATAGCTAGAGAGTTGAAATTTTCACAGATTATGTATTTCTATTGCCGCTATAACAACAAATACTAAAAACAATAAATAAATTAAACACTTAAGGGGGGGCTCCCATACCAAAAACGTGATTTTTCAAACATTTTTTGCTCGGTATCAATGATGACAACAGGTAGGCACTTGAAATTTTCACAAAAGCTTTAATTATATGTGTACTTTAATAATAAATAATAATATTTAAATAAAATAAAAATTTAAATTTTCCCATACAAAAACACAATTTTTGGCCTATTTTTGCTGTATAACGCTACGGACCCTTCATGCGCGAGTCCGACTCGCACTTGGCCGATTTTATTATTCCTTTGAATACGTCAATTCGTGCGTAGCGTGTCCGTGGATTTCAATTTAGGTAAAAACATAATATTTTTCAATTTTCGTATCGTCTCTCAGGCCCGTATAAGGTAGGATTTCACCAAACACACATAAAACTTAGTTTCCTTTGAACGCGTTCATTCTGCGACGTAAATCTCGTTTTGATTCGATTGGATTTCACTACCTTCTTTTGATCGCGATTATTAAATCTCAGTTTACGTGACGTCACGCAATTATTTTACATGTTTTCAGTATTTTAAAGCCTTTTCACGTTAATTTAACTTCAAAATAGAAAGAAACAATACATAAACTTACGAACGCATGTGTCAAAACTGTCATATTGACATTTCTTTTGTCTATGTTTTTCGTTCCGCCATGACAGGGCTTGAACGGGTTTTATGACGTCGAACTTCGGACTTTGGGCGTTCAGAAGATAAAACTCGGATTTGCTGTGAACGCGTTCCGTTTACGCTGGTGAAATGCATTTCGATGTTATAATCGCGTTTATACGTTTTGAGCCGGTTCAGAGTGCTTTGAACGCGTTCCATTTCTTTCGTGAAATCGCCCTTAAATAGTCAGTACGGTACTCAAGATGCATCTCGGCCTCAAGACACGGTTCAGGCTCTGTGATTGGCTATCAAAATTTGGACCAATCACAGAGCCGAACCGCGTCTTGAGACCGGGTCGCATCTTAAGTACTGACATTTATACGGGCCTCAGTATAGTCAAGTTCAAGTTTTCAAAGTAAACGCATGCTGTCATGGCACTCATACGCTTACACATAGATAAATATAGTGCAAGAAAGCGATAGCATGCTCTGTTACTAAAGCGTCACTGCGAATTGAATATGAAATTATTTAAACGAAGAAAGACCTTGTAGGAGTACCAACCTACACACCAAAGAAAGAACTTACTTTATTTAATGTTTTCATCACAAAATATAAATCTAGGAATTAATATCCAAATTAAACGCCATGATGTAATTTAAAATCGATTGATAAAAACTGTTGGATGGGAACCAACGTTTTCCACGTTTTCCATTTAGAGAGTCTCCCGATGGGCGTGGTCACAGACGGCCTTAATGAGCGCGCCGTTACAATGCGATCGGAACCTTATTTACGAGGTTCTTAAGTTTATTTTGCATTGTAACGATCGCGACTCCAAGAATATGTCATCCGCAGGATCGGGCTCGCTAAACTAATTATTTTCTTTTCGCTTTATCTACATTATACCGTTTCATCATAATAAAAGCTTCATAATTGAAATGCACACTGAATTTGCATTGTACATTTTTAATTCTTTTCTTCTGTTATATTGTTAAGAAATAGAATATTATATTAAACTGCTCTTAGTAAATTAAGATAACTGAAGCTCTTTGCTTCAATTATGTTAATTTAATAAGAGCAGTAGCCCTGATTAAATGAAGTAAATTATGAATAGGGAACGCAACAAAGAACTAAGTCTAAAATAATATGTATTGTACCTGAAACCAAAAATAGTTGATGTAGGGAGTTTTAAGTGCTGTATCGATCAACACCTTCAAATAATAGATGAATAATTCAATATCGAAATAAAGACAGTATGAATTAATCATACATGAAGAACACTAGTGACAGGTTACATTAAGTAATAATGTACCTATGTCCAAGGCCGCCTTGTCGATGAATTTATGAACATTACGTGTGAACTTAGTAATAAACTAAACACTTTGTAGCCACAATAACCAAGAATATTGTCAAGGGCGTCGGTTGTCGATCAAAGCCTTGAACTTAATGTATGAGCTGTGATTAAATAATGGAGAAACACAATTTGAGCGCTTGATGTGAGTTTCTAAACTAATTCTTGTAATCTCGGCTCAAAGTTTGTTTTTGAGTTTTCGGGAGAACTGGCCAGTTGCTTAAGCAACCCAAACCTAGCTAGGTGTCCCTGAGTCGGTATTCTATAGCAGTACAGTAAAGCTAAAAAGTTTCGTTGTTTAAATCTCACTAATCTCACGAACAACCAAACCGATTATTATGTAACTAAACGACTAGTTTTTGCGAGAAAATGCAGGGTTTTTCACATTTTTTTACTTTTCGCTGTTGGAGCCGCAGAATTTCTATCGGTTATATATAAATGGTTGACAGTAAATATTTTCAAGGGCACGTCTGTCCATCGACGTCCTAAGTCTAATGTATGAGCGCGGTAAGCTGACGTGACTCTAAGTGCCGTGATTGCCGGCGCTAAGTGACATGACTTTGGGAATTTACATCAAGTGACACGTCTATTTTTGTATTTACTCTGTGTTTCGTGTTGTAAACGGCCTATGAATCAATTTCTCTGATGGTTCATATCAGAGAAATTGATTCGTAGGCCGTTTACAAACCTACATCATTTGGTCGGATCATGTCAATTCAATGTTAATTATTGTAATCTGTGGGCTGGGTTTGAGTCAAACCGTTACAGTTACAGTCAAACCGTTTGACATAACGTGACCATACTATATAATAATTATGTCCCCCATCTGCCTTTTTTTTGATGAGAGGGGGAAATACGTTACGTAACCCCCCCCCCCCCCCCCCCACATCATGCCCCATCTGCCTACGAATCAACTTCTCTGATAGTACAACCAAAATATACTGTGTATGTCCGTTCGTTCACCGCTGCCGTCAACGAGACGTCACCGACAAAATTCAAACAAAATGCCACTTTATGACCTGGTCTATAGGTTTCGTTGTGCTCTACGCCACCACAAAGCAGCGGCGGAGTGGGTCGCTAGACCAATGTCGGTAGTAAATTGAGTGCGGCCGGTTGCAATCATACCAAAATACACTAGTCAAAGCCAAACACAAATGACCACAAACTATATTCAAGGTGTTTTTCTATCTTATCTATGGTCACTACGTATCGCACAATAAACATAGTTTATCTTGGCTTCAACTCGTTAATAACATTTACATAACAGTTATATTATTTTATTGATGAGTACCCCTCATTAAAACGAAACTTACTAGAAAATCAACGTTATATTATAATTAAGCTAATAATATTCAACATAATAAGCCTTAAGTTATCGATAAAATACTTAAAGCTTCTCGTGTCCTGGCTTAATTTATTCGAGTGTACTCTGAATATTGCTTAACAGGACTATTTGGAATTTTATAAAGTAAACGACATTCTATTTTTTAACCTTCAGCATTTTTTAAAATTTACTGATTTAAAAAAAACATTCTTGCAAACTGGACACATTTTAAAAATATATTATGCCACTTTTGTTGTAATTTTAAATATCATTTAAAATTACAACAAAAGTTGCATAGTATTATCTTAAGAGAGTCATAGTTTTACAATCGTGAGTAATAATAAGTTGTTAAGAAAGGATTGTACCAATTCTATGTAGATACATCATGAAAACAAGTCGAATAGTACGTTTTACAGTTTGGAGTTTTCAATGATGTTGTAATGCTGTACCATCTAAATTGTAGATTTGTAAGTACTAATAAACTCGCGAAAAACACGTACTAAACGGTACTTAAACAACGTGCTTAAAATTATACATTAATTTGGATTGTCTTTTTAACTAAGCTTCTAGGATATTAAATAGCTCTTTGATCTATAGATCTAGTTATCCCAACGAGTACTAAACTACTAATCATAATAAGTTACATTTTTGATTGCGTCCCTCCTTAAAACTTCTCCAATACAAATACTAGGTAGACCTAAGATGTAGAGACCTAGCTCTTAACGAGTATCAGCCTAAGTAATCAGGTGGCAAAACATTATGCATGGAGGGGTAGAATAAAATAAATTTTGATTGCGTCTCTCAATGAAACTTCTTCAATACAAATACCAGCTAGCTCTTAAATCTAAAGACCTTACTCCCAACGAGTACTCAGCTATCTCTACAATATGAACCGGCCAAGTGCGCGTCGGGCCACGCGCAGCATGGGGTTCCGTAGTACCGCTAGTTTTTAATAATTTTTGTATGTTTACTTGCTTTATGAGCCAACAAGAATCTGTGACACAACGGCAACTTGTATTGATAATATTTTTACAAATTTTTCTCCATGTAAAAAAGAAATAATAAATAAGCTTAGCTCTGATCACTGTGGGCAACTAGCGTCATTTAATATACATTGCGATAGTTACCTAGTGGAAAAGCGTGTGTTTGTTCCTGTGAATACAAAACGTATTGAGAAGTTTAGAAATAACTTAAGTTCAAGTATTCAACTATTATTGGATGAGACAAATAGCTCAGATGAAGCATTTAACAAATTGTTTAAAATGATAAGAGCCCAATTTAATACTGTATTTACTCCTAGAACGGTTAAAAAAGCCATAAAATTAATAATAATTTTACAGTGTGGGCAACTACAGGAATTAAAATATGCAGACAAAGATTATATGAATTGTATGATGAAAAATGCATGAATACTAGTGATAAATTCAAAACATATGTAAAAACTATTCAAATATTTGTAAAAAAGTTTGTAAAGCCGCTAAGGCTATTCACATTAGGAATAAAATTAAAAATTCGAAAAATAAAATCAAAACTACTCGGAAAGTAATAGCTGGTGAGACTGGAAACGTCACCTGTCGTAGCTCTGATTTTGAAATTTATTTTGAAAATAAAAAGATTACCAATGATCATGAGGTTGCGACGGTCTTCGAAGAATTTTCTGCTGGCATTCCGGTCTCAACTACGAAAAATTTAAACTCCTCACCTGCAGCTGCTGAAAAACTACTCAGAGACAATGTAAAGGAATGTAATGTCAATTTTAGGTTTAGAGAGATTGTCCAGAGGTTGTCCCACAGATATCATTGATACTTTTAAATTAATAAATATTAAAGATACTACTGATCTCTGGGGCATGTCTACTAAAATTATCAAATCAATAATTGACATTATAGCTCCTCATCTATCAATGATTTTTAATGACTGCATAAAGAGTGGTGTTTTTCCTGACTTGATGAAGCACAGTAAGGTTGTACCTTTATTTAAAGCGGGACTTAAATCTGATCCTACTAATTATAGGCCTATATCGATTCTACCGACTCTAAGTAAAATATTTGAAAAAATAATTTTAAATCAGTTACTATTACATTTTAACTTAAATAATTTATTGCACAAAATTAATATGGTTTTACTAAGGGTCGATCCACAACGGATGCTGGTATAGGTCTTCTTTATAGTATATTTGAAGCATGGGAGGACTCGCAGGATGCCCTAGGGGTTTTTTGCGACCTCTCCAAGGCTTTTGACTGTGTTGAGCATGCTACATTAATCAGGAAATTGCACCACTATGGCATTAGGGACTCAGCACTCAACCTTTTGACATCTTACCTCAAAAATAGAACTCAAAGGGTTGATATTAATAGTAAAAGGTCCAATGGGACCAAAATATAATTAGGCGTCCCACAGGGATCCATTTTAGGTCCATTCCTTTTTCTCATACGACTTACCTTATCTTGTTAAGGATAATGATAATGAGAAAACTTTTTGCTGATGACACTTCACTTATTTTTAAAGTGAAGCGACAACAGTCAAATTATGACGAGGTAAATAGTGTTCTCTCAAAAATAGTACATTGGTTTAACGATAATAACTTACTTCTAAATTCTAAGAAAACTAAATGTTTAAAATTTACTTTGCCCAATGTTAGTAAAGTTAAAACCAATATACTATTAAATGATGAGAAGATGGATTTGGTGGACACCACTGTATTCTTAGGCATTACACTAGATAGTAAACTATAGTGGCATCCTCATATTGCTAATCTTGCAGATAGGCTCAGTTCTGCAGCATACGCATTCAGAAAAATACGTGAAATTGCTGACGAAGAATGGTGACATGCGAAGAATGGGGACATGCAGTTTAAAGAAATTGGTATTCTAACTGTTGCTTCTCAATACATTTTGGATAATGTTTTATATGTTAGAAAGAATCTTAGTAAATTTACAACCAAAAGTGACAGTCACGGAAGAAACACTAGAAATAAGTACAAACTCTAGTTTGTACTAATAATAGTAATACCGGTGATCAGACTTAGTAAAGTTAGTAAATCTTTTAAAGGTCAATGTGTACGCCTTTACAATAAAATCCCAGAAAACGTTCAAAATCTTTCCATTATTAAATTTTAAAAAGTAGTCAAAGAACGTTTGTGTGCCAAAGCCAATGATTTCATAAACGACGGCACATCTTGGGAGTATGATGGCTGCTTGCAAGGCTATTTCTAAATTATTTTATGACTTACAATTATGTATGTATGTTGACATTGTATAATTTTAAGTTACAGCATTGTAAACTTTATTTTAAAAGATTCATTTTTTTCTCACTTTTTTTGGTAAATAAAGTGGGCCCCCTGCGAGTTTCTTACGCTGGTTCTTCTCGCCGGGTTAGTTCCCGAACCGGTGGTAGGCATCATGTAGACTTTCAGAAAATATTTGCAAAAATTTATTCTGAATAAAATTTTTTGAGTTTGAGTTTATGACCAATGAATGTACATTTATAACGTGTTTTACATTACTAACAACATCATTTCAGTTATGTTCAAAGGAATTTGAACGGAAAGTTCCTTTATACTTTGCCGAATATTTTTTTTAGTTGATCGACTATAACTCAAAAACTTAAATGAAGTCTTCTTAGCCGTGATAATTTTCCTTTTTAAATTTAGCATATTTCCTACTCCCGTGAATTTTTCAAAATTCCCCGCTTGATGTGCAGGGGAGATACCATAATTTTATTTTTAAGATTTTATAGATTTAGAATAGGTATACCATTTTGTCGGCATTATTAATATGTGCATTCATGCCGAATCACAGTTTTGTAGGTCCTATGGTCTCTGAGTAAAACTGCGGACAGACAGAAGGACAGACAGACAGACGGATGGACAGACCGAAACTATAAGGGTTCCTTGTTGACTACGGAACCCTAAAAATTCTCGTGTCACAGTGTTTGTGCGCGAACTGCTCTAAAACTGCTCAAACGATTTTAATGAAATTTTGTATGTACCATCGAGGAACTTGATTCCTAGGCTGTTGACAGACCAACGTCATTTGGTCGGATCATGTCAATTCAATGTTAATTGTGATTTGTCGGTTGAATCATTTGACGTAACGCGACCAAACTATACGTAGGTCCCCCATCTGCCTAGGTACTTCTCTTTTAGTACATTCGCTAGGCCTGAGAATAGGATACTAGAAATTATTTATATGGCAAACCAACGTCTGGCGGGTCAGCTAGTAAGTATTTAAGTATCGGGTCAGGGTAAGACATGATGCATGAAGGACGACCGATGACGTCACATGGCGCCTGACGCCTGTCTAGACACCCACCCGGCCACCCTATGCCCGTCATCTAGATTCTAGATTATTCATGCTATGTTTAATTATTCTAATTTATAATAGCTTTTGAAATGTCTGGTTTTTAATGAGGTATGAAGTCGTTATAGAATTCAATTTGATGGTATTTTTTTTCGCAATTCGACTACTATTATGTCTGTCAATTAAAAGCAGTTAGGTTAACAAGACTATTGTAGTCATATCTTTCGCTAAATCCTTATTCAGTCAACATATTATACGAATATGTTCACTCAATAAGGATTTAGCGAAAGAGTTGATAGATATATACTTTCGCATTTATAATCCGACCAAACACCCTATATTTAAATTTTCTGTTGTAAAAATTTTTAAGCACCTACTTTAAATAAACTTGTGCTTAAGGCGCATACTGAGTTTCAGCTTCTAATCCATACTTCCATACTTACTTAATATTATAAATGCGAAAGTGTGTCTGTTTGTTACCTCTTCACGATTAAACCGCTAAATCAATTTTGCTAAAATTTGGCATAGAGATACATTGAGTCCCGGGAAAGTACGTAGGATAGTTCGTATCCCGGAAAAATGTACGGTTACCGCGCGGTAAACAAATTGTGGCGCAACGGAGTTGAGAAAGTCCTGTAGCATGTGATAAATGAAAACGCATATAAGTTAGGTTATTTTGCGATTTCATTAATCACGAGTCACGACTAATACATCAGCTCAACTCTCAGCTTAGATGTTGTAATATCCTGTCGCCGTGTGTCTAGACGTTAGGTAGGAGGGTGGCATACATTATACTGTACTTATGGTTTCATTGATATATAAAGGTCTGTGTAGTACTGGCATCACAATAAATTTTGTTCTACGAGATAGATAACTTGGTTTTTTCAGTCAAAGGAAACAATGTGTTTTCTTATTAATTTGCTTATAGAGGTTAATGTGTTGTTTTATTTCATTGGTTCAAATAAGTATTTTAAAGCTTTGGTACTTAAGTATAATGTCTTTATAATGCCTTTTATGTTGTAAGTAACCTATGAGCAAATCGCTGTAAGAAGGCATGTGTATTTTACAATATTTTTAATGTGTTATATCTTATACCTTTAAACGAGAAATTCTCGGAATCGGCTCCAACGATTTTCATGAAATTTAGTATATAGGGGGCTACGAATAATAAAACCTAAGGAAACGTAACTCCCATAATAATACAGTTTTATATTTGGTTCCATTCGAACTGTCATGTAACGTCAGCCTATATACCGCTCAAGGTCACCTAAATATTGCAAATGTATGAAAAGTGAACCTAAGGTACACTTTTTTGACAAGTATTTTGGAGCATGTTTTTTGACGGAGTTACTCTTCCTTAGTTTTTATTATTCGTAGATAGGGGGTTTCGGGGGCGATAAATCGATCCAGCTAGGAATAATTTTTAGAAAATGTCATTTTATTCATGTTTTATCGAATACCGAGCAAAGCTCGTTCAAATAGCTAGTTTTTTTAATGTGTTACTTTTCGCATTGGTACATTTTGGAATTTGTAAATTATAGGTACTAATGTTTTGCTACCTTCTTCAGGCAACCCCTTTTAACAAAATTTTCTTTATTTCGTACAACACGGCTTGAGCTCTTGTTTTTATGACATACACTTACAAAACGTGTAAATCAAAGTACTAAGGGCTGGGACAAGTAGGTCACGGCCTTGAGATTCGGAATTGGAACAAGGAACAGGGGGACATAAGGGCGGGCAATGTTAAGGGCCAAGGGAGAATTGATTTATGAATATTTATATATTTTAATGGGTCATGACTCATGTAGTGTTTTAAAGTAAATATTCACTAAGCACCACTGTTTTAATATGCTCCCATAGGTTTATTAAAATGTGACCGTAAAGGTAAACATCGAAGTTTTAAGATTATATTATTACTATTTACTAGCTGTCCCGGCAAATGTTGTTTTGTCATATAAAGTATTTTGCCCATATTATTTTATTAAAGTGACTGAATACGTAGGCACCTTGGCAACGTCCACCGCTGTCCCGTCGCACAAACAATATGTATACTATGAACTACTGCACAGTAGAAGTGTTTCTTATGAAAACTTTGGCCGTAAATGTAAATCAGAATTAATTTCCTAGGTAAAAAACAGTTTGGTGGTAATTAGTTGTTTCAATCGTGCCCAGTCTACCCTATAGGTATTTACAATTTATTATAATATAATAATAATTGCTTTTTTCTATTGCGATTTGCGATGAATGCTCAAACACCACCACCTTCTCTTCTTCCATTTTCTTTTCACAACTTTTCGTTGAACTATATTGCTAAAATGATTGTAAATTGAAATTAAACTAATTGTAGCTGCAGCTATGACCTCCACGTCCATCTTGATGGCTTGCCGCTCAATGAATGAACGCGGACGATCGTGTGGATGCTTGCACGATGATCGTGGCGATTACCTTGCCGATCACAGGCGATCAACGAGTGCCGATCATCGCCGAATGTGAAGAGGAGCCATAAGATATGATATTGTATGAGTAAGACGTATAAAAAATATGATTACTTAACTTTAATTTAATGATTATGTCATTAAGTAACAATTAAATTAGTGTGGCAGTAATTTATTAGAATGGACATAGGCTAATTATCATCGCTGGGAAATGCGTTGAATCATATTATACGAAGTAGCGGAAAACATCTTGTAATAAATAATTTTACGGGCAATAAGCTAATCATAATTTATGCTTTCAAAATCTGTATCCTTAATTCATAGGATTAGTCAAACTCTAAACCAAGATAAACCGCGACATTATTGGCTTATTTCGAAATTAATGTACAACAAAGGTGAAAGCTTTTACAAAATTTGTTTGTTGTGATTTGTAGGATAAGAAAAATTTTAACAAATGATACCTTTTACTGTAATAAAATAGTTATCATAATAATAAATATTATATGTACAGAGACAAAATATTTGATGTTATTGATATTCGTAGGTTGGTTTTGTAAATTCCATTTTAGGGTTCCGTCGTCAACAAGGAACCCTTATAGTTTCGGTCTGTCCATCCGTCTGTCTGTCTGTCTATCCGCAGTTTTGCTCAGATATTATAGGACCTAGAAAGCTGTAATTTAGCATGAATACACATATTAATGATGCCGACAAAATGGTACATAAAATATTAAAAAAATATTTTTTATGGTACCTCCCCTACACATCAAGCGGGGCTGAATTTTTTTTTCGCGCTCATCCCATCGTGTGGACACTCCACACGATGGATAGGTTATTTAAAAATATTATGAGTATTCACAGATCATTTTCCGACTTAGGGATCCATTTGTGAAATATTAAGTTTTAAAGTGGAAAAAATCGTTAGAGTCCAATGTCCAGAAGCAACCGTTTAGCTGATTCTACCAGCTAAACGGTTGCTTCTGGAAATATGAAAAAATTCACCGGAGGAGGAAATATGCTGAATTTAAAAGGAAAGCTTTCACGGCTAAGAAGACTTCATAAGTTATTGAGTAATAGTCGATCAACTAATAAAAATGTATAGTGAAGTATAAAAGAACTTTTCGTTCAAATTCCTTTGAAAGTAACTGAGATGATGTTGTTAGTTGTGTAAAACACGCTATAAATGTACATTCATTGACCATAGAAAAATTTTAAAAAACTAGCGGTACTACCCTATATTGCGCGTGGCCCGACACGCACTTGGCCGGTTTTTTGTTTAAATATGTAGTGGAATAATACTACCGGGAAAGATGTAGGCTACAGTTTCTTGCAGAAAAATTGGCGATTCCTTCTTTTACGAAGTTACAGGCTATGTCTACTATTATCTTATATATAAAATTCTCGTGTCACAATGTTAGTCCACGAACTCCTCCGAAACGGCTTTAATGATTTTTACCAAATTTTATTTGCATATTCAGTAGGTCTGAGAATCGGCTACTCGGTACTTTAAATATTGATAAGTGCATTTGTTGAATAAATAATAGTAAATTATTACAACCTGAGACTGACGGCGACCATTGTTTGTGCGACGGCATAGCGATCGACGTTGCCATGGCGACATACTTATTTAGTCACTTCAATAAAATAATATGGCAAATATCTCAGACCAATAAAAAAAGATAGACAGAGCCATCCATGCTACGCGGTGAGGCAGGCAATAGGAAGCCGATACGGCCATAGGAAGCCGGCCGCCCGCCATTCCGGTTTCAACGAGTGACGGCGCATGTCGTTTTCATCTGTGTCAAGAAATATCAAAATATGCCGTCCTGCATCGTTAAATGGTGCAAAAACAATTCTTGTGCTCAAAAGAAACCTTGTGGGATTACGTTTCACAAGTAATTAGTTGAATATATATGTATTACCACCGAAATAACGAATTTAATTTATTAGCTTTAAAAATAATTGTCTCGGGAGTCTCGGAACACAGAACCTCAACCAGTGCTGCATGCTGGTCGCAAGATATTTTTCCCCATAATAGGGGAAAAATATTATTACGTGCTGTATTATCCTGACAAATGTTTATTTTTAACCTAAAATTCGTTATTCATTTAAAATCTATTAATATAAATAAAATTGGAGTGTCTGTTTGTAGTATTGAAAGATTTTTTTACTATTTGCATATTAATTTTTTTTGCAAATATACAGAATACGATACATACTTCATACACCAAACAACATTCTTTACAATTTTTGTCTGTATGTATGTCTGTCTGTTTGTCTGTCTGTTCTTAGTTGAAACACATAATTTATTAGATATAGATATTTAAGTATTTACTTTTTTCAGCAATTACTAATGAATGATGATTAACAATCTAGTTTGATAGCAACTTTTGTAGTCATTACTTAGTAGTTTAATAAGACTGCAACAGGATGGGAGTTTGACAATCTGAAACCCTGAGTTGGCAACATTATTTTTTTTGCACACAAGCGCACGCCTAGCGTTTTTATGCTAGGCGTGACGCACACATTGATCGACAGCGACTTCACCCCATTACCTGTAAATACTCCGTCTTTCTTTTTTTATTGGTCTGAGGCAAATATATTATGGCAAAGCAACGTTTGCCGGGACAGCTAGTATTATATAAATAAATCAAGTGAATATATCTGCACAATGCTCAGCTTGCACTGTAATTTACTGAACACTCGCATCAAAAGGCTTTGCATTAAAAGTTAAATCGAGATGATACGAACAAAGAACATTATAATTACAGCTCTTTGCTTCATTATCCATACGTTTCTATTTAAATATAGGTTGGTGGGTCACGGAGGATGAAACTCGGTCATTATTTCTGACAACTATGTCAGGGTTTACTTATATAGATTGCATCCATTGTCCTAGAAAGCATTCATTTAAATTCACGGTTTTGAGTGGGACTCTCGTTATCTTGCTCTCTATCGTATCAATTTTTATCGCAAAGCTTGTAGATTTCAGTTATCTTTTACGTCATGTTTTTGTGCTACGTTTTTCCGTGACGTATTTCAAAGGGATGTCACTGGTATTAATCCTTCGGTCGCAGATTCTTGTAAATCTATTGTTATTCTATTGTTATCGCGGTCACCGGTGTCCATGGGGCTTGATGGGTTTATAACATTATGCACCTCTTATCACTGCTTTAAATAACATAATGTTGTTTATTATTCGTTGAAACGGCTGCGGTCTGAAACTATCTTAAGGAAGAAAATATTTAAGTCATAGTGTAAATATATATTTTTTTCTTTCTTTCGAACCCGCACGAAGCTGGGTCTCCCGTAGTAATAATAATAATAAATTAATAGGTAATTATTTTAGCGAATATAGGGTTGAGGTATCCGACGATTGAGCGTTATTTCAGTGGCAAAACCTGCTTGATCAACAAGCCACAAGAAAAAAAATAATGCATAGTAAAACTACGAGACACGCGCATAACAATTCTTGACATAATTAGCACAGAACTCACGAGTTCGACGTATTACGTTACGAAATAATCGCGTGATGTTATTTCGTGTGTACTGTTACACATTTTAATGGCGCTGAAATGTTGTATGTTAGTTAATCAAGCAATTGCCCATGAAATTACGATAGTTACGACAGACGGCTAGCACAATACAGTCGCCATATATCGTCCCCTTTTTTAAAAAACGTTCTACAAAAATAAAATAAAACACTAAAGTTATAAATCAAACATCAAACTTTAGCTTCACTATTCCTTTATTCTCAAAAATAATCAAAAATGCGTTAACGTTTCCAGGAAAAGTTTAAAAGTAAATTTATATGTTTTAATGCGGTTTATAAAGGGCTCCTAATTCCGTCCCTTTAATATAAATATATTAAAGGGATAAAAATAATATATTTTATTTTTAATATTTGTTGTTGTAGCGGCAACAGAATATATTATACACAATTCCTGAAAATTTCAGAAGTCTAGCCACAGCGGTTCTTGAGATAGAGCCTGGAGATTTACAGACAGACGGACAGATAACGAATTTTCAGTAATGGGGTCCCATTTTTATCCTTTGGGTACGGAACCCTCAAAAAACATATTTTTCTACAGTTTCAAGCAAAAAGAAGTGATATGAACATTTGAGATCCATTCACTGTTTGAGATCCTTATACAGTTATTGGGGACGATATAAGGTTCATGTAAGGGGACGATATTAGGAAATTTTAATATTTTTTGGTTCATCTATTTAAACAAAAAACATGTTATAATCTCAAAATTTTACTTAATCGATTAACATCTGAGGTAATAATAATTAGTTTTACAAACAAATTGTATCAATAAGTCAGGCATCTCAATATTTTATGGTATCCAAGAATATTTCAATGAAAAATTGACTTTGAAAACTTTTTTTGATTTTCCAATTCCTGCCGGGCGTGATGCCCTCTCTTATTCACAATGACCGACTGATGCACCTAGCTTCTAGTTCGTGCCACTAATGATAGATGGAAGTTTTTAAATAAGTAGATATCGAATGGGACGGAATTAGGTTTGGGGACGAAATTTGGCGACTGTACCTTACACAATATATTATTTCAGATCCGAAACAGGCGCACGCATACATAAGTATAATTTAGGATAACTTTAAGTAGCAAAACAAAGGATGGAAATGGTGAACCGCGTTCAGTGTTATTTTTTCTTTCGATGTATCCTTATGAGTTACGAGTTTCATGCCAGGATAAATAGAAGGTTACATAGAAAAATGTAGAAGAAGAAAGTGGACAATAAAATGCAGTCGGAGGCATAATATTTTATGATTTATGAATTAACGTTAAACTTGGTGCGACATGCCTCCGACTGCATTTTATTATCCACTTTCTTCTACATTTTTTTATGTAACCTTCTATTTATCCTGGCATGAAACTCGTAAGCAAGATTCGTATCAATTAAAACATGGATTCGATGCCTCCGGCAGAATTAGGTCTTGCTTCGTTTTTTTTAGTTACCACTTTTTGCAGTCGGGGTTTTGATTTTTAATTAATTTATTTTATTAGTATTTGTTGTTATAGCGGCAACAGATATACACATTTTGTGAAATTTCAGAAGTCTAGCTATAGCGGCACTTGAGTTACAGCCTGGTGACAGACAGACGGACAGACATCGAAGTCTTACCCTAATAAGATATTTTGTTGAAATATAATAAGGGAGTATATTAATAAAAATGCACTGTGCTTATAATATTTATAAACGTTAGTTTTCTCGTTGCGGTTTATAAATTACTAAAGAGTTGCCGGGAGTGCTCTGCGCTGTCTTAAAAGCTTGTGCTACTTAAGCAAAGTACTGAACCCATAAAACGGATTAAAACATGTCGACGGTCGGTTTCCACTCGAGTATTAGCATTAACCACTCATTAGCGAATGAAGTTATCATTGCACCCTTGAGTGCAACCGAAGGTTGAGGTGCATTGACACGAGAATGCTGCCGAATCGCGGAGGCCGGGGGACAAACGGCAACGGTTCGGGGGTAGCGCGATCCGAATTCGCCGCGTTATAGGGTAGTAGCTCAACAGGTGAGCGTTACGTAATCCTGCGCGCGCACTCCATTCACCCAAGTAGTACGCGTATCGATCCGCCGTACTCCCATATACCTCAGACTGTCTTTTGAGCTGTTCGATTGTCTCGTAATTTAATCTCAAGCGCGGATTTCCCGCTATTGTCGGATTGCTTTAATATAGATCGGAGGTTGCATCTATTTTGATGTTATCAAAGACGAAACTAGGTCGATGCTTCGTCCATTTTGAATTTTATCTGCGTTTAATACGTTAATATGGACTATGACAGCCTTCCAAAATATCTTTACAGTTTACCGTAATATACTAAAGTATACATTTCTAATTGACGCTTAATATTCACCACCTTACTTGCTCCAGGGAGCTTTTATCCGTTTATCTTATCAAAGATTAATGCATATAATTATGGCATTTACATACTCTTAGTAAGGCCTACTTCCACAGATCTAGGTTAAAGTTTACCGTGGGTTAAACCTCGTGCTACTTCTCATTTTTTTTATAACATTAATGAAACAACATTATATTAAATTTGACCCAAACATAACTTAACTTTTTTATATTTTACGTTTGGTTTAACTTTTTACATTTAAATATATTAAGAATAATATCTATCTCAAGGCTGCTGCTGCTAAGTGCTAACTCTTAATCCTTCGATAGCGGTTTCTTGGAAATGCTACTGTATTCTATTGTTGTCGCGATCATCGGTGCTCTTATGGGGCTTGAAGCATTAACTCGTTTTTAGACTATAATACTTTGTTTTGGCACGTAAGTATGGCCGCTACACCTCGATTCCAGTGTTTTTCAACCCTTATTATAATGCGAACCCCCTGGTATCAAACATATTCATGTTTATATGAGTAAGTATGCTTATGACCTGTAGATCGCTATGAACCAGGGGGTCCTGGGGGTTGAAAAACACTGATTTTATCAACTAGTCTCTTATGTCTTTATGCTTAATCGTTAAACAAATTTAGATGAAACTTAATATGCAGATAGTCTAATGCTCGAGAAGGGACATATTATGTAGGTAAGTTTTAAGTTTTTATAGCGCCAAAATGTATGCGATATACGCATATGCGCGAATTAAGTTATATCGAAATCATAAAAAAATATTATTATAATAATATTTGCAGTGTTCCCTCTTTTTCAAATTGTAAAACATCTAAAATTTATTCAAATAATGCCGAATATGCCAGTGATTTTATAGCAGAATAAATAAAGAACCCATATTTATTGGTCGGCCCGCACAAACCACAGATGTCGGTGATTTGGGGTTTCTAATCGCTTCGGACAACTTATCCGCACATAAGTGGGTGTGATAACAACCAGGCTGGCGCGCCGCCAAGACAATTCTAATTGAATCCTACTATTGTCCGAAAGTTTCGATGGTTTTTGGACACGGCAAAATTACTTCCGCCTCCTTCTGTGTGTTCTACCGGAAAGTCTGTTCTTTTACTAACAACAATATATTATCAACTAGCGACCCGCCCCGGCGTCGCACGGGTATAAAAGATATAGCCACTGAAAAAATGATTAATATCGATCCTTCACGTGGTCTACTTCTTATCTGCGTCAAATAACATAAAAATTGCTCCAGTAGTTCGCGAGATAAGCCCTTTCAAATAATTTCCCCCGTTTTTTCACATTCCCCTATTAGTCTTAGCGTGATAAAATATAGCCTATAGCCTTCCTTAATAAATGGGCTATCTAACACTGAAAGAATTTCTCAAATCGGACCAGTAGTTCCTGAGATTAGCGCGTTCAAATAAGCCCATTCAAATAATTTTCCCCGTTTTTTCCACATTTTTTTTCTATTTCTTTGCTCCTATTAGTCTTAGCGTGATGGTGAAAAATGTGTTATTAGTCATAAAAAGCAGATATGTTTTACTTTAATAGACAAAAAATTTATTATTTTTTGTCTATTAAAGTAAAACATATCTGCTTTTTGTGACTAATAACACATTTTTCACCATTTAACATAAACCAGTTTGTAGAATAAAATTAGAATTAATATCGCCTTCTTTAATCGTTTTATTTTAACTGTATTCTAATTTGTACCTAAATACGTAAATAGCGATCTAAAATCAAGTTAAAATATTTCTAATCCATTTTGGCGCTTTATTAGTCCCTATATTATAAATTACCGTAAAAACCATGTACATTTCGCCGCTAAAGCACTGCGAAATACCTTTGTTGTTGGCACACGGATAATAGATTTACGCACAAACCACATAGCCTGTAATACGCCTATCGCGTCTAGCCCAATTGTTAACAAACAATTAATTTGGATTATAGGTACAACATACGGTAAGTAGAGCGTTTCTGCTTCTATATTATCTACTAGCTGTCCCGGTGAACTTCATGTCACTTTAAAACCTTCCCTGGACTTCTACGAATATTTTAAAACTAAAATTAGCCCAATCCGTTCAGCCGTTTTCGAGTTTTAGCGTTACTAACACAATTGAAAATCCATTTTTATATTAGACTATCTGTCCCGGTGAACTTCGTGCCACTTTAAAACCTTCCCTGAGCTTCTACGAATATTTTAAGACTAAAATCAGCCCAATCCGTTCAGCCGTTTTCGAGTTAAGCGTGACTAACACATTTCAAAATCCATTTTTATATATAAGATACATAATATATAGATGCAACCGGTTTCTTTAACTTGTAACATTTTGAAAATCTTTATTGAAATCACCACCTATTTTAAAAGGGAACTGAAGAGAAACCCAGCTTTCGCCACTGCATAGTAAATACCACGTTTTGATGTTTCTCGCGACTTCCTGTGCATATAGAGTACTAGACGAAGCCCGCAACTTCGTTGCGCCAAAATTCGTTTATCACGCTGGAACCGTAGATTTTTCCGGGATAAAAGTATCCTATGTCCTTCCCCGGGACTCAAAGTATCTTCATGCCAAATTTCAGCAAAATCGGTTCAGCGGTTGGGGCGTGAAGAGGTAACAGACAGACAGACAGACACACCTTCGCATTCATAATATTAGTATGGGAGTATGGATTTTCGCAAGTACCCGTAATGAATGTTCTTTTTCGTGGTCTACCTTAGAGGATAACATAACATGATAATACTAGATGACGCCAGCAACTCCGTTGCGCATAAATTTGATTATCGCGCGGGAAACGTGCAATTTTTCCGGGATTAAAAGTATCATAAAATGTCCTTTCCCAGGACTCAAACTACCTTCATAGGGTAGAGAGGTAACAGACAGACAGGTAGACATACTTTCGCATTTATAATAATATTATGGATTAAAATCAATGGGTACAGATAAGTATAAGGTTGATCACGAGAAAGAACGTAAATAACTTAAGTTACTATCATTTTGTAGGTTCTTACTTCTTAGTGGAAATTCATTTTTAACACTTGCACTATATTTATAAATTTAGTTCATTATCACTCATTACATCTGCAATGAGTGATGATGAAATAAACTAGTGACGATAAACAATATTATTAATGTTATATTATGTAAATGGCGAGAAATCCAAAGTCCAAACCCAGTATTCAGTATGCATCACTAGTGCGGTTTATCTAGATTCTAGAGCTTCGTTCTTTATATTGCAAATAGGAAGTGGTAAAAAGTCACGTGCGACTCACCGCGAGCTTCGAGTGGTTGCCAGGATATGGAGGTTTTGCACTGGAAAAGTGTATTTTTAAGCAAAACGCATGTCCGTACTTCCATAAAAAAATTATAAATGCGAAAGTGTGTCTGTCTGTCTGTCCGTCTGTCCGTCTGTCTGTCTGTCTGTCTGTTACCTCTTCACGCTCAAACCGCTGAACCGATTTTGCTGCAATTTGGCATAGAGGTACTTTGAGTCCCGGGAAAGGACAGAATAGTTTTTATCCCGGAAATATGTACGGTTTTCGCGCGATAAACGAATTTTGGCGCAACGGAGTTGCGGGCGTCATCTAGTTTTTTATATTGAAAAAGTAAAAGTATAGACGTTATGGTAATGCATTGTCTTTTTTAAAGAAATACCAAAATAATTATTGAAATGGAAATGTGGCAATGTTTTTGTATGTCATGACTCATAATAAATTTTTGATCAAAATATGTTTTTGAAATATAATAATTTAATCAAATGTATTTTATCTGACAACTTTACTTTACTCCTAACTTAACTTTACTCGTAAAAGATAATAATATAGTCAATCAGCCTCAATGTTTCACTTAAAAAGTTTTAACGTGGCCTAGAGTCTAGAATCTAGATAGTGTCCAAGTAACCCCGTATTGGTCACTCTTTTAGCTATGATATGCCATAATATTATTTATATATTATACGTCTATAGTTATTAAAACAATAAATGCCGTGAAAATATTTTCTTTGTCATACATTCCGCTAAGCAACGATGGTGATGATATCTAATTTCTAGCGAGTATTTACCTCTGCACAGAGCTTTGTATTCACACCGGTATTACTGTTCAGTGCTCAGTGCCCACAGTCTCTTGCATTGTTTCAATTTGTACTGGCTTACGTGCACAAAAGATATTTTGGAAATAGTTTTTAACCGACTTCAAAAAAAGGAGGTTATCAATTCGACGCGTATGTATGTAATATTTCCAGAACTGCCCAGTTTTTGTATACGTTAATCTATGACAGCTTCTGAACAAATGTGCCAAATTTCAAAAGTGAATGTATGTATGTATGTAAGTTTTTATGTTTGTGCACGCATATCTCCGGAACCACGAGTCCGATTTTAGTGATTCTTTTTTTATTGTACCCTAGTACAACTTAGGGAACACTGCAAGTTTCGTCAAAATCGGTTGAGTAGCTTTAGAGATAGCTAATTTTAATTCTTATAACTACGTACAAAAATTTGAAGTCGGTTTTATCTTTTTAAAATACTATTATATTTTGTACAGTTCCTAATAGATATATAGCTATACAAAGTGTAACAAAACCAAGTGATAATACTTTAGGGTGTTCCTTATATAGAGTTCACTGTGATAAGTAGCAGCGCTGAAAGAGCTAATTTTTTTATGATCTGTATGGGCAAACACCCGCGCTTCATGAATTTTTACAAAGAAGAAAAAAAGTTACTCTTACAGCGCTGCTACTTACACATTAAACTCTATATTTGTTGGTCATGGGACCCATGTACACCCTAAAGTATTATCACTTAGTTTTGTTACACCCTGTATATATAATAGCTTTTGTCTGTGACTCAGTCGAAATATAAACGTAGTTCACAAATCACAATATATAATATTTTTTTATTTTTTATTTTTTTTATGAACTAAGGGGGCAAACGAGCACACGGGTCACCTGATGGAAAGCAACTTCCGTCGCCCATGGACACTCGCAGTATCAGAAGAGCTGCAGGTGCGTTGCCGGCCTTTTAAGAGGGAATAGGGTAAAAGGGGAGGGTAGGAGATTGGGCCTCCGGTAAACTCACTCACTCGGCGAAACACAGCACAAGCGCTGTTTCACGCCGGTTTTCTGTGAGAACGTGGTATTTCTCCGGTCGAGCCGGCCCATTCGTGCCGAAGTATGGCTCTCCCAATATCATAATCCCAATATCATAATATCATTTGACATAGCAAATACAACACCCCATACCCCAACCCGTATTTAACCCCATGGTTGTGAAGGTTGTATAAAAATCTCTAATCGTGGAAAAACAAATAAAAACAAATAATAATTTACTTGTTTGCCGTACATGCGAATATTAAAAAAAACATGATTATGAGCGTTGTAATACTTTTTTGTAGTAAGTCGTGTGCACAAAAAATGCTTTCTGAGGTGTGTTATTCAAAAAATAAAAAATGGATATACATTATACATACTTATAAAATATATTTAAATTCGGAATTTTTATATGATTTGTTTTCTGCATTATAAACGAATTTTTGTCAAAACAGCTTGCGTGAAGCATCTAGTCGCTTTATATATAAATACTTTGACGATCTTAATATTTTTGCCTCAATTTTTGCGTATTTTTAACCGCTATTTTTGACCATTGGCAACATTTAACAGCTTAGGCGCTTGACCTGTGTCAATCCGAAATGTGGCTAAAGGTCAGACCTGGGACCAAATAAGAAGCTATTTATATGCTTTTCACTGAAATAACTCTTTAAGGTTAGTTCTAGTATGCTGATATTTATGAAAAATCGTCCACAGTTAACTTTAAACCATCGTTGGTCTATTTTAATATGTCTCCGTAGACACTGTATGAGAAATAAATGATGTCCCAAATAATGTTTATTGAAATACGAGGCTTATACAGATCTACTGATCTACTATTTTAGTTTCAAAACATAGCCTCACAAGAACGCTGTAAATTTCGGAATTAAAAGACATTTTAGATAATATTTACTTAATTTGCAGTGCTAAACTACTAATACATGTATTTCATCCATACATATTTTGTAGTAAATAACTGTATTTTATTAAAAAGATAAAACCGACTCAAAATTGTACGTAATTCAGAATAAAAACTCCCTGTCTCCAAAACTACTGAACCGATTTTGATAAAACTTGCACTGTTCCCTAAGTTAAGCAATACCTAGTACAACAAAAAAAGAATTACTGAAATCGGCCTTGTAGTTCCGGAGATATGCGCACACAAACATAAAAACATACATAGACACATACATACACTTTTGAAATTTGGCACATTTTTTCAGACGCAGTTTGCAAACTGGGCAGTTCTAGACATATTACACACATACGTGTTGAATTGATAACCTCCTTTTTTTGAAGTCGATTAAAAAGGAGCAAAAGCATGATATACCCCATATTACATTTTTAACCAGCAAAGACTATACTGTGGAATTTTGTTTGTATGGAACTTTATGGTTGCTTAAGGAGTAACTTAGCAAAGATTTCATCATAAAGTTATTATTAAGGTGTTAACTCTGTAATTATATATTAGTGTAGAGTCTCTGAATGCACCAGTAAGTTGTATGAAATGTTGATTATCTTAATATTTTCGTTTATCTACACCACTAGTGGCACTAAAATTTGTATCTACAATAATTACAAAAAGTATTGAATATAATGATCAAGCAGAAAGTAACAATACCTACGCTAGTAGCTGTGGGGCCCCGCTACCTAATTATTTTCTTAAGGCTCGCGGCTAATAACGGGGCTGAGTTTACAACCTTACATTAATTTGAATTCCATAATTTTGCTTATTTTATTTTTATTTTATTAAATTTGGAAAACTTACGGCTACATACAATTATAATCAGAAGAACATACACATGAAGGCCAATTAAAAGTTTTCACATATATACAGAAAATCTAACAAGGAACATGAAGTCGGCAGCTAATTGTATACAGAGATTAACAGACATTACAAAATATCAACTAAATAAATAAATATCACGCACTAAAGAATTTTTTAGTGATACATTTTCTCAATGAAGAAACGCTGGTATAAAATAAGTCTACAGTTGGATGTTCGTGCGAAATTTCATTAAAGCTTCTTAATTATTTTACCTTTTGTAATAATAAAATAATATTTTATTAGGTTCCCTACGTTCATGTATTTGACAAAATTGGGTAACAAGTAAGTAGATAAGCAATATAACATACATACATGTATTTAATATTGCTTTTGCTTACAAACGAGGTATGTATGATGCCTAATATGGAATACAAAAACTGAACTTTTCTTTGTGTTTGTGTGTCAACTTATCACACCGCCGTATTAAACACTACATGGTATTATATTTCAAAGCAAGAATTCAAGTAGTCTAATATAATACGTTGGATGCCGTCTAAGCGGAGACAAGCGCTCGTATTTGCCTTTGGTATTTGCGATCTCGAGATCCATTCAAAGTTCTAGTATTGGACGTACATGGAAATAGAAACTACAACTTGGGTAGAAAAGGGGGAATAGTATTTAATATCTTCAAAAATTATAACGCTGAAAACATTCCCTCAAAGCAGTTAATTCGATTCAAATCTTTGTTTTCTTTCTGATACTAGTCCCTAGATACTATAATTAAAACTTATTAATCGGGACTTAACGCGACTTATTCTAGTATGACACGTAGGAGCATTACTACCGGATTAATAAGTTTTAATTATAACGCAACGCGAAAGTTTAAATGCTATAATGTCGTTACGCGCTTCGCTATAGCAGTGCTACGAGTTTTGCTGTGGCCAAGCTACCCGCTACGAGTCACTATGCTACGCGCTACATGTAGCCAAGCTACACGCTACGCTGTAGTCAAGCTACGTGCTTCATTGTAGCCGCGGTGCTAGGCGCTACCACTTAGTGCGACCGCACATTGGAGACACGACTGTAGTTAGACAGTCTTGTTGCACATAGACAAGTCAGTCTTACGACACAATTAAAACAGTTGTGTCTGTCACGTGGCGCACACCAAGTCAAAACTGTCTTGACTGCGATGACGCAACGCATACAATTGTATAATATTAAACAGTAGAGAACGCCCGGACAGAGTACACAGAATTATAGAGTATGCCGATTTAGAAGTTAGAAATTTTTAAATTTTACGTAATATGACGAAAATCGCTAGGGTTGTTAACTTGTCACTACGGACTTAAAACTATGACATATTACAGGCATTAGGGTTGCCTATTACTGAGATCCCAGAGAAATCCCAGAGAAATATCTCTGGGATGTTAAACATGTTAAACACGTTAAAAACGGGATGTGAAACACGTCAATTTGAAATAATTTGTTTAAAACTTAGGTAAATTTACAAATAACAAGTTGTATATTAATAAAATTAAAACCGAATTCAAAAACTACTGAACCAATTTTGATGAATTTAGGTAAAATTGAACAATACCTATCACAACAAAGTCAACAAAACAAAAAAAGAATTACGTAAATCGGACATGTAGCTCGGACGATACCCAAACACAAACATAAAAACATATTTTATACACTCTTAAAAGTTTCTACATATTTTGTTCAGATGCTGATGAAATATACTCATAATATACGAAAACTAAGCAGTTCTAGAAATATTATTCATACGTAAGGCTCAAATTGAAATCTTTTTTTTTTTAAGTTGGTTAAAAAGCACAAAAAATGTTGTATTACGTTACTGAAAAATATATTTTGCGTCCATTGCGAGCAGTTCTGAAAGATTTTATAGTTATAGATAGAAAAGTTCTCATTCGGATAAAAATAACTTCAAAAATAAACGGGAAAGACTAGACGGGAAAGATATAAGTACTTGGATCGCTGGACGTGTTTCTCTTTTTGGTCGTATTATTGTTTTTGTTTTGGCACATGTAATTAAAATTGTCAGAACCTTATTTTGAAATCTATAATTATTTAAAAATAAATTATATCAGCCAGCGCGAGGCACATTCCATTCATAATCTTAGTGAAACCCGACGAATTTGACATAATATATTAGTGTAGATAATAACGAAACCGCATAAAAATGCCGATAAAAATATCGATACCAAAATCTGCATCACACCACATTACTATAGTGCCTTAGTTTGATAATTCACGGAACATCAAGCGACCTGAAAATGGCGGTGTAGCGGCGAATATTTTTCATGAAGAATAATTGTTTTTTTTTTAAGTTTATTTTTATCATTATATTATTAATTATTATATATAGCAACATTTTGCCTGAATGATTATCAACTACTATTTAAAAATAAATTATATCAGCCAGCGAGAGGCACATTCCATTCATAATCTTAGTGAAACCCGATGAATTTGACAAAATAATATATTGAAACCTGTTCGTCTCTTTGCAGTTGAACTACTGGTAGTTATGTCTATTGTGGCTAGACAGTTTTGTCGTAGATGTGCGCGCTCGCATACACTTCAAAGGGAAGCCGACAGTCGTTAGTCAGACTTGTCGCGGGGCGCATTAGACAACTTTGTCTATTAGACGTCTTGTCTCAAATGTGCGCATCTAGTGCATTTTATTAAGCGATAGTCTGTCTTAAGACAGTCGTGTCTCAGGTGTGCGGTAGCTCTTACCAGTAGCCACTAGCCATGCAGCAATAACCATGCTACGCGCTTCGTTGTAGCAGAGCTACGCGCTTCTTTGTAGCTGCAGCGCTACGTGCCTCGATGTAGCATAGCTACGCGCTTCTTTGTAGCTGCAGCGCTACGTGCCTCGATGTAGCATAGCTACGCGCTTCTTTGTAGCTGCAGCGCTACGTGCCTCGATGTAGCATAGCTACGCGCTTCTTTGTAGCTGCAGCGCTACGTGCCTCGATGTAGCATAGCTACGCGCTTCTTTGTAGCTGCAGCGCTACGTGCCTCGATGTAGCATAGCTACGCGCTTCTTTGTAGCTGCAGCGCTACGTGCCTCGATGTAGCATAGCTACGCGCTTCTTTGTAGCTGCAGCGCTACGTGCCTCGATGTAGCATAGCTACGCGCTTCTTTGTAGCTGCAGCGCTACGTGCCTCGATGTAGCATAGCTACGCGCTTCTTTGTAGCTGCAGCGCTACGTGCCTCGATGTAGCATAGCTACGCGCTTCTTTGTAGCTGCAGCGCTACGTGCCTCGATGTAGCATAGCTACGCGCTTCTTTGTAGCTGCAGCGCTACGTGCCTCGATGTAGCATAGCTACGCGCTTCTTTGTAGCTGCAGCGCTACGTGCCTCGATGTAGCATAGCTACGCGCTTCTCTGTAGCTGCAGCGCTACGTGCCTCGTTGTAGCAGTGCTACGCGCTTCTTTGTAGCTGCAGCGCTACGTGCCTCGATGTAGCATAGCTACGCGCTTCTCTGTAGCTGCAGCGCTACGTGCCTCGTTGTAGCAGTGCTACGCGCTTCTTTGTAGCTGCAGTGCTACGCGCTTCTTTGTAGCTGCAGTGCTACGCGCTTCTTTGTAGCAGTGCTACGCGCTTCTTTGTAGCAGCGCTACGAGCTTCTATGTAGCAGCGCTACGAGCTTTTATGTAGCAGTGCTATGCGCTACAATGTAGCTTATTTATAAACAAGAATTGCCATCCACATATTGTAAGAATTTATCTTTTTAACTGTGCAACTGATGCAATTATTATAACATTACACCAAAACACAATAAAACACACGCGTTTAAAATAATTCAATAGCCAACCAAGGAAAGATCCTCCAAATAATATGATACTCTGAAATGCGTTTGGATTTTTAAAACTGGATTAAAAGATCTCAAATGTGCAAGAACTGCAAGAAACCGTTTTCCGTACTCGATTTACTTCGCCCATAATTTCACAGTGATATCGGACTCCGGGAGACCACAATGTATTTGTCTTTCCATTTGAAATCCTTATTCGTTCCCCTTTACTGTAGATTTTATAATTTCAAAATAAAGTTTCGTAGAAGGAATTTATGTGTATATTCCAGAAAAAATACAATTTTACTGTAAACGTACATCTCGCAGCAACTGCTATATAATATCTTAGATTTGTCGCAATTACCTCATTAAAATTTTACATCAATATTTTTAGTTCATTAGGTATATACTTTTGGCAATCTCTTCTCTATCTTGCAATATACATTCAGATACTTTACAAATCAAGATTAAAGAATCAAACGTTTCCGTTTAAGATCGTCCACCTCTGCAGGGTGCAGCTGCAGTACACTGACCTCGTGCGTACGAGCGAGACGGTAAGTGGGTCAGGGCCCCCCGCGCGACCCCCTGACCCCCGCGACCCCCCACGCGGCGTTTTGTGACCCCCTGCCGCCCGCCCGCAATCGACCGCCAAATTCTAACGAATTCCCATACAAATTTATGTCGGAGATTTAAAGAAAACATATTATATCGCCGCGCTTGAGTTTGGGTGTTTTAATATTTTAGATATGAATATCTTATAAATGTGTTTGTATTTTTATATGAAACATGAGTTGTATACGATATTTACCAGTCTACAGTCTCATTATGTAGTTTTTACTTTTTGATCCTACTTAAAAACGAATGATATCAATCATTTTAACAACAAATAAACGAATAGCTTCAACAGACGCGCACTTTTAAATAACCACGAGTGTGAACAATAATTTCATTATGTATTACATACGGCATTTTTGTTTTAATATTAAATAACTAGCGACCCGCCCCGGCTTCGCACGGGTATAAAATATATAGCCACTGAAAAAATGATTAAAATTAATTCAGCAGTTTTGATTTATATTCATTATTACTACCCGTGGCTCGTATTGGTCTCGCAATTTTTAAATATGTAATATCTTCGAAAATATTCATTCAAATCATTATATGCTGTAAAGGGCCACATAGATCTATATTAAATCAACAATGTATTTAAAGTGTTTAATTGAATAAGGATTAATGCTGTATTGCTTAAAATCGCTTCGAAAATTAGCCATTATTTGTCGTTAAAAGTAAATGACAAAAAACTCTTGTGGGATATCCATAAGAGATAGACATAATATACCATTGCGGTGTTTTCTGTAGACCTTTTCATTGTGTACAATACTTAGTACATTATTTTGATAAGTCTCGTAAGGTTCAGCCTGCGTTTGCAATCTAAGTGGAAATAAATGTAATTAATTACGACATCACATTAGAAACCCCAACAATAACGGAATTTCTCTACTATTTAATGAATGTTGTTATACTTATGTATTAAAGAAAACCGCATCAAAATCCGTTGCATAGTTTTAAAGATTAAAGGGAACAAATGGACATGAGGGAAAAAAGCGACTTTGTTTTATAATATTATGTAGTGATTCAATCGCTCGTGTAAATTTTCATGACCATGTTACCTATGGTTATAAAATATCAACTAAGTGCCCAGTTTATTATTGTAGACGCATTTTGTAGCCACTTTAGGCCTTAATTTGATGACCTGTAAAAATATTTTTGCGTGCACCGTTAAGCCATTAGGGTACAAAAGGGCGAAATTGCAAGCTCTCATATGTTGTGCATTTCTCATTGTGCACCGGCTCTTTGTGCTGTGCTTTTTGTAAACTATCCTTTTTGCTGTGATGAATAGGAAACGTTTTGTAAGCGTCAAACGTAAAATATGTTATATAAAGTACCTGAATGTAATATTGGCGGTAAAACCTTAATCAAAATGTATCCTATACATAAAATTAGTATGTCGCGGTGTTTTTTTGCCAAATTTGTTTTGTTTGTTTGCCGGGTGAGCTAATGACATAACAATATCCCTCTTTACAGTTAGATTTAATGTTTCTGTAGCGGATTTAGAAGAGATTTTTTACAAGTCTGGCTTTATTAGTCTGTTGATAGCTTAATTAACACTTAAAATGTAAATGGAATGAAGTGATACGTAAATAACCGCTAGGGTCGCTGAGATCGTCGTAGGATATCAGTTGCTGATAAGCAAAGGGAGCATCGATAAGTTAGGTCATACGTAAAGGGGGTCGACGAAGTGTGACATTTTGACAAAATATGTATTTTGCACTGTTAAATACTAAAAACATTTGAAACTCTATATGACATCTTCTTCTAATATATAAAATTCTCGTGTCACAATGTTAGGCCGCGTAGTCCTCCGAAACGGCTTTACTGATTTTAACCAAATTTTATATGCATATTCAGTGGGTCTGAGAATCGGCTACTGGGTACTTATTATATTGATAAGTGCATTTGTTGACTGACGGCGACCATTGTTTGTGCGACGGGACTGGACGGGACGTTACCATGGTAACATACTTATTTAGTCACTTCATTAAATTAATAATATGCTCGAAATACTTTATATTATTATGGCAAAGCAACGTTTGCCGGGACAGCTAGTAATAATATGTAATTAATTGTACCTACTTGTAGGTTCGTGGTGGAAATTCATGTCAAACACTTAAGAAACATAATCTACTTGCTAGTGCAAGTAGAGTTCCCATTATGTTTCTTAATTTATACCAATGTTTTAATAGTTTTAGTTTCTTGTATGTAATATGCTAGTCTATAATGATGCCTGACTCAAATAAATAAATAAATAAAAAATAAAAGCTTTATGTGACGTGACGCTTTAGAAAACGCCTTAGGAAATGTTGACCAGCCCAGATAAGGACCCCGGGTCAAAAATCACGAATTTCACGTGACATAATTTATGGATAGCCCCCAAGTGGATAGGGGCAGCTAGTGGGTATTGTTCTGGACCACTTAACCCTGCGGCTGCGAATTATTTGCTAATAATAGATTCCATTGCTTGAAGGACCATTATGAGGTTGCGTCGTCGGTCAACATGAGATATACCTATAGTTGTTATGGGTTAGCCTCTGATTTTGTTTTCTTGTCTTAACTTTTTTTATGCTGGTATAAAAGAAAAAAATATATCTTTGTTTTAGCCGTTTGTTGTTAAAGTAGTGTGTTGCCTTCGAATTATTTCAGTGTTCCGTTAATCTCACTTTATGTCACATGAAAAATGTTGTTAGCTATAAATTGATACAGCTCTCTTGTAAATGATATATTTTAGATCATTTCCATGGCTCCGCTATTTCCATGGCTATGTAAATAAATAGTAGTAACACAGTAACCTAGTATACAGAGGACTTTATGTTTTGGAGAAAAGAGTTTCCTACAAGTTAATTTAAAGCCTAAACTTCTAAAATACTAATAAAAAAAAAACTTTTTGCAATTTAATACTTCACTTCACTTTTTCTCACAAATCCATACATATTAAAAAATAAAGTCACCTTTTTCCCCTCATGTCCCTTTGTTCCCTTTAATCTTTAAAAATACGCAACGGATTTTGATGATTCTTTCAGTGTTAGATAGCTTATTTATAGAGGAAGGCTATATGCTATATTTTATCACGCTAAGACTAATAGGAGCGAAGAAATAGTGGAAAATGTGGAAAAAACGGGGAAAATTATTTGAAAGGGCTAACTTGAACGCGCTAATCTCAGGAACTACTGGTCCGATTTGAAAAATTCTTTCACTGTTAGATAGCTCATTTATTTAGAAAGGCTATAGACTATATTTTATCACCCTAAAACTAATAGGAGAATGTGGAAAAAATGGGGGAAATTATTTGAAAGGGTTTATCTCGCGAACTACTGGAGCAATTTTTATGCTATTTGACACAGATAAATAAAAATAATAAATAAAAATTGTTTTATTTCCGAATAGATTTGCAACAAATACTTTCAGAACGTTGATACTACTGGTGCCTACCACCGGTTCGGGAACTATCCCGGCGAGAAGAACCGGCGTAAGAAACTCGCACGGGGTCCCACTTTTTACCAAAAAAGTGAGAAAAAAATTAATCTTTTTAAAATAAAATTTACAATTGTAACTTAAAATTATTATACAATGTCAACATCCATACATGATTATTGTAAGTCATATTATAATGATGTAGAAGTAGCCTTGCAAGCAGCCATCCTACTCCCAAGATGTGCCATCGTTTATGAAATCATTGACCTTATAATAGGCTTTGGCACACAAACGTTCTTTGACTACTTTTTTAAATTTATTAATCGAAAGATTTTGAACGTTTTCTGGGATTTTATTGTACAGGCGTATACACTGACCTTTAAAAGATTTACTAACTTTACTAAGTCTGATCATCGGCAAATCCAGCTTGTGCTTATTTCTGGTGTTCCTACAGTGAATGTCACTTTTAGCTTTAAATTTACTTATATTTTTTCTAACATATATTACATTATCCAAAATGTATTGAGAAGCAACAGTTAGAATACCAATTTCTTTAAATTTATCTCTCAGAGATTCAAAAGGAGACATTTTATAAATAGAGCGTATGGCTCGCTTCTGCAGCACAAATATTGTATTAATGTCGGCAGCGCTTCCCCATAAAAGGATTCCATATGACATTCTACTATGGAAATAACTAAAATATACTAATCGTGCCGTGTCTTCATCAGAAATTTCTCTGATTTTTCTGACTGCATATGCCGCAGAACTGAGCCTACCTGCAAGATTAACAATATGAGGACCCCACTGTAATTTACTATCAAGTGTTATACCTAAGAATACAGTGGTGTCTACCAAATTCATCTTCTCATCATTCAATAGTACATTGGTTTGGACTTGCCTAACATTGGGCAAAGTGAACTTTACACATTTAGTTTTACTGGAATTTAAAAGTAAGTTATTAGCATTAAACCAATGTACTATTTTTGAGAGAGCACTGTTTACCTCGTCGTAATTTGACTGTTGTCGCTTCACTTTAAAAATAAGTGAAGTGTCATCAGCAAAAAGTACTATCTCATTATCATTTTCCTTAACAAGGTAAGGTAAGTCATTTATATAGATGAGAAAAAGAAATGGGCCTAAAATAGATCCCTGTGGGACACCTAATTCTATTTTGGTTCCATTGGACCTGTTACCGTTTACTTCAACCCTTTGAGTCCTGTTTATAAGGTAAGAAGTCAAGAGGCTAAGAGCTGAGTCCTTTATGCCATAGTGGCGCAATTTCCTGATCAATGTAGCATGATCCACACAATCGAAGGCTTTGGAGAGGTCGCAAAAGACACCTAGAGCGTCCTGCGACTCCTCCCAAGCTTGAAATATACTACAAAGAAGACCTATACCAGCATCCGTTGTGGATCGACTCTTAGTAAATCCGTATTGATTGTCATGTAATAAATTGTTTGAATTAAAATGTACCAATAATTGTTTTAAAATTATTTTTTCAAAAATTTTACTAAGAGTTGGTAAAATCGATATAGGCCTATAATTTGTTGGATCAGATTTAATTCCTGCTTTAAATAATGGTACAATCTTACTGTGCTTCATTAAGTCAGGAAAAACACCACTCTTTGTGCACTCATTGAAAATCATTGCAAGATGAGGAGCTATGATGTCAATTACAGATTTAATAATTTTTGTAGATATTCCCCAGAGATCAGTTGTATTTTTGACATTCAGCAATTTAAATGTATCAATAATGTCTCTGGGGTTAATTTCCCTGAACTTAAAATTGACATCACATTCCTTTACATTGTCTCTGAGTAGCTTTTCAGCAGCTTCAGGTGAGGAATTTAAATTTTTGGTAGTTGAGACCGGAATGTCAGCAAAGAATTTTTCAAAAACCGTCGCAACTTCTAGATTATTAGAAATCTTTTTATTATCAAAATATAGTTCGAAATCTGTGTCACGACAGGTGACGTTTCCAGTCTCATCAGCTATAACCTTCCATGTAGTTTTAATTTTATTTTTAGAATTTTTAATTTTATTTTTTATATATAGAGCCTTAGCTGCTTTACAAACTTTTCTGAAGGTTTTAGAATAGTTTTTAACATATATTTTAAATGCTTCACTACTGTTGCAAGACCTTTCATCATACAATTCATATAATTTTTGCCTACTTATCTTAATTCCTCTAGTTGCCCATTCAATAAATTTACTTTTTTTAATGCCGTTTCTAACTGTTTTAGAAGTAAATATTGTATCAAATTGAGTTCTTATTACCTTAAACAATTTATTGAAGGATTCATCAGAGCTATGTGACCTATCCAATAACTCAATATTTGATTTTAATTTACTTCTAAATTGCTCAATACGTTTTGTGGTCACAGGATTATACACAAAACTTTTCTTTGCATTACTATCACATTTGATATTAAAGGAAGCTATTTGTCCACAGTGATCAGAACTTAAATAATTAATTATTTCTTTTCTATCTCGAACAAGATTTGGAAATATATTATCAATACAAGTAGCAGTAGTCTCACAGACTCTTGTAGGTTCATGAAACAAACTAAAAAGGTTATATGATTTGAATAAAGATGTGAATCTAACAGTAGTGGAGTTTAAATCTAATAAATTAATGTTAAAATCCCCACATATAATAACATTTTTGTTAGATGCACACATTTTTGTTAAAATTTGTTCCATTGTTTGCTCAAAAGAATCATATAACCCTGATGGAGGCCTATATACGCCCACAATTATAAGATGATTCAGCTCTATGCAGGCCACCTCTATTATTCGTTCAGTAGAGAGACTCACAATATCTTTACGTTCCTTAAATTTAAAGTCGTTTCTAATTAAAATTAAAGAGCCGCCCCTAATGGCATTTTCTCTACTGAACGAACTTGCTATCTGGTGATCATTGAAATTCAAAATGAGTTCGTGTGATTTGAACCAATGTTCAGATATACACATAATGTCAATGTTAAATTCCTTTAAAAATAACTCAATTTCAAGTTCTTTACCTACCATACCTTGTAAATTCTGATGCACCAGATTAAATTACATTTTTTTTTATTTTTTAAATTGTTGGTAGGAATTTGGACATTTAAACCTAATTCATAACTGCAAGAGACATCCTCCATTGTCTTATTATCTAATTTAAATAAATACTTGGAACATATTCCAATTCGTTCATACTATGACTAGTATTCTGCTCAATAGAAGCAGTAGTCGCTAAAGCCAAACACTTGGCTGGTTTTATAAATAAAAAGTTAAATAGCAACTTGGCTATACGTCTTTTATAAAAGTTAGATAAATAGTAATTATCTCTATTCATAGTATGTACCTTAAAATCTAAATTATTAATATCTATGACCTGACATTTCTTATGAGTCATTCAATATTATACAATTATTATTTACAGCTGTATATATTAGGCTATTCAGCTGATATCTAGTTAAGTTTTCTTTATTATATCTTTTTGGCAACATTTGTATGTAGGGAAAAGTAAACAAAATGATATTTGTAACATTCGCAATATTAAATAACTTGTCCAAATATTCAGTCATCTGTTTTTTGTTTAGTTTTCCTTTCCTCCCAACTAAAATTATGAGTGTAGTATTTGGACAATAATTCATAGATAAAGCCCTTTTCAAAATATCTCTGTAAGTAGCTCCAGGCATACAAAAATTGGAAATTGACTGTCCTATACACATTCTATTTAAATAAATACCTAAATCCTTACCTAACTCATCACTGAATAAAGCAATTTGTGGGCTTTCAGTATGTGCCTTCTGGCTGGAACATATATCAGTTATACTACTTAAAACAGAATGATTTACTTTGTTTGAGGAACCGCTGACTCTCAATAGGGAGTAAATCCTTTCCTCGTTATAACGAGTCACTTCAAGCAAATCATTCATTGCTGATATATGCCCCTGTGTTTCTTGTTGTGACAAGGCATACTTTCTGTTTAAATTATCTAAGGAGTCAAGAAGTATCGAAATCTCTTCCTGAAGGTTACATACATCGGCCTCATAGTTACATTTTATTTCATCTAAGTCAAGATTGCAGTTTATTAAGTTATTATTCAAAAGTTTGTTATGTTTTATAACTTTTGACAAATGATTTAAACACTTTTTATTTTTCTTTGAAAGTTCACAATAATTCCTAATACACTTTTTGATTTTTATATACTTCTTTAATTTCCTCTTACTATTCATTGTACATAGTGGTAAGGTATCATCACCTGTTAAATCAATTGTTGAAATGTTTTGACATGATTTAGTGTTAGAAACTGAGTTGCTTTTGTCACAAATAAGATTATCATACAAGATTTGAGTTTGGGTGGAACTTTGAGCTTGAATCTGTTCTTCTAATTTTAATATGTAGTCTTCGGCGTTACTCAGCTTAATTTTGAGGTTAGCAGAGGTCTTGAGAAAGTCTTCATATTCCTCTCTGCATTGGTCGAAGCCATCGACGATGCTCTGTAACTCCATATTTTTCATAAGGATGTCCTCATAGTCCAAACTTAACTTATTGAGTTCTATCTTTAAATCCTGATTTTTTTGGATTACAGATTCCACTTCTTTTTCGTTATCATCTCTCTCCCTTAACAGCATTTGGCATTGGTCCTTATAATTCTTTAATTCAGTGAGGGCTACTCGAAGTTGCTCCTCGGTGCGACGGGCCACGGCAGAGCGAGTCATCATTTTGCTATCCATTCTCGAGCACTGAAATGAGTTATATATAAAAGTTAGGGCTAAACCGGCTTTATTCTAAGTAGATCACGATCTAAGTAGATAAGAAGTAGATCACGTGAAGGCTATTAATTTTAATCATTTTTTCAGTGGCTATATAATATTTTATACTCTACGACGCTGGGGCGGGTTGCTAGTATCACATAGAATATGCATATTATACTTAATTATTATTTTGTGTGTGTACAGGAGAATGGGCGCGCGGCGCCGGACCTGACGGCGTCGCCAGGCCGCGCGCCGGCCGGCCCGCCGCAGCCGCCGCGCGCCAACCACGCGCCGCCCTGCGTGCTGCAGCCAGACTTCCGGAAGGTAATAACCCATATATTATTATAATAGATGTGTGGAACCGAAATACACAAATTAGTAATCCCTCATTAGCTATGTTGAATGTTTATATTATTCTATATTCTATAGGAATATTATAAAACTGCAGAGTTTGTTTGTTTGAATGCGTTGATCTCAAGAAGTGCTGGTTGAAATTGAAGAAATATTGTTTTTGTACTGATAGTCCTCTGTTGACTTTACTGTCTTTACGCCGCGCATATTGCATAATGCGTTTATACCAGTCCTCAATTTATGTAGCTCTTTAACAATATTCTCTCCAATAACCATTACCGGTCCATAATTGTAAAATTATATAATATGCTAAATGTTCAGTTTCATACCTAGCTCCCTTTTGATAAAGCCTGTTAAAATTGAATGTACTACTTCTGAGTGAAGATGTATGGCTCCAAGATCTGCGATCGATAGCGGGGGAAGTTGTAAAAAGGTTACGACTTCCCGTTGACGACAAACGTTACTAATAACGTTACCGCACTTCCGGTGGGCTCCGAAGTGTTTCCTGTATGGTTATACATATATCTAATCAATTTAATATGTGAGTAAGGGTTCACTCCCTTGCATAAGAAGTGTGTTTGTTAAACATTTTATTATGAGGTGAAAAAGTAAAAGTAAAAGATTTAAAATGCACGTGAGAAAAAAAAACAGAAGACTAATAATTAAAAGTACTAATTAATTAGAAGACTAATAATTATAACATTAAAAGTACTGTTTGAAGTTCGAATGAGAAGCCAAGATCTGGGTGAAAAATAGTTTAAGAAGTTGACAAACAGTCAACAATTAGGCTGCGTTTCCACCAGAGCTGAGCGGAGCTGTGTTGCGAGGAATGTGTTTTTGAGAACCAATGGCATCGCCGCGCTGAGCGATGTCAAGGCAAAGTCATGTCAATGAAACTATTTTATTGGTTTTCAAAAAACATTCCTCGCAACGCAGCTCCGCTCAGCTCTGGTGGATACGCAGCGTTATTGTTAAATTGGACATTACAATATACGGATTACTATAAAATTATTTGTTACATGAGATTGCTGCTAAACCAATTTAGTAGAATATTTCAACGATCTTATTTCTATAGGTATTACTTAAGTTTTCGTTAAAAAGGGCTGAACCTGCTGAACGCCAGGGCTTTACTTTTTTAAGCGCAACACGGAGCTTTGTGGGCTAGTATAATTAGATAGATAGATCGATACTTTATTTCTCACATTAGTCTTAAGATTAAGCTTTATAAATCCGTTTTAATATATTAATCACATTTTAGGTATCGGGTGTCAGCAATGAAATATTCAGGCAGATTGAGATGGTGGAGAATGACCACGATGCCACCACGGCCGCTGCACTTGAGGTGAGAACAATAATTGATATCATTTTTGTATTGTAGTTATTAAAAGCTATTAGTTGTTTCCTTTTGTGCGTACTGTTACGTGCTAGGGTTCGAGGATTCGGAGAGAAAGACCTGGTGACTCTCTTTGAAGACTTTATTCACAAACACTGGCTCACACAAATCACTAAGTCCAAACACTAAGCACTAGATCCAAATCACTGAGCACTATCACTGTCCTATGTCGTAGCCGAGTCGTAGGTCACTATCACAATCACTCACTATTGATCGCTTGTATCAAACTGAATTGACTGCTGGCTTGTTTACCTTTTATATGGTCCGCAACGCTTTCTGGAACGTTCCATTCTGGATTGTTTACGTAAACACGCAATTCACATAAACAAGGGTTGGACTTTTCTAGAAAGTACGCGAAACTGTCGCGCGCAGGTAAACAACTGCCCGTATCCGTAACAGTACATTGACGTAATTAAGATTTGACTTTTTCCCACTTCGCTTGGGGAGGGAAATTCGATATCTCCTACTCTTCTTACCTTTCTTTCGATTAATTTCGTTGCGGGTCACAATATAGTTGTGGCGGTACCCACAATTCGCCTAACATTCCTGCATCGCGCTATCGAAGTTTCCTAAGTGCGTCGGTATATATACGACAGCTCAAAAGTACCTATCACGTGGGCTTCGGCCTGACCGGGCATACCACCTCGCTCGTTCGGAAGATCTTCCTTTGGCCGCCACGCATTATTCCCACATAGTCCCTCGGGCAGCCCTGAGATCATATCAAAGGGTTATCGTGGTTGGTTACCACTGTTGATCCTGGTGACATAGATGTTGCAGGGGTGTGAATGTGTCATGGGCCATTTTCCCGTTTTAAAAAAATTATTAAATAAATTTATATGTATTATTTATATGTATTATTTACTTAATTAGTAATTATGAGTAGCTGGTTTTAATTAGTAGTAATTTTAACTAATAAAAAGATCCGCGCTGTCCATTATATAACTATATCGGCGCTATATTGAAAAAAAACTGTCCTTTTTGACGTAATACTATAGGACCCTCAGAAATGTTACAAATCTGGTAATGAGATATACATATCTTCATAGCCTTATCTAGGTTTAAGAAGAACTAGAAACACGATTAATGTATTTTGCCTCGATACATTGAATTTTCGAAATTACCTCTTTAAAATACGAAATTTGAAGATTATTTTTAAACGAAAATAGATGTATTGTAGGAAATTAGTCTAATTGATAGACACCTTTGCAACTCAAAATCGTATAGAAGTATTTTGCTTAAATGCTCCTAGTTATTTTTTAAATGATTATAATTACGTTTTTTCGCATGTTTTCCGAGTGAGCCGATATCTTCTGGCCGCAGCGTATTCACGACTTTATAGTCATACAAATTAAGTATAAAATTGCCCTCGCGGTAAAATTACTTTCGATATAGCGCCTTAAATACAGTGTAGATCTTTTTACTAGGAAGTTGTCAAATGTGTGGCACCCGTTGCCTTACACAAAATCTGTTAAGTTGTAAAAACTTTATTGATTACAATATAGCAACCAAATATATTTTAGTAATAATCTCATATTACTTGACTGTAAATATTTCGATTGTTTATAACTTTTAGTGCCAATATCACTCAAATAAAGTAAATACACGCTATAATATACAAAGACACTGGAAAGAAAGCTGCCCTCCCCGCTCTGTGGGCATAGTAACCAATACAATCACATCAATCTTCAGGCTAAAATCAATACTCATTAAGTGAGATTAGCCTCGCGTTTAGTTTTGACGCTCGACGCTCGTTGGTAACAGCGTAGTATAAATTATTTACAGTAGAGTAATTCGGCAATGATCTTGAAATCGAACTTGTGCTTCACACATATAAGTTTTACGTTCGCGCGATTTCATTCTCCATTGTTGTTTCCTCTGAGAGTACGTCTAGTTTAAGTAGTCCAGTTCACGTTATCTAAACTGGGACAGGACTTACTTAAATGGGATAGATCGCTGGGAAGTTTCATGTGACATAATATCTACGTACATATCAAAAGTACTTACGTACACGTTCTGAAATGTAATGTTTATAATAGTTTGTGCGACTAGTATGTATAAGTCTTACTGTATGATATTATACTGTGGCAAAAGCTAGTTATTTATCAAGTCAGTTTAACCGAAGCCGCTTGGTCGTGTAATCCACTTTGCTGAGTACTTAACTGCAATTGCTCAGCATATTTAGTGACAATCGTATATAGAAATTGAACAAGACAAAGTTCTTATCCGATTTCAAATTTTATTGGCTTGTACAGAACTTTCTTATTGAAGTGATAACCGTTTAGCACTATACCATCGAAGAAATTGATTCATAAGCCACGCGGCGGATCTACGTCATTTGGTTCAGTTATTGTCAATAAGTCGTGAATCGTGATATCTGTCGGCTGAGTTTGACATAACACGACCCACGACCCACTGACTTATTATATATTATACTAATGGAGATCAGTGACACGACCAAATACTACATTACCTACCCACTAGACTCTACAATCACCTGCGGCTTGCATTAGCCGCAATAGGGATGATGACAAGATCAAAGATTAGCGAATTTTGTTAATAAAATAAAGAAATCACGGTAAAAAATAAGTGTCCCCAAAATGTCAGCTCGATAGCATTTGTATTTTTTTTGTTATGCGCCTTCAAAGTTGGATAATCAAATCGATTTTTTTTTTCAATTATATTTCTTAATTTTTTTATACCATTCAAAAACTTATGCAATTAAAAGCAACTTTTGATATGAAACCACTTTCATAAACGCAATATTTAATATACCTATCGAACAAAGTTCTCTCCCGATCCATACAAACTACAAAAGAGTGACGTCAGTCTTTCGTAGCACTTTGTATGGAGCGTTTCGGGCAGGTCTATTTTATGAGATGTTTGAATTGTCATATCTTGGTGAATTTTTAAGCTATCAGAGTAATTCTTTCAGCGATGTTTCTATTTTTTAAGGGTCTTTCGATTGCCAATAAGAAAAAAAAAATTAGTCATCAAGCCTATTGAGTGATGCGTTGATATATATGAACAGTAAACAGATATGTAGGTAGGTAGTATCCCAGTTAAAAATTGACCTAGATATGAACTTTAATTACATTATCACCTCTCTATCTCTCACTACTAACTTAAAGTTTAATAACATTAAACGGCATTTGTTGTATTCCAGGCGGTGGAGCGGCGCGGTGAGATGATCGTGCGCATTCTCGAGATCCGGCAGGTCGGACGTAACAACATCGAGGCCGCCAAGAAATTCTTCGCGCTACAGGTAAATATTTCACCTAATTTCGGACTTATTGCAATGTACTATCAGAGAAGTGGATTCATAGGCAGACGGCGGACCCTTATTATTTCAATTCAATTCGTGATCTGTCGCCTGGGTTTAACATAACGCGACCAAAATACGTAGGCCCGCCATTTGCCTATGAATCAACTTCTCTAGTAGTAGGTACAAGGCCTGTGTCCTGTGATATCTATATATATTATAAAAGAAAGTCGCTTTTTTTCCCTCATGTCCCTTTGTTCCCTTTAATCTTTAAAACTACGCAACGGATTTTGATAATTCTTTCAGTGTTAGATAGCCCATTTATCGAGGAAGGCTATATTTTATCACGCTAAGACTAATAGGAGCGAAGAAATAGATGAAAACGTGGAAAAAAACGGGGAAAATTACTCGAAAGGGCTAACTTGAACGCGCTAATCTCAGGAACTACTGGTCCGATTTGAAAAATTATTTCAGTGTTTGATAGCCCATTTATTGAGGAAGGCTATAGGCTATATTTTATCACGCTAAGACTAATAGGAGAATGTGGAAAAACGGGGGAAATTATTTGAAAGGGCTTATCTCGCGAATTAATGGAGCAATTTTTATGTTATTTGGCACAGATAAGAAGTAGACCACGTGAAGGATCATAGGCTATCGATTTTGATCATTTTTTCAGTGGCTATATATTTTATACCCGTGCGACGCCGAGGCGGGTCGCTAGTATTTCATAAATAAAACACCTAATATTATAAGCCCTTTAGCGGCCAAAGAGTATGGGACAATAATAACCTCACGGTCCGAACGAAAATATTAGTTATCAGGCCATCAAACAATGCTCTCTTGTGCACAAATTGCGGACAGTCTTGTCGATCGAGATTCGGACTCTATAGTCATCAAAAGAAGTGTCTGAAACAGAAGCTTGCAGTCTGCACCCATATGACCCCTACCTAAATCATCAGTAATTGATGAAGAGGCCAATGGTGGTGATGGTGTTAGCGGCCAAACTCAGATACATAATATTTTAATGATCAAGTACTTTTATTTCATGAAAAAAGTATCACAGAACATATTTTGGAGTTTATGTTGAAATGTTCATTAAATTAAAATTATGTAATCGTTAAACCTATCTGAGTGCGGCCGTGAAAGTTCGTATTATAGAATGTCATAATATTATTTGCATCTTAGTATTTTTAAAGAAAAATCTAAGAAGCCAATAATAGGATGACTGTTAAGATTTTGCCTTTGACGTCGTGTCGCTCCACGACGCGGATGCGACGTCGTGTCGTGGGAATCTACGATGCGCGTCGTAAAAAACTACGACACAACATCGTAACGTTTCATGGTACACGGCACGACGTCGCGTCGTAGAAACTCACGACAGTTGTTATTCAAAATTCAAAGAAGACGCATCGACGCGCGTCGTAGATTCCCACGACACGACGTCGCATCGTGAAACGACGCCGCGTCATGGTACGACACGACGTCGTATCGTGTTTTTGTGTCCGGGCCCTGATAGTTGCTTGATCATAATTTCAAAACGTTTTAAGATAAAATGAGCATACTCTAAATAGTCAATAAATATATATACAGTACGTGATATAAAATTATAAGACAAAAATACCAAAGTATCTAGATTAAAAGTTAGCACCTAAAACTCCAACTTTTTCGTTCTCTCACGTTCAACGTCGATAGACGCATTAAGTATTCATTTATGTATCAATTTGAGCTCTCAAATTTTACGATTCTTTTGATACAAGATCAATTATTTCATGAAATTGGTTTTATAACATTCGTTATTTAGATAATCTATTAATTTTTGTCAAAGAAATTACAAAACTGGCCAGATGTAACGTGTCTGGCGTCTATATTATTATATACCAATGGCTTACGACAGCACTTAGATACATTTAATGAATACTTTGAATTTGAGAGAATCTGTACTCCCATTGACCGAAAATATATTTTGGAGTTTATGGTCAAAATCTTAATTAAAGTTGAGTAATAATTAAATGTCTCAGAGCATCACCGCTACTATAGTTTAAACCACTAGACGACTGATATTTTTTTAGTAACTCATCTCGTATTCAGAGTATCAGCGCTACTAAAGGTTATAGACTACTACGCAACTATACTATACTGTACTAAACGAAACATGGTGATAGCGGTCATTGACTCCATGTCAAAAACTTGTCATTTTCTATACAAAACCGCGACTGACAACATCTGACACTTCATTATAAATCGCAGTTTACATAGAAAATGACAAGTTTTTGACAGGGAGTCAATGACCGCTACCGACATGTTTCGCCGAGTGTACTCGGCGAAACATGTCGTATAATCATATAATTTAAAGTCATATAATTTTGGATCAAAAATACTAAGCATTGTCATTGGTCATTGCGTTGATTCTCTCAACTCGAATAGACTATAGCTCCTTCATTGACCTGGAATCGCGAATTCAGTAAAAGAGCTCTCCAGCCTATTGTCCCCGGCCTAGATCGGTGGGAATGCGAGCACAATCTAGCCATTGTTGGGATGTGCACTCCCAGCCCGTTATAAATCCACATTACTCTGACCGACATTATTTTGAGCTGAAATTGTAGCAACGTTTGGATTGTAATATTCGGTGTTTGTAAAAAAGTGATGAATTAAGTTTATAGTGACTTGGACTTGGTAGGGTTGTGTCAAGACGACGTAATGTGTAATCTTTTTGATAACTAGATTTACTACTAGATTTTATAAAAATATACCAGTCAGACAAAGAGAGGGTAAACATACATATTTTTGTGAAGTGAATGCAAAAAAATGCAGCATCACAAGTACAATTGATCACGTCTTGTTTTGTGAAGTTATTTTTAGGTAAATTTATACATTCCTTCATGGAATAAAACTATATATTTTATCGTTCTAGTCTCTGCAGAAAGTTACACCAAAATGATTTTAACAAGATTAATGTTATAATATTAGAAGTTATAAAGTTACAGGTGCTTTTTATTTTGTTCCCAGCCCGGCGTTATTCGCTGAACATTATCTTTTATTGCTCAGTTTCTTGCTAAAGTTAAAAACATATTTTATAGCATGACGGGACATTAAAAGTATTTATTTTGTACAATTTCAAGCTACAGCTTGTACAAGCACAATGCATTGGCCCCTAAGGACCATAAAATTTGTGCAGCTTAATAAAATTTCGTAAAATAAACGTTTTAATCGCTGTAATAAAATATAATTGAATTAATATTAACAATGCCGGTTAATTATATTGAAAAAGTGTCAGTTTTGTTATTGAGCCTTAAAAAAGTATACACATCATGATTTTATAGCAGTCACTAGTCAGACTACTAGTAGTCGGTCTGGTGGCTAACCAGACATTCGTGATACTCTCTTACTAATTAGGCATAAGATTATGAAATGGTATTCTCAAAATATAAAATGGCAGGGGCGCCGATTTTTTAAAATTCTTGTGGGTGCTCCAGTTGTTTAGAGTTCCGTACCCAAAGGGTAAAAACGGGACCCTATTACTAAGACTTTGATGTCTGTCCGTCTGTCTGTCTGTCTCCAGGCTGCGTCTCAATAACCGGAGTGCGTGTGAGCGGCTTAGTTTGTTTTTAGGCGCGCGTATTACGTATATTACTTAAGTACCTATAGTTAAAATATAAGAAAGAAAATTATTTTGGATATTCATAATCGTGGGTGCTCCGCACCCACTAACTTACCTCTTGTGGGTGCTGGAGCACCCGAGCACCCACGGAGTCGGCGCCCCTGTAAAATGGTATCACCAAAATGTCAAACACATTCTGCTAGTTTACGATATCAAGACGATATCGAGACGATTCTTTATAATTCAACTAAAGTATCTTAATAGTTAATTATTACGGGATTTTGGATCTTCCTAGTTTTAGTTGGTTTTTAAGGTGGTCGAATATTATTTATCAGTCGCTAGCTCTGATCGCGCGTAAAGCGGTAAGACCGCCAATTTGCGCTCTTCCAATAATTTGTTTCTTTTTATTAATTTGTATTTTTATGATGTGCAAATAAAGAGTTTATTATTATTTTGAATTAATGATGTGAAACCTCGTACATTCGTCCTACCGTACGCGCCTAATGAGGTGCGTACGTCGTGTACTATGCGGCGCGTACGGTGCTGACAAATGTGCGATCAGCTTTAGATTAGCTTCAAATCTATTATCTGCTAGAACAATGTTAACTCAACAGGATGCTCGACACATAGTACAGCTGGTTGAAATAGTGAAGCGGCCCGGGCAGACTCTCGGCCTATACATCCGAGAGGGGGATGGCGGGGCACGGACAGACGGCGTCTTCATCTCCCGGATAGCCCTGGAGTCAGCTGTCTACAACAGCGGTTGCCTGAAGGTCGGAGACGAGATCTTGGCGGTGAATCTAGTGGACGTGAGGCGGATGTCGCTGGATGACGTGGTGATCATCATGTCGATACCAAGACGGTTGTTGCTATGCACGAGGCAGAGGAAAGGTACGATTATTGTCAAGCTAACTGTCCGTTAAGCCCAGGTCATAAAGTGGCATTTTATTTGACATTTTGTCGGTCGCGGTGATCGTACATTGATTTATCAGCACGCACGCGCCGAATTAATGGCAATGTAAATTTTTACGATGCGACGCTGCAGCGCAGTTATAACGCTCAGCCCTAAAATCCACTTTAAATGCAATTATTAGCAATAATCCCTACTGCAGGTGGTCGTAAAACTATTGTAAAGGCTTTTCTATAGAAATATGAAAATTAATAAAACATGTAACAGCGCGTGGGGCGAAAAATTGTAATGTTATCTAAAATAGTTTAAGAAATTAGTTTTCAATCGATCTCTGTATCTTTTTAATAGATGTTGTGCTATGTACATCTTTCATCACTATACAGACCCTTGTTGATGATGACCCACATGGCGTGTCGTTTTGTATGAATCCGAAATCAGAACCAAGATCAATCTCGTTTTGAGTTAGGGCTCCATTCCACCGCGGCGCGGCGCACGGAGAGACTACGCACGTGCGTCAAGCTTCGCTTTGTAAGAAAATATATGTGACTGTGTCCACTGCAACCCACGGGCACGCTACGCACGAATTGACTCAAGTCAAAGAAATAAATCCGTGCACGTCCACGCGTGCGCGTGGCCTTTACAATAGTTTCACACACGCCTCCCTGTAGATAAAAAAATCTTGTAGACCTATTAATGAGATCTTGTAGCATTGTACTATCAGAAAAGTTGATTCATAGGAAGATGACGGACCTACGTGTAGGTATTTTGGCAGCGTTATGTCAAATCCAGCTAACAAATGACGACTTACAATTGCTTAAGGGGAAGACAGCTGCCAATTCGACATCTTTGTGCAGTTTTCTAAACGTATGTATTTCATTGATTGGCACAAAAAAATATATGTAATTTTTGATTATATTTGGAAAAGCTTGTCGAATTTAAATAATAAAATAATATTCTCCTACTGGATGAAAAAAAAAATACCAAACTCACATCTTTCAGGAACTTTAAACAGTTCTAACTAAAGTAATAATACAACCCATGCTTTAAAAATTTGTTTATTTGACACCTTTTACAAAAATCTGACATCCAGATTTCCCATAATATTTATTTTTTCCTCTAACAAACGCTACCGAGTGAACACTTCACATCTCTGTCTCTCTGGCATGAAAATCGACACAGGTGCGAGAGTGATGCGAGATCAAGATCATTGGCAGTTATCAGCGTCTTAACGTAATCCGACCAAATGACATAGGCCCGTCATCTGCCTATCCATACTAATATTATAAATGCGAAAGTGTGTCTGTCTGTCTGTCCGCCTGTCTGTCTGTCTGTCTGTCTGTCTGACTGTCTGTTACCTCTTCACGCCCAAACCGCTGAACCGATTTAGCTGAAATTTGGTATGGAGATACTTTGAGTCCCGGGAAAGGACATAGGATCCTTTATCCCGGAAAAATGTACGGTTCTCGCGCGATAAACGAATTTTGGCGCAACGGAGTTGCGGGCGTCATCTAGTGAATCAATATCTTCGATGGTATGTACCATCGAGGAAATTGATTCCTATGCAGTTGATAAACTAACGTTATTTGGTCGAATATGTCAATTCAATGTTAATTGTGATATGTCGGCTGGGTTTGACGTAACGCAACCAATCTACGTAGGTCCCCGACCTGCATAGGGATCAACTTCTCTGATAGTACATTAAAATTGTTTCCAGGTAAATCCGGTCCCGGTTCGCCGTCGCTGCCTCGATCGGAGCACAAGCCGCCGCCAGTCGTGGTGCTCAAACGGGACTGCAGGGAGGACGACGACAGGGACAGAGATAGAGTCGACGGGCTATATTCACAGTAAGTTCAGAGCCGGATTAACTTTATCTAGTTAGAAGTATATAAGATTGTCGATTGGAGATATCTAAAATTCAACAAAAATCTATAAAAAATAATAATGTTTGTCATAATAAGGGTGTTTGGGACTTAAGTGCTAGTTTCCCGTGACATCTTGAATATCCAATCACAGTGCGCGAGTGATATACGTACGCGTCGCCTATTGGCTAATTGTTCCTACCCCCTATCCTAGAATATTGTAACTTAGACCAGAATACATTTTTGATACGTTAAGACCACACGTTGTTATTATTTCAAAATTCACAAAACTTACCATAGTCCTTAGTAGTTCTATTTTTTCAAGCCTATATGTAGTTAAACACACGCCGCTACATAAATTGGACCTTCGAACCATATTTGGAGAGGATTTGAGCTGCGGAATCAAATCATCAGAACCAAGGTGACCATTTTGGACTGCTAACGGCCACGCAGCACTACCAGTGGTGATAAAGTTGCACGCAAACGAGGACTACGGTGCTGTGAGTTGTGACCAGGAGCGAGCAGCTGAATACGTACGCGATATCGACGGCAGAGGAACGTGCACAGGATCCAGGATCACGTTTCCGTGTCCGCCCGCATCAGCTGAGTGCCCCTGCGGTGAGTACTTCACGTTAATATTCCTAATTTTCATAAGTCACTATTATGTCTTTGGGGGATATGGAAGGTCAGAGTAGCAAATCTCGTGACAAGTCTCCGTATAGAAATGTTACAGATGATAAAACTGAGCAAATTATTCACGACCTCATTAGAAAACGCGGTGTTCTGAAGGGCAGATTAACAAAATTTGTTAATTACTTAAATAATATAGCTATACCGTTAGGCTCAGAGTCGAAGATTGATTTAAAATTACGTATGGACGGTGCAAGTATTCTATTTTCTGAATTTAATTCTATTCAATCTAAGCTCGAGGTCACTGTCCCTGAGTGTGACATCGACGACCAGTTAGATCAGCGTCAGCAGTTCGAGGACTGTTATTACAGCACACTTTCGAAAGCTGAATCTATTCTTGGTGTCGGTAGGGAGGTCGCTGAATGTTCTAAAATGTGTTCTCATAATAATCAGTCGTCAGTTAAATTACCTGTCATCACCCTACCTACCTTTGACGGATTATACGAACACTGGCTAGAATATAGGGACACATACTTATCTCTGGTGCATAATTCGACAGATATTTCCGACGTACAAAAATTTCATTACCTAAAATCGTCGTTAAAAGGTAGTGCTGAAATGGTAGTAAATGCGCTAGAAATATCATCCGAAAACTATTCTGTTGCGTGGGAACTTTTGCTAAATCGGTATGATAATAATAGATTATTAGTGCAGAGTCACGTCAAAGCATTATTTATGATACAGCCGTTGCCGAAAGAGTCGCCTTCTCTAATCAGAAAACTTATAGATATTATAATTAATAATTTACGCGCTTTAAAAATACTCGGTGAGCCAACGAACTTCTGGGATACTTTAATTATCTTCTTAGTCACTTCTAAATTGGATAAGACGACTGAGCGGCAATGGGAGGAACATAAAGGTTCTTTATTATGTAATTCTAAAATTACGCTGAAGGTTGATCATTTAATTAATTTTTTGAAGTCTAGGGCCGATCTTTTAGAAACTTTAATTTTATCACATAGTAAGACAACACTATAACCGAAGTTAACAAAAAATCATGTACTACTTTTCGCAGTAACGTGACACAGTGTAATGTAGTATCTAATTTAAATAAGCCTGCCGGGCGCAATTCACGTAAGTTGTGTGTAGTGTGCAAGGCTTCACATCCAATTTACACTTGTTCACAATTCATTAACATGGACTTAAAATCTAAACTTAAAATCGTTAAAGAACACAACTTATGTGAAAATTGTTTACGTTCCGGGCACACGGTAAACAACTGTTTGTTTGGACCTTGTAAAAAATGCAGTTCAAAACATAATTCACTGATTCATCCTTCTAACGATTCTAATCATACCACAAGCCTTGTATCTAAATCATCAACTGTCGCCGCTGAGGCTAGTGCGAGCGGAGTGATAGGGCTCGCGCCCTCTCCCTCAATCAGTTGCGGTCAAAGCGATAAGGGACAGGTTTGCGATGTTCACGCGTACACGCACACAGATGTAAACTGCTTTAATGAACAACCAGTTTTGCTATCCACTGCGCTAGTTGAAATTCTCGATAAAGACAATAATTATCATATCGCATGCGCTTTACTAGACAGTGGGAGTCAAAGTTGTTTCGTTACACATTCGTTTTGCAAAAAATTAAATCTTCCGTTAATACAGTCCACTAAAATGATATGCGGAGTAGGTAATATTATTTCACATTCGACGCATTTGTGTGACATACAAGTAAAATCGCGCGTTAATTCCTACTCGATGCGACTTCAATGTTTTGTTCTAAACGAGATAACGCCCACCTTGCCCGCTGTTCAGGTACACCATGCGCACTTTAAGGTACCTGATAACGTTCAGTTGGCAAATTCGCAATTTTTAGGGCAACAAAATATAGATATTTTAATAGGAGCGGACAGGTTTTGGGACTTGCTCATGGATGGCAAGATACGTTTACCGAACGGTCCATTCTTACAAAATACTAAGTTAGGTTGGATAGTTTCCGGTCCTATCAATCATAATATTACGCAAAATTATGGACACGTCCAATGTAACTTCAGTACATCCATAGACTCTCAATTACGTCAGTTTTGGGAGCTCGAAGAGCTAACCCAGCCTCGGAATACGTACTCTGATGAAGAGATGGCTTGTGAACAAAGTTTTACAACAAATACTACACGCGATAAGCACGGTAGGTTTATTGTTGACATTCCGCTCAAAAAATCAGCTGAGGTTCTGGGCGAATCGTACTCCCAAGCTGAGCGCCGTTTTTTCGCGTTGGAAAAACGGTTGCTACGCGCACCCACTAGCTATAAGCAATTATACGTAGATTTCATACGAGAATACATCGACTTAGGTCACATGACTAAAGTCGATAGTTATTCGAACCCTAACTATTTTCTGCCGCACCACGGCGTGTTTCGTGAACACAGCACTACTACGAAACTCCGTGTCGTGTTTGACGCCAGTGCTGGCTAGTAACGGAATTTCGTTTAATGACATACAACTCGTTGGACCTCCTATTCAGGGTGACTTGCTAGGTATACTGTTGCGCTTTAGACAGTTCCGATACACCGCGTTAGCCGACTGCGAAAAAATGTATCGTTCGGTCCTCGTTAATCCGAACCAACGTGATTTACAGCTAATCGTATGGCGCGACGAACCGTCTAAACCGCTTGCAGTGTACAAGTTAAACACGGTCACATATGGCACAGCTTCGGCACCGTTCTTGAGTGTACGCTGCTTGAAGCAATTGGCTGCTGAGTGTTCCGATCTTGAAGTCAAAAGAGTCATAAACAACGATATTTATGTTGATGACCTCCTGACCTCTAACGACGACAAGGTCAAATTATTGAAAATTTGCAAGGGTACCGTAGACGCGCTAAAGTCCGGTTGTTTTACGTTACGCAAGTGGGTTTTCAATTTTGAAGTCTGCGAGGGCGCGCACCCAACGTCCTCGAATGATAATAATATTATTAATACATTTCGCAACTTAAACTTCGGGGAACATAGCCAATGTAGAACTTTAGGTTTAGGTTGGTGCAACGTTTCTGATGATTTTAATTTTAATACGCAGTTACAACAGGCTACTTTTAATGTAACGAAACGTACCATATTATCTATAGTTTCGCAAATATTTGACCCCTTAGGTTTTTTAAGTCCGTCGATTATTATAGGCAAAGTTTTATTACAACGTCTTTGGTTGCTTAAGTTACAGTGGGACGATCCTCTTCCCGCGGACATTTTACGTACATGGAACCGGTTTGTTGACAGTCTGTCTCATCTTTCTTCAATAAAGATTCCGCGACACGCATTTCATTGTGACGGCACACGAGTCGAGCTGCACATTTTCACTGACGCCTCGCAGACAGCTTACGGCGCTTGTGCTTATGTGAGAACCGTATGCGATGATAGTGTTGTCGTAAAATTATTAATATCGAAGGGTAAGGTAGCCCCATTGAAGCCTGTTAGTATACCTCGACTGGAACTGTGCGGTGCGTTGCTAGGCGCTAAACTCTACGATAAAATTCGCAGTTCGCTCACTCGCGAGTTCGACGATGTCATATTCTGGACCGATTCGACTATTGTGCTGGGCTGGTTACGCATGACACCCAGTTTACTTAAAACGTTCGTACAGAATCGAGTCGCCGAAATACACGAACTGACTAGTGTATTTACCTGGAGGCATGTTAGTGGCAAAGATAACCCAGCCGATAAAATCTCTCGCGGAGTCAGCCTCCAGGATTTAGTTTTATCTAAAGACTGGTGGGATGGTCCTCCATTTTTGCACGAATTGGATTTTAATTTTAATTTATCTACACATATAAATTCAAACACGGAATTCCTACCTACTGATTTGCCTGAACTAAAATCTAACACTATAAATACATTTTTAAATCAAAATATTAATACGGACGAAACTTTCTTTCCATTCAACAAATTCTCAAACTTCAAGCGTATGAGTCACGCGGCTGCCTATTTACTGCGCTTCGCGCACAATAGCCGGCCGCGCCACAGAACCGAACAGCTGACGGGCGCGATCGGTGTCGATGAGTTGAATCGCGCGGTGATTATGCTAGCCAAGTTATCACAAAGGGAGTCATTTTCTTTGGAGTATAATTTGCTAAAAAATGGAAGGAATGTTAAGTCAAGCAACAGACTTTCAAGCCTAAATTTATTTTTAGATGAAAAAGACCTAATTCGTGTAGGTGGCAGAATAAAAAATTCTATAGATTTTAATTATAATAAAAAGCACCCTATACTTTTATGTTCTAAGCACTATTTTACTCGCTTACTATTTATTCACGAACACAATCAATCTATGCATTGCGGGCCACAGGCGCTGTTGTACCGTTTGCGCGAGCAGTGGTGGCCGCTGTCCGGTAGGAATCTTGCTCGGAAAGTCACTCATCAGTGCGTCACTTGTATACGGGCTAGGGGTAAAACGCTAAGCCCACTCATGGGCAACCTCCCTAAGGAGCGTTTGACGACAGGTTTTCCTTTTATTTTCACAGGCGCTGATTACGCTGGACCAGTGTCCGTTTTAAATCGTAAGGGTAGGGGTGCAAAATTAGTTAAGTCCTATATCTGTCTGTTTATTTGTTTTATTACTCGCGCTATTCACTTGGAGCTTGTCAGCGACCTATCTACTGACGCATACCTCCTCGCTCTTAAACGATTTATGTCTCGACGTGGAAAACCACGTGAAATTTTCTCGGATAATGGACGAAATTTTGTAGGTTTAAAAAACGAGTTTGCTCGGTTTTTATCATCTTGTAGTAAAGACGTTGTAGATTACGCAAAGAGTCAAAATATTAAATTCTCGTTTATTCCTCCATATTCCCCGCATTTTGGTGGCTTGTGGGAAGCGGGGGTCAAGTCGTGCAAGTACCACCTGCGGCGAGTGCTCGGTAATGCTCACCTGACGTTCGCAGAATTCACTACCGTACTGACGCAGATAGAAGCAGTGCTAAACTCACGTCCGCTGGTACCTCTGTCTTCTGATCCCTCGGATTTCTATCCCCTTAGCCCTGGCCATTTCTTGATTGGCCGACCTCTCACGGCACCAGTGTGTGAAGACGACTTGCAGCACTTACCTGTACACCGGTTGAGCCGCTATCAGAGAGTGGAACAGCTGCGGCAGCAGTTTTGGACGCGCTGGGCTAGTGAGTATATCTCGGAGCTACAAATCAGAGCTAAATGGAGGGAAAATACGGCGGAATTGAAGCCTGATACGCTTGTCCTAATCAAGGACGTGGCTCTTCCGCCGTTGAAATGGCAACTTGGTCGCGTGGTGAGGACAATTCCTGGTGACGACGGCATCGCTAGAGTGGCGAACATCAGGACAGCATCAGGTGTCATAAGACGATCTTACACGAAGATCTGTCCACTTGTGAAGGAGGAATAATGTTAAAAGCTGGTGCTTTCAAGGCCGCGGGCATGTTTGGGACTTAAGTGCTAGTTTCCCGTGACATCTTGAATATCCAATCACAGTGCGCGAGTGATATACGTACGCGTCGCCTATTGGCTAATTGTTCCTACCCCCTATCCTAGAATATTGTAACTTAGACCAGAATACATTTTTGATACGTTAAGACCACACGTTGTTATTATTTCAAAATTCCCAAAACTTACCATAGTCCTTAGTAGTTCTATTTTTTCAAGCCTATATGTAGTTAAACACACGCCGCTACAAAGGGGTTTTCCAATATTAAGGACATGACAACTTTTTTTCAAAGTAAAATTAAAACCATTCGAGATGTTTCAAAAATTTTAGTACCGAATTAAAGTACAATGAAAACATTTTTGAATGGAACTCGACTTCGCTCATATTGCCACCGCAGGCACGTTTGCAGCGATGATTCGTTGAACCCAATTTTCTATGACTCGGGCACACATTTCGGCTTATGACATTATGTTCGTCCTTACACTGTGCAAAAGTACATAAGAAATAAATAAATAAATAATATCCACTTGAAATAACTCGACTAAATTACGGTGATCCGCCATCTCCCTATTCAGAATATTTTTTCCGGTAGTACAAAAGTATTTTCCGCAGGCACGGCACTCTTCGCGGCAACAGCGTGCGGCCGGGCGGCGACGGGCGGGAGGAGCGCAGCCGGCTGCAGCTGGGCGCGCTATCTCCGGACTCCACGCCCATGGACCTCTACTACAACTCCCGCCCGCCCTCCGACCACTCCACCTGGAGGTAAAGCTATAATCGTGTTAAAAGTGACGTCATCAAAAATATGTCAACTTGTAAACGGCTGACCATAATCCATGCTTCCATACTAATATTATAAATAGCATTTATAATATTAGTATGGAAGCATGGAACACTTTATTTGAACACAACATGAACACTTTATTTTTTTATTTTTAAAAAAATAAAAAAAATAAAGTGTGTCTGTTTGTCTGTCTGCCTGTCTGTTATCTCTTCACGTCCAAACCGTTGAACCGATTTTGCTGAAATTTGGCATGGAGATACTTTGAGTCCCGGGAAAGGACATAGGATACTTTTTATCCCGGAAAAATGTACGGTTCCCGCGCAAACAAATATTGGCGCAACGGAGTTGCGGGCATCATCTAGTATAATTATATTTTATTTAGTTCGCGTTGATAATATTTAATTATTATCAACTTCAGTGCAGTATTGTCCTACAAGGTAACCGACTGAAAAAAATCATTCCTAATGTATTGTGGACGAACTCCTAACGCGAACTAACATTGAAGCTGGGCTTTGAAAAATAAAACATCAAAACTGAATACGAAAAATTATATGGGTATCCTGTATCAAACTCTCTGATAAAAGTAGTTACACAATGGATACGCCATACAATGACAAAATAATTTGTCCTTATCTATCAAGCACTTAACAAGGAAGAACTAAGTATAGAATCAGAGAAAGGCTTAAGTATTTTTATATTTTTATTAGTAACAACGACCTCTGTGGCTCAGTGGGTGGGCGTATTGTCAACGCTCATGCCAGGGATCGCGAGTTCGAAATCTTGCCGACGGAACAAAAAAGTTTTCAAAGTTCCTGGGTCATGGATGTGTATTAAATATATTAAAAAATCTTAAATTTATGTATTGTATAAAAGTATTAAAAATATTTCCGCTATCTGGTACCTGTAACACAAGTCCTTCAGGTACTTAGCACGGGGCCAGACTGACGTGGTGTGAAGCGTCCATAGATAAAAAGGGGGAATTATATATTACTTTTCCTCCCAGTTACCGGCCGCCGCCACCCGTGATCACGGAGCAGCCGAAGTCAGCGGCGGCACACTTCGTCCCCTATGAGCGCTCTTACCCCAACACGCTCGAGAGTCTGGCCGAGAAGGTGCACTCCTTCTACCCCTCTGAGAGTACGAGGTGAGAGGTTTCTGGTTGTCCTTTTATTTTGTATGTACATAATTTTGTTCTTGTCTCTTTTACAAAATATTCTATTATTGGCAGTTTAAGCCGGAATTTCACCAACGACTGTTAAAGTTAACACTCGAATAAGTATCACGTTAACTCTTTCGTTTTACATACGAATGAAAGAGAAGACAATATGACATTTCAACATGCTATTACCACTAACAGACTTTGGTGAAATTGGGGCTAATTTAATAAATAGTATGACACAATATAAGTATTTTTAAACCAAAAATCTAAGGTGTAATAATGGTATGATTGCCGACATTGGGGTAGTATAAGTATACCCTACATAATGTGTAGCACCTGGCGGTATCCACAATAAGCGCCACATTCCTGCATCGCGCTATCGAAGTTTTCTAAGTGCGTCGGTATATTATACAGCATGACTGGTGAGACATGTTCAATACTCGAGGACGTGATATTTGGCTATTATATTAGTTGAAAAAAAAATATAAAAAATAGTATCAACTATCAATTGATCATTGAATAAATGTAGCTTAAAGTTAAACAATTATTTACTAAACGCATGGACACCGGGCGCGGGAGGGGTAGTGCGTGGCGCGGGGCGCATGCCGCCGCGCCGACCGCATAATATAATTTACTAAGTGTCCATGATTCATCTGTTTAAAGGGAGATTTGGTCAAAAATTAAGTACCTAATTTTATTACATAATTGTAATGAGAATCGAGTACCGAGTACTCTCCTTAAGTATCGAAAGTGATTCACCAGTCATGATGTATATCTACGACAGCTGCTACAGCATCACGTGGGCTTCGGCCTGGCCGAGCATAACACCTCGCTCGGTCAGAGGATCTTCCTTTGTGGCCTCCACGCATTTTCCCACAAATGCTACCTTGCTCCAACGTGTAAGTTCTGTAGAAACTTTATTTTCTAACGTGATTAAAAGAGACAAATCTTTTAAGGCCAATTTCTGTTCAACTTTCTTCCTTGAAAGCAATAGTGAAACATAGTTACATATTATGAAAATTTTTGTTGTTTTTGTCTTCATCATAGTCTCCTAAAAACTATGATGAAGACAAAAACTACCTAAAGCAGCGAGAATGTAAATTTTATGTCTTTTTTTTCATTTAAACCATCTAGTAAGATATTTCAACACTTTAAGGGTCACCGCACATTAGAGACAGGACAGTTTTTAGACAATCTTGTTTCACATAGACGAGTCAGCTTTAATGTTAAAGAGAAACAGTTGTGTCTACCACGCGGCGCATGCCAAGACGAAGCCAGGTTTTGTCTACGACGACGCAACGCATACAATTGTATATTATTCATCAGTAGAGAACGCTCGAGGATCAGACTAGGTATACCGCTAGCGGCTAGACAGTTTTGTCGATGATGTGCGCGCTCGCATACACTTCAAAGGGAAGCCGACAGTCGTTAGTCAGACTTGTCGCCGTGCAGTTCTTGTACACATTAGACAACTTTGCCTATGAAACGTTTTGTTTCAAATGTGCGCGTCTAGTACTTTTTATTATGCGATTGTCTGTCTAAAAACTGTCGTATCTCTAATGTGCGGTGGCCCTTATTAGGTCATTAATTAAGAAAAAATATAATTAAAATACAAAAAATAACTTAGCTAAAATATCATGAATTTTCGTGTCAGCACACATAATCGCGATCAGTTGTTATCACACGACCAAAGTTAAAACACGAAATCAGTAAAAGTTTGCTTAGTACGTTATGCGTAAGACGTAAGTAATAAATAGTAATATTTTTATGGTAAAACACAGAAACAAATAAACGTTGATACATATTTTATAAAGATAAATTTGTGCCTAAATAAATATTTAAATGAATCTTATTTCGATTAGTTTCACCAATTTCAGCATTTCAGTTAAATACATAAGCCTAATTGTCAGTTAGTACTTGAATTAGTATATAAAAGAGTAAGAAAATACTTATTACTCTGTAAAGAGTTTTTTAAACTATTTTTTAATGTAACACTGTTTACCTTTTGCATTTTTTAGCATGAGATTTGGCGGTCCCAGAGTCCCACGTTCAGGGTCTGAGCAACAGTTGCCGCGAGCCGAGACGCACTCTGACTTCGGCAGGCATTCACTCTTGAGATCCAGCTTAAAGGCTTCCGCCGCTGCAAGTCATGGAGGAGGTAAGATGCTGATTTTTTTTAATTCTCAAGATAAAGTTGAAAAAATGTGTCAATGTCATAATATGAATACCAAAGCTAAAGGTACGTTTACATTTGAGCTGCGTTTCGAGGAAGGTTTTTTGAGAAGCAGTAGAATACCTTTATTTGCCTGACATCGCTCAAAGCAACTATTTTATTGGATCTTCAAAACACATTTCTTGCTACGCAGATTGTGTGAATACGCAGCCAAGATCGGCTTACATAATATACAAAAGGCCAATAAGTTTCTAAACAAGATTCCATTTTCAGCATCGTTATCAAGATACAATCAAAGATACGGTGGCGTGGGTATGCCAGGCACAGGGTTACCAAGCAGTAGTCTGACCACCAGCGGTCTATCGGGTGCCGGCCTGGGCGGCCCGGGGCTACCTTCTGGGTTATCGACTACGGGCCTAAGCGGTCTAACGGGTTCGAGCTTGGTGGGATCAGGACTAACTCCGGGATTGGGCACTGGACTATCTGGCACGGGCTTGGGCTCCACTCTCGGATCGGGATATGGAACCACAGGTTGGTGTTGCTTTTTGCTACATTTGCTTATCACACCAAGTAGACAATAATTTAGCTGTTAGTTTATCCAGAGTAAAATATTTGAATTGGATTTTTTTATTTGAATTTGACAGGTCTAGGGTTGCCATCGTACAGCAGCAAATTCGGCACGTCAAGACGGAATCGAAGCTTGGACTACTCATCGGACACGGAAGCCACTGCGCCCACCAGAACCCCATACTACTCCGGGCTGAGCGGCTACAGGAGTAGCACTTTGGGTCGCGATATCGGCTCCAAGTTCAATTCGCTGCCGAGAGATGTCAGGAATACGGGACAGAGGTATATCAATATTATTTTGTTAGAATTTTAGCACGCTACGATGGAGCCAGATAGGCTACGTACATATTATAAACCTACCCAACCTGCAAATGACTTGTCCTTTATTATAGTCAGGACAATTAAGGGTGGCACTAGCGATCATTGACCTTTTTAGTCTAGGAGCTATGTGAAAAATACTCGCACTGTATTATGCATAAAATTGAACTCTTGTAAAGAATCAGACTATTATAGTATCATCGAAAAATGTCTTGGTTACCTCTTCGTATGATAATCTCCAATTATTTATGAGTTTGAAGTGATATAATTCATACTGTACCTATTCATATCGTGTGCGTATAGTACGATATCACCCTTAGACTAGAAACATCTGTCACTTCACTTCTTCCCCACCATCCCTCCTAACGATTTTGTTCTTTCTTACATAAACATTCGCGTAAATGACGATTCATAATAAATGAAGACGCAGAACTTTTATAATTATTTATTGCGCTATTAATTACTTTAAAAAAGTAAGTTTGGATTCACCTTTATATAGAAAAATGTATGTTTTAGTTATGTTTACTGTTATACTAAATGTAAACATTTTTTACAGATTGGGACTATCAAGGCGAGCTGGAAGTGTTCTGCAGGATGAACCTGAACCGCTGTCTTCGCGGCTAGATCTACGTTCTTCCAGAGGTAAATTAAACAATAATTGTAATAATAAACTATGTATGTGTACCTATCGTGTGCCCTTGTGTATTGTGCATACACGTGACACAATTAAATGACTAGGGCCCGTATAAATAGTCAGTACTTAAGATGCGACCCGGTCTCAAGACGCGGTTCGGCTCTGTGATTGGTCCAAATTTTGACAGCCAACCAATCTGTTCAGAGCCTGAACCGTGTCTTGAGACCGAGATGCATCTTGAGTATTGATTATTTATACGGGCCTAGGTGCTGCGTTGGATATTATGCTGCTAGCTTGGTTTAACCTATCAAGCCCCATAAGATCACCGGCGATCGCGACAACAATAGAATAACAATAGATTTCCAAGAATCCACGATCAAAGAATTAATCATCATTATATGGACCGTATACCGTCGAGAAAATTGATTCCTAGGCAGTTGACGGACCTACGTCATGTGGTCGGCTTATGTCAATTCAATATTAGCTGTGATCGGTCGGATGGGTGTGAGTTGTGACATAACGCGACCAAGTATGGTCCGCCATCTGCCTAGGAATCAACTTGTCTGGGTAGTACTTCCTTACCATCCCACATAAAATAACGTATTGAGTTATGAATGCAGTTATGTTCTTTAGATCATTTTGATTTTAGAACAAGACAGCATTTATAATTCGACCATACTTATTTATGACTAGCTGTTGCCCGCGACTTCGTCCGCGTCAACATAGTATAATAACAAATACCAGTCAGCTAACAAATATGAAAAAAGTAAAATATAACTTCCTCCTTTTTGGAAGTTGGTTAAAAAGTAGCCTAAGTTACACCTTACTACATCAGCTATCTATCAAAAAAAGTTCCGGCAAAATAGCTCCAGCCGTTTCAGAGACTACCCGGAACAAACAGAGAGGTAAAAAATGTTGTTTTGGTGTCTGTATCGTATAATATAGATTCATATTATGCATGTAGTCAAAACGGTTCTTTCAATATTATAAATAGACACTCTAATTTTATTTATAGGTATAGAATATAGATTTCTGATCGTCTTCGACATATTTAGTGTGGGGCTGGGGCTATACTATTTTTTAATGTATGATGATTTATGATCTCTTAAAAATGAAAATTTTAATCATGTTCTATTTTATTTCAAGTGCTAATCCTTTTTAGGTCGTCTACCATCATCGCCGTCAGTGTTCACATCCGACGAGTACCGCGCGTGGTTGTCGCGGGCGCCGTCGACTAGCGCCCTCTACGAGACACTACGACCGCGCCTGCCCACGCATTACTCCGCTGAGAACATACACGACGCTCTCAAAAATGTAAGTGATGTTAGCTCTTATTGTGTTAGTAATAAGAGCTATTCTAGCTAGCCTTACTTTACATTGGACGCGCGTGGCTGTTGCGGGCGCCGTCAACTAGCACTCTCTACGACCGCGCCTGCCCACGCATTACTCCGCTGAGAACATACACGACGCTCTCAAAAATGTAAGTGATGTTAGCTCTTATTGTGTTAGTAATAAGAGCTATTCTAGCTAGCCTTACTTTACATTGGACGCGCGTGGCTGTTGCGGGCGCCGTCAACTAGCACTCTCTACGACCGCGCCTGCCCACGCATTACTCCGCTGAGAACATACACGATGCTCTCAAAAATGTAAGTGATGTTAGCTCTTATTGTGTTAGTAATAAGAGCTATTCTAGCTAGCCTTACTTTACATTGGACGCGCGTGGCTGTTGCGGGCGCCGTCAACTAGCACTCTCTACGACCGCGCCTGCCCACGCATTACTCCGCTGAGAACATACACGACGCTCTCAAAAATGTAAGTGATGTTAGCTCTTATTGTGTTAGTAACAAGAGCTATTCCAGCTAGCCTTACTTTACATTGGACGCGCGTGGCTGTTGCGGGCGCCGTCAACTAGCACTCTCTACGACCGCGCCTGCCCACGCATTACTCCGCTGAGAACATACACGACGCTCTCAAAAATGTAAGTGACGATGACTCTTGTTGACTTATAGTACTAGCAAAAAGCCGAGCTTTGTAAGGGCTCGCGTCGTTTTTCTGCGTGGTAATAATCTTTAAGGCAGTTTTTTTTTTATATTTTGATAGTAACCAAACTTTGACCGACCGATGATAACACATCTACATAATTCACTTAAATAAAAATAACTATGTTAAAGCACAAATCGATAGACGTGATAGTTTTTCCGTAAAGTGTACCACAAAAGTGCTCAGGTTGTGGGATATATATTACTAGGGTTCGTTTCGCTCACCCTGATTATCCTATGCACCTCGGGTACTCCAATTTGCCCTGTCTTCTATTATCTCGCCTTCCAACAAATTATTCCGCTAAAAACATAATAAGACAAAATAGAGTAGAGATAAACTACGATAACATGGCGCGCCCCTCCAAATTACTGTTTCAATGTGTGTAGTCACATCCTTATGAAAGAGTTTGTATGTAGTAAGTATTCAACTAATCAACCAGTACTCGTAGGTAATATTTCACTTAATGTCACTTATTACCAAGATTTGTTGGTCAACTAATCATAACTAGCCGACCGCGCAAGACAACGCGCTTTAAACGTTTTGACAACGCACTTCAAATATTTTGAATTTTGGAGGGGCGCGCCATGTTATCGTAGTTTATCTCTATCTGAAGTTGAAACATCACGGGAGGCCATTTTTAAAGAAGAAGAAAAATAATAACTCTTGTTATCTTTTCGACCTAAGCCCCATCATCATCATACCCCACGGTTCCCTAAAACTAAAGCATTGCTTCGCTGAAAACTCTGTGAGTAACTTAATTCTGCGTAAAACTTTTTGAGCTAACTAGAAACAAAATGGCTTATACCAAAACTGTAAGCATCTTTTTTGTGCAGCTTAAAACTTTTCGGTGTGACAAAAAACTAAAAAGTTAAATGGTTTATAGTGAAGCTTATCCGGTTACAGAATCGGGTAGACCTTGGCAAAGTTTTCCAATTCTGAAACTAATTCAATTTTAATTGTTAAAAAATGTATGTGGGTAGTTTTTATTGTAAACTTCGCGTTATAATTACACAATACTTCATAAAGTATAGCACGTTTACTTTGTCTTCGTTAACTATTTTTAACGCTTTGTGAGTTGTGACTGAATTGAAGAATACAGAAGTGTAATACAAGGAATATTCCAAGATTCGTCTTGACATATTCCGACCATCTTATTGGGTCTTATAATATAATTGAAACATTCAGGGGTGACCGTCTGAATGGCAAATAAATGGCAAGTTTTCTATCGTTAATTGCCTGTGAGTCACTTTCTTCGATGGTATATTGGTCCAACTGAGAACATAGCTATAATACACCTATGCATTTATTTCACTTAAACTTGTCACCAGATGGAAAGTGGCAGCCGCTTCGGTTCGTCCCTCGGCCTCGCTCGTCGCATCGAGCGTCCACGCCATTTACCAGCACGGTCGCTGTCGTCGCAGCAGCTGTCGAGCTCGCCGTCCGCCCGCCGCGTGCGACAGTTGCTCGAGCTGGGCTCCAAGTTCAACTGCCCCAGCCCCGTGCCCACGCCGGGGTCGCGACACCAGAGAAACGTCGAGATTAACACTAATGGTGAGTACTCGACGTAGCTAGCAGCATCTAGCAGCAGCAGCAGCAGTTGCAGGACCGGATTAAATTTTTCTATGTGTATAGGCCACTTTAATATTGCCGCCCTTATGTACGAACTTTTTCGCCATCCTAGGACGCTGTCGCCTAGGATGCCGAAGGACGCCGCCGCTTATAGGCTATGGCCTATACTATCTATACATAAATCCAGAGCTGAGCAGCTGTCGAGCTCGCCGTTCTCACGCAGCGTGCGACAGCGGTTCGAGCTGGCCTTCATGTTTAGTCAGTTTGTTGGGCAGTTCGGCCCAGCCCCGTGTCAAGATTAACACTATTACAAAAAATGAATTGAATCGTTGCAGAAATCAAAAACGCATTTTTTTATTATTTCAGAGTTCCTAAAATACAAAGTAGACAGCAAGCCCGGTTCAGGAGGGTTATCATCGTCCATGACAGGCTTATCGCGCATATCGGGCGGGGTGTCGGGAATGCTGTGGGTGCACCTACTAGCGGGGCGGGGGCTGCGGCCGGCGCCGTCGGGCTCGTCACCCGGCTCGCCCCCGTCGGGCCCTCTGGCGCCCCCGCAGCCGCCCGTCGCCCCGCGGGACTTGTACTGCGTGCTGGAGTGCGACAGAGTGCATAAAGCTAGGACTGTGGTGAGTGTATTCTTATAAAATATGTATATTTTTAATTTAGTTATATAGTGGCTACGAATAATATAAACTAAGGAAATGTAACTCCCATACTATTACCGTTTTAAATTTGGTTCCATTCAAACTGTCATGTAACGTCAGCCTTTATACCGCTCAAGGTCACCTAAATATTGCAAATGTATGAAAAGTGAACCTAAGGTACACTTTTTTGACAAGTATTTTGGAGCATGTTTTATGACCGTAATGAAAACTAAGGAAGAGTAACTCTTCCTTAGTTTTCATTATTCGTAGTATACTAGTAAGTGCGTAAGGGTACAAAAATTGCATAATACGTACTAAGAAAATCACATATTTGAAATAACCGCCTTATAATAGGTAATAATTTATGAAACATATCGTCGCAATAAATATTTAGCTAGTTATTGATTAAAAGATGCGACACAAAATTGCAAACCTGTCTTGGATAATTATATTTAACTCAGCTGACAAGCTTCTATAGTCTTTCTTGTTATGGGATAACATAACGAGTTAACTAGGCAGATCATTTTAAATCGAGATCGTCCAATGGTCGAAATTCGACCTTACTTGCAAGTTGCAACGACATTAGGACTACTAGAGATCAACTACGATAACTTGGCGCCCCCCTCCAAATGACTGTTTCAATGTGTGTAGTCATATCCTTATGAAAGAGTTTGTAATATTCAACCAATCACAGTACACGTAATATTTCACTTAATGTCACTTATTACCAAGATTTGTTGGTCAACTAATCATAACTAGCCTACCGCGCAAGACAACGCACTTCAAATGTTTTGACAACGCACTTCACACGTTTTGAATTTTGGAAGGGCGCGCCAGGTTATCGTAGTTCATCTCTACCTATATTTTGTAAAAAAATATTGACTTCATCGTAGTTTTTTTGAATTCTTGTCTCTGGGACTCAGCTGATCTCAGACTGGCCGTTTAAGCATTGTCTAACATTATCTAAAATTAAATAAAAAAAACAAATACCCATTTTCAACTTGTCAAGTTGTTGTCAACAGACTTCAACCATAAATAAAAGAGTATAATTCGTATGTCTATATGCTATGCTTATCACTCAAAAATCTGTCATCTTTTTTAGTAGTAGTCTCGTAGTGTGTGTAACGTTTTATTTGTTAAAAATATATTATATGATAAAAGCATAATTTTAAAATAATATTGGCTCGATGCACTCCTTCTCCATATAAACTATAAGTGTGCGAAATTTCATGCACCTACGTTTCCCCATTTTTCGTAAAAAGGGTTACAAAGTTTTTCTCTCACGTATTAATATATAGATTCTTTTTAAAGCAGGCAAAATTCCATGTATTGTTATTATGTTATTTAATTTTCAAGAAGGGCTAGTCGCTAGATGACTTTTAGGTGAATTGTTTGGGTATTTCCACTGGCTTATAAAGACTCAACTGGTTATTATTATTCCTCAGTCACTATTCTTACTCAACTGTAACGTTACATAAAGACAATTATTCTTCCTTAGGTGCGAACGGGCGAGCTCCAGTTTGACTGGGACGAGTCGTTCGAGCTGGAGCTGGTGGAAAACCGTCAGCTAGACGTGCTGGTGTACTCGTGGGACCCGCAGCACCGACACAAGCTGTGCTACCGCGGCGCCGTCACTCTACCCGACCTGCTGGCTCGGTCCGCGTCACACCAGCTTGCGATACGAGTAAGTGTCTTTATAATAAGAACATAATAACGGCCGTGCTGGTGTAGTCGTGAGTCGTGGGACCCGCAGCACCGTCTATCTGTTTTGATGACGTCATATTCTAAAGTCTGGCTGCAGAGCACGACGCTTCGTACATGGACTCATCAGTTATCTGTTTCAGTCGCGCACGCGGGAACAATAATTCTGCGCGACCTCACTTTATGAAACTTTCATAATAACTTATTCCGAATGACTATTCACGATTTTGGATTTCAGACGTCTTGAATCCTTTTACTAAACGTACTTACAAAAACCTTTAATAAAGTACGTGATGAGTGATGGCTGATGAGTAATATTACATGTAAAATTTTTACTTACGTCTTGGGTTTGACGTTGCGTAATTTATAACAAAAACAGTTTTTACCTAACTCCACTTAGTTAATTGGTTGCTTATATTGAAATTGACTGTTTGATTTTAGATGGAGCCGCGCGGCACACTCTACGTGCGCGTCCGACACACGGAACCGCACGAGTTGTTCCGACGCCGGCCCGCCATGTCTCGCATGGCGCCCGCACCGCTGTTTGGGGCGGAGCTAGACGCAGTGTTAGCGCGCGAAGTACGTCCCGCGCACGCACCGCCCGTACCGCTGATAGTACGACGCTGTGTGGAGGAGATAGAACGACGGGGACTGGATATTATAGGTGAGGATATTTAAGTTGTCAGGGTTATAGACACGAAGCTAGACGCAGTACTAGCGCGCGAATTGCGTCCCGCACACGCACCGCCCGTACAACTAGTGCGACGATGTGTGGAGGAGATTTAACGACGGGGACTGGATATTATCGGTGAGGATATTTGAATTATCAGGGTAATAGACACGGAGTTAGACGCAGTATTAGTGAGTGAAGTGCGTCCCATTTTTGAATAAGTCCGTAACGCAAGTGGCGTCAGGCCTTGTTTGAAATGTTGACGTGCGCGTTTCCTTCACTCGGGCACGTTAAAATTTCAATATCTGTATTTTCGATGAAATAATAAAACAGCGTTAAATTTACGAGCGATTGAAAAGACGAGTATCTTAAGGCGTAAATTTCATTCTGTTGAGCGACCGTAAATTGACAAATTGATGTGAGAAGTTAAAGAGCCTTATAAAATATTATTTTACTATCCATTACTACAACTGCCACATTTCTCACACCTACCCATAATTTCAGGTCTATACCGGTTATGCGGTTCAGCGAACAAGAAGAGAATATTGCGAGAGGCATTTGAGCGGAACGCGCGAGGTGTGGAGTTGACCCCAGACTCGGTTCCTGACATCAATGTCATCACTGGCGTCCTGAAAGACTATCTACGGGAGTTACCCCAGCCGCTGTTCAGCCGCTGCTTGTTCCAGATGACGTTAGATGCTTTGGGTGAGTTAATGTTTCTTACTTTAGCTGATAGTTCAAGTCTTTAAGGCCCACTAGATCAACTGTGAATTAAGTGTCTTGTTATCTCTTTCATTAATACGAAGAATGAGAGGGACAGCATGACATTGAATCAAGAGTTACTGAATACTGTTAGGTATCTCAGACTACGTATTGTAGTAGTTGCGACTGCCATTACTTCCACTATTTTTAATTACTTCCAGTATTTGTTTGGCTTATTTTCTTTCATCAAATGACACTTTTTTCGCGCATACAAATGTGTATGTAACTTTTAGGATTTTTGACACATTCATAATGGATCTCATGATCTTGTATATTAAATCGTCTGTGTAACTTTCCAGGCGTCTGCTTACCAGACGACAAAGAAGGGAACGCTCGGTTGATGGCGTCGATAGTGGAATGTCTGCCGCGCCCCGCTCGGGCAACGTTGGTCTTCCTTTTAGACCACTTGGCGTTAGTTGTAGCAGCCCAAGACCGTAACAAGATGTCGCCGCAGCATCTAGCAGTGGCCATGGCTCCACCGCTCATGCTTCACTCGCAGTCGCCAACAGACTTAGACTATCAGCGTCCGATCCATGTGCTGCAATGCCTGCTGCAGATCTGGCCGCCGCCTAAGCGTTCAGGTAATGTCATTATCTAATGCTATTCCTGAGGGTTTTTTGACAGGAGCTTATCTGTATAGTATGATCAGAATATTGAGGCACAGAAAATTTTCGATATTTGCCGCTAGGAGGCTGATCCAACAAAAAAGCGACACCGGACTCGTGTTTTCAAAAACTGTCAAGAGCTATGCAGTATCCCTGGGGTCTCTCCTGTATCCCATCTTTAAATAAATAAACGTTTATTCTGTCTTTAGTCTTTCGTATATGCTTCGATTTGCGCTTCTAATTGAATAAACATGTTAACCAATCAACCATGAAATTGAAAAGATAAACTCCTATCAAAGAAACTGGTCACTTGCTTCTGTGTTATTCGTGCTTTGTTGTGTCTGCGATGTTTCATTCACTTACGCCATCTTGCGCTAGTCAAAGTAAAGTTATATAATATATCTACATCTCTCTTTCTACATATATATGAAAGAGAAGGATATATTTTATTATTGAATTTGCATTATCCTAGATTGGTGCAAGCGAACCTAACTGTAACATTATAACTTCTTTCTTAGCAACCCTGTCTTAACTATAATTGCCTTAATTTTAACTAAATATAACAATGCATACACTGTTACCTCTTGGTGAGTTAAATAGACCTACTAAATTTTTTTACTTAATATACAGTACAGAAATACATTTTTAAGAGTTTAATGATGTCAAATTTCACTTTCATTCTTTACCTTCTCACTTTTTGTGTGACAAACTTATTTGTTCTTTTGTATTTTTATTTCGCTTGCCTGTGTTGTTGTCAGCACAATCCATTCCTTATTTTACCTTCATTAAAACGTTTATGCCAAAGATGTTATCGAAATATAACAGTATCTGAGGTATATTAACTGACTAACCCCCTTACTAATAATACTCGTTGCACAATCAATAAGCTAAGGAATGTTTTGTCTTCTATCAAGCTCTTTCTAACATATCTAAATACAGAACAAAACATTGTGTACCGTATCCATTAGATATATATCTTATTAACCGACTTCAAAAATTCCCAATTCAACCGTAATTTTATAATATACGGTGGAATGAAAAAGTTACCAAGAGCCTTATTGCTATTTTTACAATAGAGCCGTTTAAAAATTCATTATACTTTTAAAATCTTACTGTCAAGTAAATTGTTCGTTAAAATATTGTTCAATATTATTGCAGGTCCGCTTATATTATAGGGGTATAGCTACCCCGTGTGTAGGGGTCCGCTTAGACTAATCGATAGAATACTAGATAGCTTAGAAAAATTCGCTGATTCCGAATATATAAAAAACTCATTTTGATCTTAGTGTCGTTTGGTAACTTTTTCATTTCGCAGTCTATATTATATTTTTACATTTATTCGCCGATAACTTGAGAAGGAAATTCTGTTTGGAGTCGTTTTTTTTTTTCATTATTATTAGTGAGGGGTCCAGACAATAAGTTTGTCACATCGCTTCTGTGTTTATGATTTGCATGTCGTGTCTGTTGGTGTTAATAATGGCTAAGCGGTGCCTTAACGCATGTCTGTTTGTAGACAGTTCGGCGCGGCGAGCCAGCACCCGGGCCGCGTGGAAACAGAGCCAGTGCGTCGCCAGTGGTCTCAGCCACCCCCCAAGGTATACTCCGATTCGGTTCATTCTGATCTTGATGTAAACAAAAATTTACATGTGACACTTGGGGTAAAGCTATTGTATAGCATTTTTTATCGACCCATGCACACAAACATCGTGCCAAAGTCTGCCGAACTGAAACGACGTTAAACGATACACGGCAACGCCGCATCGAATACGCCGTCAGAAAATTACTTTGGCTAGGGCCTCTGAGGCCCTAGCCAAATTAATTTTTGTTAAAAACGATGACGTAATTCGTTATCAAAATGTATGCAGTTTGACATAAGTCATCGCCAAATGACATTTCGCTTGCGAAGACTAATGTCAAATCCCATACATTTTGATAACGAATTTCGTCATCGTTTTTAACGAAAGGGACTTAGGCTACGGCCTCTGGTTTATTTTCGTTACGGAATTTTTTGATTCGGTCGCCGTGTTCTAAGCCCTCGATATAAGCTATGCAATAACTTATAAATACAGGGAACATAGAACCTTTTTTTTTAAGTTAAAAACTCGCGAATAATATAAGATCGCTCGAGGAAACTGGAGGGAACAATATAAACCAATAACATAGAATATCTTCTAATAACGTGTCACTTCCTGATCGTTAGGTATCTACCAATAACGTCCCGTCTGTTCACTGATCGACCAATAGCGTGTGCCGTGCGTGCAAACCCGCCCCGCTCATTCCTCGCCCCACCAAAGACACCTAAAATCGAACACTACGCATATCCCTTCTGTTTTTGTCGAGCGACCTTAAAGATGTGCGCGGCTAATAAATAATATGATCTCACATTAATTTGAACGAATGTCAACTTTTGTTTACATTTAGGTTATAATGAACTGAAACGGAGTATAGTGCCCGTTGGTGCTTAGATTACCTAGGAACGACTTGTATTTAGGTAGTATTGAGAACATATTTTATAGTTTAATCTATACCTAGAGATACTCTCGATTGGAACGGATAACATTGGGACTGTTATAAGGCCGCTGTTTAGTATTTGCGTGTTAATAACCTATCTTGTTCTATATGATCTAAACTCTAAAAAATAAGTCTGCATTCATAACACAATACTTATATTTTGTGGGTTAGCAGCTGTTAGCACACAAATGCTTAACAGCGTCTAATTATATTATGGGTACTGTTGCTTAGGAAGATTAGAGACAGCTTTTAGTTAGTGGATCATTAGTAGTCACTCAAAAAGTTCACTTTTGTGGGAAACATTATTCAGTCATAAAGTTGGTAATGAAGAAATTGTAGACTTATAAAGATAAGTCATCGAGACAGCATTTTAGCGCTACTTATCTTTTTCATCCACGCACGAAAACTCTGATGACTGGACTTTCCCATCAACGTAACAATGCATAGTTTCAAATTCAAATAAAATTGTTTTAACCTAATATGGACTCGAACAGACACACACGTTTTACCTTTTTCCAAATTTATTTGAGTCCTACATTTCCTTCATTCATTGGCACATCAACCGCTTTGCGAAGCTCCAAATTCACTCAAAATTGTTTGCTTTATTCTTATTTCTATTATCTAATAGGTACAAAAGTGTGACGTGCTTCATGTCATGAGCATTAGACTTCGTGCTTTTTTGTGTGTTTCAAATTGGCATTAGATTACTAATTGGCATTATATCAATTTCTACGGGTAATCAAAGCGAAAGACATAAGCAAATTTATTATAATATAAAGTAATAAAAAATAACCCTATTTTATCAAAACATACATCGAAGGTTACAGTTTGATTTCTCAGGATTTTGTCAAACTACCCACAGAAATCGACTACTGAGAAATTTCCCTCAAGGTGTTGTTAAACTACCTACCAAATACTGCCCCTGAGTGTCAATCTAGAACGTGTGGTTTACAACAGACAAAATTTTGTCAAACTACCAACAACTAAACCACAGAGTAAGTTATAGTGAGTGGAGATTTCTAATCAGCAGTATGGAATTATAGCTTTATGGCGCACTTGCCGGGCTGGCACGCTTTGCCACACTCACTATATTATATCTAACGACCTAGTAGATTCTATTGTTTCTCAAGTAAGTTTTGTCTACCTATAATCGAACCACTAAAAAACTACCTACTAAATGCTATTATCTTCCCTAAGTTTTCTCTAACTACCCACAATCGAACCACTAAGTTATCAACCTACATTGCTACTCTCCCAGGCCGAGTTCCGCCCTCAGTCAGTCCATATCGGCCTCCAGTGGCAGCATCAGCAGCATCTCCGCCGCCAGCTCTCTCGGCTCGGCACGGAGCCGACCGCTCGCCGCCCGCACATGTAAGCCGACAGAGCATACATAAGCATGCATATATAAAAGTTATAAGCCGACAGAGCATACATATGCATGCATCTATACAAGTTACACACTCGGATGTGACATTACCAGCGTGCAGTATCCATATTATAGATAATATATCAGCAGGGCGATTCACGATTCTCGTTCGACACGGATTCGAAAACTTTAACGTGCTCTCGTTGGGCCTAGCGCGGCGAGCGTTTATTGGATGTCACGCGACTTTCCCAATCCGATTCGAATTGCGCATTGTGAATCAGAGCCCTGGATATGACAACATAATTAATACAGCATGCATACCAATGAATACTTACAGTTTATATACCCACAGATTTATAGAGTTTCATAGAACAACGTCAACATTTCGAATAACTGTCACAACCGCCATATTGGATTTAGGATGACGTCATAAGACTGACAGGTGGACCAGTAGTACGCGGAAATTCCTTATATATAATTATAAAGAATTTATTTGATACATTATTGCTTACATTTTATAGTTTAAATGCTTTGCAGTCACAGACATAGCAGAGTTGCATTACGAATATTATCACGCTTGATTTTTCATAGGTAGCATTTTTACAGTAGGCAAAATGTTAATCATAATAATCACTACCACCAGTCATTCACATATAACACTCTACATTCTACAACTCACCTTTATTATGGTGATTATAAGCTATTTACTTCACTATCCGTTAGTAACAGTACGAATGTCCTGTTATATTGGCCTCGTTCAAGATGGCGCTCATGTAATAGGTCGTGTGGTGTCGGCAGGTTCTCTCATCAGTCAGGGGCGGCCCATATCGTCCGCAGTCGCCGCGCGGCCAGCTGCCCGCGGCGGCGGCGGCGGCGGCGCGCTCGCGGCAGGCGACCTCACCCGCCTCACCCAGTAGCAGCAGCGGCAGCCACAGCCCCGCCGACACCATCAAGCACGGCGGCTCCGTCTCCTCCATCCTGCGTCAGCCCGAGCGCGCATCGCCTCGCGCCTCCCCGCGCTCCTCGCCGCGCGCTTCGCCCCGCGACTCGCCGCGCACGCCACGCGACCCCCCGCGCGACTCACCGCGCGACTCGCCGCGCGAACTGCCGCGCGACTCGCCGCGCGACCTGCCGCGCGACTCCCCGCGCGACGCCGCCCGCGACTCGCCGCGTGGCATCCCGGGCACGTCGGCCGGGCTGGCGGTGACGCTCAACAACATCACCAACGGCGGGCTGAGCCCCCGCTACAGCTCCACCAACCCGTTCCTGCAACAGTACGACGCCGAGGCGGAGGCGGAGGCCTGGCGCGCCGCCGACATCTTCTCGTCTCCGCACGCGTAGGCCGGGGCGGGCGTTGAGATTTTCTAGTCAATTTTTTTGGGGTCGACGACTCCGCTGTATATTATGTTGTTCGTCGGGCGCGCTACGCGCTCCGTTTGTTATATATAGAGCGAGTAGCGATGTACGTCGCCGCGCGAGCGGCCACCTCCGCCGTCGCCGCCCCGGCCGCCCGTAGTATATTGTATTATTGTATATAGCGGCGGACGAGCGGCGGCGGCGCGCACGTCGTCCCACATATCAGCGCGCGGGCGGCGCCGGGCGCGGGGGCCGGGGCTTGGGGCGCCCACGCGCGGCGCTCGAGGGGTTGTATCATAGACCGGGCGGGCGGAACGTCTTGATACTGAGGCCATATCAGAGTCGCTCGCGGCGCCTCACCGGGGTCCGCCATAGAACGAGCGATAACGTTCATATTCAAATTAGCATTCGCAGACTGTTGACCGTTGTATTTCTTGTTCATTATTGATAACACTATTCTACCGTACGAGATTAAATAGGTTTTAGTGCGTTCGCGTGTCGCTGATTCTATGGAGGAAGGGTAGTTCGGTCTTCGAGAGGTCGCGATCTCAAGATCGGAGGTGTTATTTACGAATTTCAAACTACTCGTATAAATCGATATATTATTCGTAGAGTATATTTGTAAGTCGAAAGTAATTATTATATGAATTAATCATTGTACTGCATCGAGTCGACGGAAATTATATCATAGGATATAGTGCGGGGTTCCCATCACATTGAAATATTTAATCTTTCTGGACTTTCTGTAAAGCACATTGAAATTCGCAAATAAAATCTCGGTATATAACTGGCGTCTGCTAGACATATAAGGGTGGTAGAAATTGACCAATGACAGCACTGACCCTCACTGCCATGATTGGTCCATTTTAAATAGAGAACATAATATTGTAATTGTAAAAGGAAGATAATCTTTTTGACTGCGATCTTAAAGTGTTTGTTTGACTTTTTCATGTTCCTGTAAACTCCGAATGGCAGTGCAAAATCTGGGCCCTTAGTCGAGCCGCTATCGCTTATTGTAATGACGAAGTTCGAGAAGAAAAAAAGTTTGAGAGTGACATATAATAACACACTAAGTTATTGCGTGCGCTATAATACCAATGCCATTAAATATTTTGTATTTCTAACTTTGTCATCGTATTTTTAACGTAAGCTAAGGGCCCTGTTTCTCTTCTGACTGATATTCATTAGTCTATAACGTAGGGAAAACTTGTACCGAGCATTTAATTTATAACGAAATCTATTTCTATTCTTCTATTATAATATTTTGCATATTTAATGTAAAATAACTATACCTAAGTTATACTTTTCGAATATTTTACTTAGTTGACTGCTCTGTTATTGAATTCGAAATTTGAATCTAGGAGAGTACGATTTTACGTCAAAACGTCTCTACCGAAAATGAAGGTATTTTGAACTTTACGAAATTCAATAAAAGAGCGAAAATATAATTGTTTTTATAGTTTTCTAAATCAACAAAAGCCACATCGCTTTCAAAACGATTTCGACTAACACTTAATTATATGTCTGTCGGAGGCTGTTTGGTTACAAATAGCTTTTGAGCAACACTTCAAGACGAAGTTTTGTTACTGCTGGGCCTCCACCATAACGTGACGTAAGACAGTTGACATTTGTGCATTAACCATTGCCTACCGGATGAAAATTTCACAAATGTCAAATTGACAGTCTTGCTGACTCGAGTTTGTGGTGTTGCCCCATTTAATATAATAGCATTGCACAAACACGACTGAAACGGGACACAATGTTTTGATACTTTACTGTTTTACCTACTTCTTGTTTGTATAGATTGTGTTTGAGCCTCGCCTTTTTAAATGAGATGTTCGGTCATGAATTCCTATTATCGAATTATTTAACTGGCAATGTTTGCCTTTATTGTTGATCAATATTACATTTTATTGAATTTTGAAAGTGCTTCTGAGACAAAATATGATAAGAGAAATAGTATTTAATTGTAGATTTGTTAGTAAAATTATGACTTTATAGTATGTAGAGAATTCATGCACGAATGTTTTTGGACGTAAACTCGCTGTTAAAATGGTGGTTAAATTTCAAATATCGAATTTTAAATAAAATAAATTATTAAAATTGTCTATGTTAATTATTCTCTATACTAACCCATCTATTTAGGTGCTATTGCTTTTTCAATGAAATACATTAGGTATTTAAAACTTTTAACTTATTTCGATTATTGCCAGCGAGTTTTCGTCTTTACAATAACGCCTGTTCTGGTTGGATGTCAATGACAATATGAGTTTAGATTAATGTTTAATATTGACGATGTTGTAAGTAAAGCTGGCTCCACATACATTTTGCGCTTGAAGGCATATAAAGGTTCTTCTACTGGTATGGCACTTTTGATCTTATTGTTATAATAAGATCAAGATGTGGCATACCTATTACCGTCGAAGTCTTTACGTTGCCGATTACGATATTGAAGTTCGAAAACAAAATGGCGATTTGACATCGCAAAGATAGGCATCGTTTCTTTGTCGACATCAAAAATGACATGTCACTTTATGGAACTTTATATTCGTATTCGGTAATGGAAACTAAGGACAAGATCTGAGCGTTTGGTCAATTTCATTTAGTAGTTTCAACAGCAAAGTTAGAAGTCGAAACGTATGTGGATTGAAATAACGCATCCCAAGCTTATAACTAATTAGCGACGCTTTATGTTAAATCCCATACATATTTTATTTCTTTGTTGCTGTTAAATTACTGGATGCAACTTGTCTAAATACCCTGTTAGCGAGTGTACACGGGCTTAATAGTTCGTGTGGTCTGCTCTGTATAGTCGGGCCCATTTCTCTTATACGATAAGTATTTAATCGCTCAAAGACATGGTTTATACTAAATCAGCTTGAGGTCACCGGTTCCATAGAATTACTATTTCACTTTATGGGGCCTTCTCATTACATCGGTTAAGATAGTTCGAAGTTTGATATTAAGATAAGTATTCCTACTCTTAAAATTTAATCACATTGTTTGGAACGTTCGATGTACGCGCATTTTTATATCGATTTTGTACTCGTTTGGGCGTGATCGCGGAACGAAAAATGTTTTTGATAATAACGTTTATTAGAAAAACATTTTTACCGACAGTTAAGGTGATGAGATTGAAAATGTTGAAGGCGGACATGATTTTTGTGTCAGAAAAGAACGCCTACTATGCTCCACGAGGCTGGTGATACAGATTCTGTAATTATATGCAGTTTTGCCTCGCCTCGTGGCTTGACTGTAGTAGGCGAATTTGACGGGTAGATTTTTGGGACGTATACCCTTTACACTTGTTATTCTATTCAATTTAAGAAGAGACAATAACCTCTACCGCTCTTTTGATACATTATACATCGCAGCGTTTCTTACCGTTTTTAAGCCCGATCACGCGCAAACGACTATCGCCTCTGGGACTATAATCTTATGATGTAAAGTTGTCCGATGGTACATAGCAGGTAGATGTACATACGACTTGAAGTGTCGCTCGACAGTAGCAGCCAGTAGTGTAGAACGGAGCACGGCTTCAGTTGGCTTAGAGTACGCCCCTGAGAGGCGACCCGGCCGAGCCCCCTGTATAGTTATATCACGGTCAATCATATGATAGAACTCGTCATCCGTGTCACAAATGGTAAATTCATTAATTTAAAAATAAATATCTATACAGGGTGCGATTAAACCTTCCTGCCTTAGGTATCATTTATAGGAGAGTCTATTTAACCAAAATAATTGGGTGTTATATTTTTTATTGACATATTTTATCCCATTTAAAATCGTTGCAGAACGGTCACTCGCGGCGCGGGAGAATGAGCGGGGGTAACGCGGAGGGAGGCGCGCGCGCGCTGTCACATCACGCGCTGGCGACGCGTGTAGTGTTTTTTAGGATAACTTTCGGAAGCCATTTCTCAACATTTTAGTACTGAGTGATTATAAAAGAAAAAATTCGTGTATTTTTAACAAGGATCAATATATCAAAATTTGGCAGGAAGGTTTAATTGCACCCTGTATAAATGTCTTAAGTCTTAACTATACAACAATATACGTCGACTATAAAAATATATTATAACATCATTCTCGTTGTTTCCATTGTATGATTGATTTTAGTTAGTAGAAATTGTTTAGGATATACAGAATAAAGAAACTATGAATTAGAGTTGTATCAATACCGGCAATAGTCAGATGGTGCCAAATAGTCCTTCCTTTGGTGTTCATCGTAGTATACTAATGTTGTTCCCGCGCTTTTGAATATCTACCTACCCCTACCCGAGGCAAGTAATACTATATCAAAAAGGCCTATATCTAACCCACAATTTATATAGTTAAATACATAGCATAGAAATGTAGAGTCATTTATATTTAAAATGATTTTTAAATAAATTTTATCACTATGTCCTCGTTATATATTTTAAAACTAAATCTATTTACCTTCCTAAATGTTCTATCCTCTGAGTTAAGTAGAAGCGATTAATACTATCGTAGGAAACATATCTTGGCAGTTTACAGGGTAAATTTGGAGCTGCCAGTGGTATTACTTGCCTACTTAGATCAATTTGTTTGGCGATTGTAAATAATTTATGTACGTTTGTATGTTAAATGCATGTTAAATGTTTATGGCCGGTGCCCTCTCAGGGTCGTACTCGGTTTTGCGTTGCGGGGGAGCCCTCAAATATCAGTATTTCGACATTTGGTATAGTAGCGTTACTACGTGTACTAAAGTAATCGCCGCCCGCTGTACGGGCGGCTAAGACACAGACGAAATAAAATAATACAACGTTATATGTTTTTTATTATCAAACCTGTATCCTTTAATCAAAATTGAAAAAGTGTATAAAATATCACATACTTAATTATTAAAACTTATTAATCGGGACTTAACGCGACATATTTAAATAGTAATCCCACCAAAACATGAAATGTAAAAGGAGCCAAGCAAAATATTGCATTGCTATTCAATACTTCTGTCGTAAGAAGTTTTCAGATCACACTCGAGCCAAACCTTCAATTTATTTTGTAATTTAAATCAACATTCAGTAAATCTATCAATAGATTTCTTTATTTTAGATATTTTTAAAAAAATATCTCCTTCAATATATTATTTTTTCTTTGAGGCTTAGTTAGTTCTATAGGTGGACGACGTAACATAATTATACTTCTGAGTTCTGAGTCGACTGTTATGTTCATAATATATAATTGACTCTTAAGCTAATACTTGAAGGTGGTCATTTTTAGCTTTACCGTTGAATACATTGCAGCACTGTTGTAAGCGTCTCGACGTTCTTCGCAGGAAGGGAGCACACCTTATTTCATGCAATAACTTAAAACTCCCGTATTATATCGAGCAAGTAAGAAGTGTATATCTCAGTACTGATTAGTGATTACATTTGTGATATTTAAATTTTGTTTCATTATTAGCGTTGTTAATATTATTTTTTATTTAATTAATACCATTTCATTATGTTGATAACTAACATAAAGCCTTTTGTACGTTAAACAAATATGCAGTCGAAACTCATAAGTGTTCTTGCAAAGTTACAAACATAAAAATCTTTTATTTTATTTAATACTTAAAGTATTATATTATTATTTTTCAATTTCAGTTTTTAGGTTTCCCTGCCCAAAGGATGAAAACGGGACCTTATTATTAATAAGTCTTCGCTGTCTGTCCGTCGTACATCCGTATGTCACTAGGCTGGATCTCGAGAACCGCAATAGCTAGATAGTTGCGATTTTCACAAATTATGTATTTCTGGTGTCGTTATAAAAGCTATGTACTTAATCAAAATAAAATGAATTATTAAAATACCTCGTACAACAAACACGATTTTTTTTCCCTATTTTTGCTCTATGTCCATAACGGTAAGACTAAGGTTTTTGAAAATTTCAGGAAACGCTCAATTTTATGTTAACTTTAATAATTAATAATAAAAATTAAATAAACTTACTATTTAAGGGGGGCTTCCATACAAATTTACGGTACGGAACCCTATACTTACAGGGTGCAATTAAACCTTCCTGCCAAATTTTTTCCAGGCCTTAGGTATCATATTTATTTAGGAGAGTCCAATAAACCAAAAAAATAGGTGTTATTTTTTTTACAATTAAATATTTTATCCCAATCAAATTCCTTGCAGCATGGTCACTTCATACTAAATACAATTTGGCGCCGGCCTGTCGCCCACTCGCCACTCGGGCAACTCGGGCGCATCTAGGAACCGAGGGTAGAGACGTGGTGACGCGGGGGTGGCGCAGGGGGGCCGGCCGCCGCCCGGTGACCGGTCGGTACTCGGTAATCGGTTGCAGTCGCAGTCCGCACATCGTTGCATAATTACGTAATTTTTTGTTTGTCACCGCCCGCCGCGAGCATAATAATTAGTGTGTACTGTGTTAATGTGTATGACAATGTATTCTAACCGCGTTAAACTAACATGTATTCTGTGACTGCGAGTGATAGGTGATGGTGAGATTATGGATGAGGAGGCTACATTTTGAGTGGCGAAAGTTTACACGGGGCTTGAAAGTGTTGTTAAAAGTAAATAAGATAAATTATGTAAGACTTAAAGGTTGATTTTCAATTATGTAGTTGTAAGTACCATCGAGGAAATTGATTCCTAGGCAGTTAAAAGACCAACGTCGCCGACGCCTTGATAATTTGGCTGTAGCGATGCCGATTTTTCTCAGCAATGACTAAAGCTAAGAAACTAAAGTTCATTGTCAGTATTCATCATGTCTTTGTCTTTGAATTGCCCATAGCATAACACGATTGGACAACTTTTATAACACAGAATTATCAATCGAAAAGACCTCTGTAAAAAAGGGATTCCTATTTTTCCAACAGAGGATTTTTCCAAGGTTCCAAAAATCTATACATATAATAAAATCGTCAATTCTGTACATTGAATATTTTTGAAAAATAATACTTGGGACGTGATCTACAATCGATATTTAAGCCAAAAATATAGTTTTTAGAATTTTTGTCTGCTTGTCTGTTTGTCTGTTTGTCTGTATGTATGTCCGGGATTTTAACGATATCACCTAGGGTGGTGGGGAGGGGCTCAATTTTCCATATTTTTAGTTTTTTGCTGATATCGCTAAAACGGCGCGTCGTAGAGAAAAAAAGTCCTTTAACATAATGAAAGTTCATAAAATTTCCTACAAATTTGTCTTTTACACTTTGTATCTATCTCCACTCCTTGCCTTGCTACGAGCTTTTATCTATCTTATATTTACCGATTTCGAGTGTCGTTTGATTAATATGCGACGAGCTTCGGCATCGGTCATTTCGTCGTGGCGTTTGTATCGCGTCTTATTTATATAGAAGATGTGTTAGTTTAGGCTAGTAGTAAAAAGGAGTTTTACTACTAGCCTAAACTAACACATCTTCTATCTATACATCTATATCTAAATCTATACATATAATAAAATCGTAGGAAAGTCAATTCTGTACATTGAATATTTTTGAAAAGTAATACTTGGGACGTGATCTGCAATCGATATGGAAACTAAAAATATAGTTGTTATAATTTTTGTCTGTTTGTCTGTTTGTCTGTATGTATGTCCGGGGTAAACTCAGAAAGTACTGGATTGATTTACTTCTAATTTTGCACGAACATTACTTAGAGGTCGGGTCAACACATAGGCTATAAATTTTAACGATACCACCTAGGGTGGGGAGGAGGGGTTCAAGTTTCAATATTTTTAGTTTTTTGCTCATATCGCTAAAACAGTGCGTCGGAGAGACAAAAAGTCCGGTACATAATGAAAGCTCATACGTAAAACATATGGTTTTCGAGTGAACCCCCCCCCCCCTCGTGGTTCTGTTGCTTATAACGAAATTGTGTCGTGGCGTTTGTATTGCGTGTTATTTCTTCTTTTTAGGAAAAAACTAAGTCAATATAATCATCATATTATAATAAAATCGTAGGAAAGTCAATTCTGTACATTGAATACTTTTGAAAAATAATACTTGGGGCGTGATCTACTATGCCAACGCGGACGAAGTCGCGGGCACCAGCTAGTTTGTACATAAATTGGTTGAAGCATACACTTTAATATGTGCATAGCTTATATGAAATGTATTTATGGTTTTTAAATAACGCGACAAAAACCATTTTGTCGCTTACGCCCTTTCCATTTTTTGCTGTTCCATTGCTTGTTTTCTATGAGAGGCCGGCCCGGCTTCTCATAGAAAACAAGCAATCTAAAACATATCCAACACGGTTTCTTACTTTAACGCGGCGTCACTCAATGATGACTGTGATCTGTCGGCTGGGTTTGATGTAACGCGACCAAACTACGTAGGTCCCCCATCTGACTAGGAATCAACTTCTCTGATAGTAAGTACCTACATAAGTTGCTCGCCCTCGCCCGCGGCGGTCTTCCGACGCGTGCGTCCGCGCCCGCATCCGCCCGTGTTTTAGCGTTGGCACTTGGCCCTAAAAGTGGCTTTCCGATATTTGCCGCAAGCGAGTGCGAACGAAAAAAATTTAAATAAAATGCCACTAGGTATATTAGCTTTCTAGCGACCCATGTTGCCGCTGCTTTGTATTGGAGTGGAGGCTAGAGCAAAATGAAACCTGTAATACTAGTAGGTCACAGTAATTAGTGTTGTTGGATGGATGGATCAGATGGAGTTGGATTATAGTCCAAAACGACATACTAGAGATCAGAGTGCTTAGTTACATTGCATTCGCTAGGTTCCGAATTAGGTAAAGAAAATCTGAGAGAAGTGGCTACTTAGCTACTTTTCTTAAAATGTATGTTTAAAGTATCCGTAGTACTTACTGCTAGGTTTAAATGTAAACATTTTCATAAACTAGCAGTAAGTACTACGGATTACGGAACCCCTAAATTGCGCGTGGTCCGACACGCACTTGGCAGGTTTTTTTAGTTAAAATTAATTCGAATTTTTTAATTTAATTTAAAATAAATACTTACCTAAAAGTTAAAACACAACTAAAACACCTAGAATAATTTTTGAAGTGAAAACTTCTTTAGCGGCGTTGAGCACTTTTGTGGGATGGGTAAAAACTGTGAAACTCGCGTCAGATTTTCGTGTTGATCGAAAAACCATAGAAAAAGCGTAAGACGGTTGGAAAGTTTGTGGAAAGTAGTGTTTTGTGTCGAACTCGAACTCGAACGAAATGTACAGTCGGGGAAAAGAGTTGCTTAGCAGAAATGCACAGTCGGGGAAAATTGTGCTAAGCAGAAATGTACAGTCGGGGAAATGAGTTGTTTAGCAGAAATGTACAGTCGGGGAAATGAGTTGCTTAGCAGAAATGTACAGTCGGGGAAATGAGTTGCTTAGCAGAAATGTACAGTCGGGGAAATGAGTTGTTTAGCAGAAATGTACAGTCGGGAAATGAGTTGTTTAGCAGAAATGTACAGTCGGGGAAATGAGTTGTTTAGCAGAAATGTACAGTCGGGGAAATGAGTTGTTTAGCAGAAATGTACAGTCGGGGAAATGAGTTGTTTAGCAGAAATGTACAGTCGGGGAAATGAGTTGTTTAGCAGAAATGTACTGTCGGGGAAATGAGTTGTTTAGCAGAAATGTACAGTCGGGAAATGAGTTGTTTAGCAGAAATGTACAGTCGGGGAAAATTGTGCTAAGCAGAAATGTACAGTCGGGGAAATGAGTTCTTTAGCAGACGCGCTGATTAAGGCCGCGTTTCGACCTGCAAGACAACTGTCGCGAGAAGTGTCTGACAGTCTGTCTGACAGCAGCTTTTTTTTTCGATTGTCGAATCGATTGTGGCCGGCCTCACACAGCCGGAATGTCTCTCTAAATTAATAATCTGAATTCATATTAATAAATCAAAAAGTCTGGAATACCATACAATATCAGTACGCTCCACACACATTCTAATTTTTTCAAAATTATGAATTTCTCAGACCGATCTGTAGTAATGATACTGACGAGCGTTCTGAATTCCGGACCGGAATATTTAAGGCTGGCCGCACACAGCCGGAATGTCTCTCTGAATTAATAATCGGAAATTCATAATCTGAATTTCGGCACCTTGCCTCACACTTTCTTAAAAATTCAGATTGATCAGTAGTCTCGTGACTCCCGGCTAGATATGAGCGCCGATGGGTAAACGGCCGGCGGCGGCGCGCCGACTTTTTGTGGTCGGCGACGGCGGCGCCGTCGGCGGTGTGTCTCAAGTGCGACTTTCATCTGTTTTTAGGGTTCCGTACCCAAAGGGTAAAAACGCGAACCTATTGCTTAGATTTCGATATCTAAATTAAACAATTAAAAGTATCTCCCATACAAAAACACAATTTTCAGCATATTTTTGCTCTCTATTGGCAAGGAATCCTTCGTGCGTGACACAGCGAATATTTTGTTCTTCTAATGACAACGACAAAGACGCCATTTTAATGTAAGCGTATATTGCTCCTCTACGCAATGGACCATCGCTGGCCCATCAAATATAGCGCATGTAATGGCTATACAGTAGTTGCAATGCATCTACACGATGGCCGCATTCAGTTGTGATCTAAACGTCTTTCAAGATGGACGTAACTTCACCAGATCACCTAGTAAACTTTCGAGTATTACTTTCCCTCCTAATATGAACCTTCCCTGAACTTCTACGAATAATTATTTCGAGACTAAAATTAGAATAATGGTTTATGGTTAATGATGATTATGATCAATGTAATAATAGCATCATAATATGCTTTCCATTCTCTAAACAATGCCGAAACTCCCAAACTTGTTTCTTTAAAGAGTCAGGAGTTCTCTCAGCACCTTCCGAACATTGGTATACCAATAATATTGTTGTGAGCATATTATTATGCTAAGAATACTTCGATTTGTACAGCGCCACCTGTGAGCCCAGCCCAGTGAGTAATCCCATACAAAATCTTAGTAACATACACAACACACGCACACAAAAAAAAATATGAGTTAAGGATTCCACAAACCTACGCGACCAAAGCGACTGCGAAGCGGTAGCGTCTACCGCGCGGCGGACGCTGCCTATGTAATCTTATGGCGCCGTGCACACCTGCACGACCGCGACGCGAAATGTTCGCGTCGGCAAGCGAAACGTGCGCATCAAATTGTCAGACGCGTGTTTTAAAGTGTACATAACTAGACTTCTTTTTTAAAACCTTTTTTTATATTATTTTCTACAACTCTTTAGTTTATGATTTTTTGATTTGTATACGTTTTGATAGATTGTGTCATGATATTAACGTTTGACGGTTCGCACCGTAGTCGCGCAGGTGTGCACGGCCAGTTTCGCGTTGCAGACGCTCCCGTATCGCGTACCGCGTCCCCTGTCACTGACGCTTAGGTTTGTTTTAAGCTTTAGGGTTCCGATTAATGAATTAAAACGATCGTTTTTTTTTTTATTTTTTTTACTCGATTTTCATAAAAATGGGTTAAAAAAAAATGCACATTCACAACGTTAATAATCAAGTTTTCACTTCTGCCGGCACTCCCGGAGTGCAACCCATCTTTTTTTAGGGTTCCGTACCCAAAGGATAAAAACGGGACCCTATTCATGTGACTTCGATGTCTGTCCGTCTGTCTGTCTGTCTCCAGGCTGTAACTCAAGAACCGCTATAGCTAGACTTCTGAAATTTTTACAGGTTGTGTATATCTGTTGCCGCTATAACAACAAATACTAAAAATAAAGTAAAGTTAATATTTAAGGGGGGCTCCCATACAAGAAACGTCATTTTTTGGCTTTTTTGCTCGTAATCAATAATGGTAACAGTTAGGCACTTGAAATTTTCACAAAATCCTTAATTATATATTTTGTACTTTAATAATTAATTATAAAATTAAAATAAAGTTAATATCTAAGGGGGGCTCCCATACAAAAAACACAATTTTTGGCCTATTTTTGCTCTATAACGGTACGGAACCCTTCGTGCGCGAGTCCGACTCGCACTTGGCCGATTTTTTTATACCTGTATGGTAACATTATAGTCTTATTAAATATAAAATGGTTTGAATAATATTAAGTGTGATATTTTAAATGTACTAATGGGAGATGCTTTATCTTAATCTTGAACTTAACAGCAACTGTACTATACTGGCTAAAGTTCTCGACCAACCTCTTCTTTCTGGACTTTAATAATTGTAATGATAATGTTCCTTTATCTTATTTTTTAAGGTTTTAGTTTGTACGACAACATAGTAATATATGGGAAACCTGTTATTGGCTTTATTGTTTGTTAAAATATGCTCTTTGTAAATTTTATAAGTATGTACAAGCTGTTGGTTTTCACAATAAATAAATAAATAAAAAAAATAATGTTTGTAATAAAAGTAAAACATATAACAAAACTTATGTTTATAAAAAAAATGCCGCGTTAAAGTAAAAAACCGTGTTTTGGTTGGATATGTTTTAGATTGCTTGTTTTCTATGAGAGGTTGGGCCGGCCTCTCATAGAAAACAAATTAACAAACAAGAAAAGGAACAGCAAGAAGCGACAAAATATGCTATGGGCAAATAAAAGTGTATGCTTGAACCAATCTATGTTAGAGAGAGGAGAGTGATAAGCTTCCAAATTTTGGAAGCTTATCACTCTCCTCTGTTGGCAAAATTAGAATCCCTTTTTTACAGAGGTCTTCTTGATTGATTACTCTGTGTTATAAAAGATGACCAATCGTGTTATGCTATAGGTAATTCAAAGACATGATGAATATGACAATGAACTTTAATTTCTTAGCTTTAGTCGTTGCTTAGAAAAATCGATATCGCTACAGCCAAATTATCAAGGCGTCGCCTTAAACCACACCCATTAAATTCTATAAAATTGAGCAAAATATAAACTTAAGACTCTTTCGACTGCATTCCCGCAAGTTAGAAGAAAATAAGTCAGTACTTACTTATAGTAACATATACTTAGACGTTAAGATAAGTAGGTACTCTCTTGTAAGCTCTTTTTAATGATGCCAATCTATACTAATATTATAATTGGGAAGAGTTTGTTTGTTTGTTTGAACGCGCTAATCTCAGAAACTACTGGTCCGATTTGAAAAATTCTTTCAGTGTTAGATATCTTATTTATCGAGGAAAGCTATAGGCTATATTTTATCACGTTAAAATTAATAGTAGCGAAAAAATAGAGGAAATTGTGGAAAAACGAGAGAAATTATTTGAAAGACCTTATTTGAACGCGCTAATCTCAGGAAGTACTGGTCCGATTTGAAAAATTCTTTCAGTGCTAGATATCTTATTTATCGAGGAAAGCTGTAGGCTATATTTTATCACGTTAAAATTAATAGTAGCGAAAAAATAGAGGAAAGTGTGGAAAAATCGGGAGAAATTATTTAAAATGGCTTATCTGAACGCGCTAATCTCAGTAACTATTGGTCCGATTTGAAAAATTATTTCAGTTAGATAACCTATTTATTGAAAAAGGCTATAGGCTATATTTTATTGCGCTAGGACTAATAGCAGCGAAGAAATAGAGGAAAATGTGGAAAAAACGGGAGAAATTATTTGAAATATCTTATTTGAACGCGCTAATCTCAGGAACTACTGGTCCGATTTGAAAAATTCTTTCAGTGTTAGATAGCCTATTTATTGAGAAAGGCTATATTTTATTACGCTAAGACTAATAGGAGCGAAGAAATAGAGAAAAGTGTGGAAAAAAAGGGGGAAATTATTTGAAAGGGCTTATTTGAACGTACTGGAGCAATTTTTATGTTATTTGGCACACATAAAGAATAGACCACGTGAAAGGAAATAGATTTCTTTTTTTGCGGAAAAATGTACGGTTTCCGTTACATTCCTAAATTAGGCGGGCGAAGCCGCGCGGAACATCTATCATATCATAAAAGTACATTGTTCCACACAATATACTTTTATGATTTGCGCGTTAACTATTAAACTCAGACCAATAAAAAAAGACTATTCAATCTATGTACGGGAACAACTATAAGCTGTCCACGCGGACGAAGTCCCGGGCAACAGCTAGTATTTTTATAAAAGTGCTGGCTTCTTTCTAAAAATAGGAGCAAAGTTATTTTTCTCAGTGCAAATTGTAGTAGATGGGCAATAGTTTTGAATTATTAGTTGACATTTTTAGTTTCAGTTCTATTATGTCCCTGCCTCTCTCTATTGTACTTACCTATGGTAGTAGTAATTTTATTAAGTGTCTAAACATACCATGCCGAACTTCCGCCGCGGAACTTCGGCTTTGTGTACTTAGACACTTACTCCAAAACAGTGAAAACTAAAAAAGGAATGGAAAAGGTGTATCTGTCTCTTTCACTCTCATGTGACTTTTCTTCTTCTTCTATTAAAATTAGGCTCCTTTGTGAATCGCCAATGTCAGAGTGCGTCGACGAATACTCTGCCTTATGAGAGGTTTTGTGGAAAATAAGGGTACGGTAATTAAGAAACGCGTACGGTGTCTGTTGACAATTCCCTAACCTAAAAAAAACACAAACATGAAGAGTTAGTACCACACGGCACATCTTATAATTTAATTTGGTTAGTAAGTATGTAAATATATAATATTATGTACACAACGTTTTTACAAAGGGACATGTGACTTTTCCTTGAGATTTTCTGAAACAAATACATAGCTGCTCGTAGTTTCGATTTCAAAGTTACCTCCATGTTTTTATCCTTCGTAGTATATCATCAGTCACCGGGTAGATAAGACCGCAATTATTGATGTCACATCCGCAATGCCAGAGGCGATGCAGATGCGATACCGATCTTCATTCTTCACTCGAAATATTTTAGACTAAATAACGCCAGCAACTCCGTTGCGCCAAAATTCGTTTATCACATGGGAACCGTACATTTTTCCGGGATAAAGACATATACTATGCCCTTTCCCGGGACTCAAAGTATCTCCATACCAAATTTCAGTGAAATCGGTTCAACGGTTTGGGCGTTAAGAGGTAAGGATCCACAAATTACGTGAGGTGCTTTTTTTGAAATTTTTGACCCATCCTCCCCCCTAGTGAGATTTTATGAGATTTTATTCAAACCCCCCCAGATCTCACGTGAAATTTTTCAAAATGTGGGTTTCTTACTTAAACTTTTGGTTTGACAGTCAGTAGATTTTCTTTCGAACGAATTTGTGAATGATCATAATCTTATAACTATTGCGCTTACGATTAAATCTTAAGCATACTTACTGTGGCGGTACCCACAATTCGCCTAACATTCCTGCATCGCGCTATCGAAATTTTCTAAGCGCGTCGGTATATATACGACAGCTGAAATGTAACACGTGGGCTTCGGCCTGACCGGGCATACCGCCTCGCTCGGTCGGAAGATCTTCCTTTGGCCTCCACACATTATTCCCACAGTACAATCTGGATGAAATGGGCCAAAATAGTATTATTTTGTTGGGAAAAAAATTACGTGAGATTTGCCGAGACCCCTCTTCTCCCCAACGTGAGATTAGATGAGATTTGATTCGACCCCCTCCCCCCCCCCTAAGCACCTCACGTAATTTGTGGACGCGCCCTAACAGACAGACACACTTTCGAATTTGTAATAAGTATTAGAATGGATGTAAAACAGTTATTACCTACTGTTTTTTCAAACGCCTGAACTACACTGGCGGGAGCACAAAACATATTATTATTTTAATAATTAGGTAAGTAACCAACTTAAATAGAATCAAACTTAAATAGTTAATCATGAAATGTTTCTGAGTGCAGCCGTTAGTTAAGTTGTTAATGCGCTTACAGCTTACCTTGAATTTATGTAATTTATTTAGATTCTTACGTACGCGTACCTACGTGGTGGCAAATAAAGTTTCAAAGTTGGAGTTAAAAGTTAGCTTTCAATATACGACCTTGGGTCTTTGTAACATTCCAGAACCTTTGTTCACAATTTAGAAGTATTCCAATATAAATTTCGTGAGTTATTCGCGGGTCTACAAATGATAGTATATTACGTTCCCTCATAAGGGAATTTAATGTGCAGAACATTCTGGCTCGCTTCCAACCGTCGAGTTCACCACATTACTTATACCTAAGTAATTGGAAAATATAAATACTAAATAGAACTTTAAACCGAACACCTAGATCTAGCTATGCTTGATATTAAAAACTATTTGATGTTTATTTACGGATTCGTACTCAAAATCATTTAATTTCTATAAAATACTAGCTGTCCCGGCCAATGTTGCTTTGCCATGATATAAAGTACCTATTTCGCCCATATTAATTTATTGAAGTGACGAAATAAGTATGTCACCATGGCAACGTCGATCGCTATCCCGTCGCACAAACAATGGCCGCCGTCAGTCTCAGGTTGTAATAATTTACTATTATTTATTCAACAAATTCACTTATCAATATATAAAGTACCGAGTAGCCGATTCTCAGACCTACTGAATATTCATATAAAATTTGGTAAAAATCAGTAAAGCCGTTTCGGAGGAGTTCGTGGACTAACATTGTGACACGAGAATTTTATATATAATGTCTTTAAAAATTAAAATAAAATTTTAATTTCCAAACAAAATTAACAAGCTTCTTTTAAAAAGTTAACAAAATATTATGCTACCACTATAATTACTATAATATATTTTTATTTATATATTTAGGGTTTTCCACCTACCCTCACCTTTTACCAGTTCACAGTTACTATACAAACCGCGGCGACTCCGCACGTATCATATTCGCTGCATTCGATTCATTTGTCGCATTCTCAGCACGCAGCTGTTAAGGCGACGCCTTGATAATTTGGCTGTAGCGATGCCGATTTTTCTCAGCAATGACTAAAGCTAAGAAACTCAAGTTCGTTGTCCGTATTCATCATGTCTTTGTCTTTGAATTGCCCATAGCATAACACGATTGAACAACTTTTATAACACAGAATTATCAATCGAAAAGACCTCTGCAAAAAAAGGGATTCCTATTTTTCCAACAGAGGAGAGTTATTTAAGGTTCCAAAATTTGTACATAAATTGGTTGAAGTATACACTTTAATATGTTCATAGCTTATATGAAATGGTTGGTTTGTATGGTTTTTAAATTACGCGACAAAAACCATTTTGTCACTTACGCCCTATCCATTTTTTTTGCTGTTCCACTGCTTGTTTTCTATGCGAGGCCGGCCCGGCCTCTCATAGAAAACAAGCAATCTAAAACATATCCAACACGGCTTCTTACTTTAACGCGGCGTCACCTTAATTGAATATATTGTGTTAAAAACTTCCTTCGATCGCGGATTCTTGGAAATCTATTGTTATTCTATTGTTGTCGCGGTCAATGTCCTTATGGGGCTTGATGGTTTAATATTATGGTGTATATAGTATACCTATAAATAAATTGCAAACAACAGGAATCAAAGTTCCTTCACGAGGAGTTCTACTTTCTAGGGAAGATAAAGGTTAGTGTTGTGTTCTTTTCTCTTGAAATCCATCTTTCTTTACAACGGCCAACATTGAAATACAGTCAAATACAGCCAAGGAAATCAAAATATACAGTGCACTTAACTTCTGTAAAACAAAATCCAGCGCCTGCGAAACTATTAACTATTACCAGGGTACCAAAGACTGCAAATATAAGAAACTAACATGACAGACACTCAGACAGATCCACTTTAGCATTAAAGTGGGTCTGTCTGACTGTCTGACGTCTGTATGTCACCTCTTCACGCCCAAGCCACTTAACCGATTTTGCTGAAAACTTTGAGTCCTGGGAAATGATATAGGATACTGTTATCCCGGAAAAATATAGGGTTCCCGTGCAATAAATAAATTTTGCCACGGCGTTGCCGGCGTCATCTAACTAGTGCAGTAGGTAAGTATAATAAAATAAAATTATACAATATTCGTATATGTAATTGATTGTACTGACGGTTCTTGGTGGAAATTCATGTTGAACACTAATAAAACACAATATTCGCCAACTTACCTATTATAAGCAAAGCCCCTATATGCTAATATCAAACAGTTATATATCCCTACTCGGCTTCAAAGATTTTAAACTTAAAATTGTGGCTGTGAGCTCATTATTTATGTTACGTGTATTATTTTTTTACTGTCAATTAAGATGTATATAAAGTTTAGATTAATATAGAATATATTACTGTGTAGAATATACTTTAAAAGATATAGCCAAATTTCCGCTTAATTCGATAATGATTTATAGTAGAGTTGCTGAGGATTCCTCTTCCGCTTCCTCATAATGAGGAAGTTTCGCAATATTTTGGGTTCCTCAACCGTTACCGCATCCTCATAAATAAAAATCAAAAAATCCTCTTCCGCTATCGCTTCCTCAAAATTTAAGAGGAATTTATAAGGAATTTCACTGAACATGCGCGTCGCGTATCCAATCATGGCAACGCACACGCCAGAGCGCGAGAGTTGTATCATTTAAGCTGAAAACAAACCTAAGCGTCAGTGACAAGGGAAGCGGTACGCGATACGGGAGCGTCTGCAACGCGAAACTGGCCGTGCACACCTGCGCGACTACGGTGCGAACCGTCAAACGTTAATATCATGACACAATCTATCAAAACGTATACAAATCAAAAAATCATAAACTAAAGAGTTGTAGAAAATAATATAAAAAAAGGTTTTAAAAAAGAAGTCTAGTTATGTACACATTAAAACACGCGTCTGACAATTTGACGCGCACGTTTCGCTTGCCGACGCGAACATTTCGCGTCGCGCTCGTGCAGGTGTGCACGGCGCCATAAGATTACATGGGCAGTGTCCGCCGCGCGGTAGACGCTACCGCTTCGCAGTCGCTTTGGTCGCGTAGGTTTGTGGAATCCTTAACTCATTATTTTTTTTGTGTGCGTGTGTTGTGTATGTTACTAAGATTTTGTATGGGATTACTCACTGGGCTGGGCTCACAGGTGGCGCTGTACAAATCGCATACATAATCTTAGTAAACGCCAAACGCCGAACGCGTTCACGATCGAATGTGAAACAAAAAATTCACACTACGCACACGAACTCCTCCTTAACTGCTGGACCGATTTTGATGATTCTTTATTGTGTGTGTTTCAAAAATGGTTTAGATTCATAGTTTGGTCCATTGGAAAATGCCCTTTTAATATTTTTTTGTGTATTGTTATGTACAGAGTACAGACAGGACAAAGGGTTTTGGGTGTTTTCCTCATCCGCTTCCTCATCCGCATCCTCTTCCTCAAAAAAATATCCTCTTCCTCATCCGCATCCTCTAAATTTGCGCGTGACAATTCCTCTTCCTCCTCTTCCTCATAATCACTTCCTCAACAACCCTAATTTATAGCAATATATTAAATTTGTCAACGTACTATACGACATTACTGTCGTTTGATTCTTTAATACGATTTATTTTGGGTGAAATAAAGTGCAATAAAAGATTAAATCCAAATATATTAATGCAAATTTCTCAAATTAAACAAAAATTATACAGTTTTTTAAATATGATATTGAATGTCATTAATGATTACGAAAATACACATAAATTGGAATAGTTTTTTTATAGTCAAATACCACAAAATAACATAATTACTGGCTTGTCTCGCTATCCTTTATGAAACTAATATAAATGCGGAAGTGTGTCGTCAGTGTGTCTGTTTGTTACCTCTTCACGCCCAAACCACTGAACCGATTTTGCTGAAATTTCGTATGGAGATACTTTGAGTCCCGGGAAAGGACGCAGCATATTTTTTGTCCCAGAAAAATGTACGGTTCTCGCGCGATAAACGAATTTTGGTACAACGACGTTGTAGGCGACGTCTAGTCTTTTAATAATTAAAATTGCACTTTTTCAACATAAAAAAAAAAAAACAAAAAACTTAACGCTCAGTGATAAAAAATTAATGAAATCATTTTTTTATTTTTCTAATCTTCATCTTCTATATCAAAATCTGCTGCCAGAATAAATCCAGATTAGGCGGTTAGTTCGATATTGCGTTTTTAATGAATAAATTGAATCGGATTATCTACAACTTTTGTGGATATAATTCGTTTATGCATTTTAAATTCCTGTTTGTGTATTTTGTAACAGCAACTTAGGCGCATAATTCTTTAATACGTAACTAGATTGTGCAAAACTTCTAACAAAGTTTGACATGTCGCTTGATTTACCCCTTATTATAAGGCACTAGGATTGACTTTCGAACACAAAATTAGCTGAATACATAGTTAATGATGCCTGGAATCGATCTGCATTCATAACTCATTTTTTTAAATTTTGTCGCTTGATTCGTTATTATTATATGTATGTATAATGTCCAATTGTCGTCGCGTCGCCTCGCGGTGAAATTCTAATACGATTTGAAAATCGAATCCCCTTGGCTCGTATTCCAACTTGTTATGTAGACAGTTTATAATATATCGAAAGTTATTTAAGGGTTAGAAAGAGCGAGATACATAATATTTTGGTTATTAGATGTTTTCACAAAATTAATAGAAATTATGTTTTATTCAACTATGGTCTGACCAGTTTAAGAGCGAACCTCGTAGCATACCTACTTAAAGCATGCTACGGTGTCGCACTTAAACTGGTCATAGTATAGGTAAATTTTTGTATTTGTCCTATTTGTTTATCGATTTCATTAAATCTTGTAAAGAGATCACAAATTTTTCTAAATTCTTCTTTGCATTCATAAATTTATTTTATGTACAAAACTTAGGTCATCAAACGGGCAAAATGAAAAGTTTTCGAGTTTTAATTTAGTCGCTCACACGTCTAAAGATCGCATAAATTATTCATGATCAGCGCCGCGCAATCAGCTCACAATTTCCTCACAAATTGCGCAAAAAATTGGTTTTGCGCTTTCTGTACTGATTTATCAGAAATCACGAGTATATTATAGTTCAAGTACTACTTAGCACACACGTTAGCGTTACTCTTGTAAATAAATATGTAATTAAGTTTTTTCAGACAATATAAAAATCTAAGTAATTAAACTGTACTTAACTTTTTTATTTTAAAGTATTGCTTAATATCAATATTGAATTATATTAGTATGCACTATGCATCTATTCACTATGTTAAAAAAATATATAATTAGTGTGATAAAATATTTCCTATAGACTTCCTCAATAAATGGGCTGTCTAACACTGAAATAATTTTTCAAATCGGACCAGTAGTTCCTGAGATTAGCGCGTTCAAGTTAGCCCTTAATTCAAATAATTTTCCCCGTTTTTCCCCATTTTCCTCAATTTCTTCGCTCCTATTAGTCTTAGCGTGATAAAATATAGCCTATAACCTTCCTCGATAAATGGGCTATCTAACACTGAAAGAATCATCAAAATCCGTTGCGTAGTTTTAAAGATTAAAGGGAACAAAGGGACATGAGGGAAAAAAGCGACTTTGTTTTATAATAAGTTACATAGAATAAACAAGGCAAGGCAAAGTTTTTGATACTTACTTAAAAGTGTTTTAATATTATCCATACTTCCATGTATGTCACAAAGTGTGTCTGTCTGTCTGTCTGTCTGTCTGTCTGTTACCTCTTCACGCTCAAACCGCTGAACCTTGGCATGGAGATACTTTGAGTCCCGGGAAAGGACATAGGATACTTTTTATCCCGGAAAAATGGACGGTTCCCGCGCGATAAACTAATTTTGTCGCAACGAAGTTGCGGGCGTCATCTAGTATTTAATAGATAGGTAAGCAACCAAATAGTTTGATCAGTAATTAAAATTCAAAGCTTTCAAATAATCTAGGTACTATCAGAGAAGTTGATTCCTATGCAGACATAACCCAAGTCATGTGGTCGGCTTATGTCAATTCAATGTTAGCTGTGATCGATCGGCTGGGTTTGACGTAACGCGACCAAACCAAAACCAAGCGAGACAGTACTTCAGTCCGGAGTCCGGACCAACGCCCACAACTCTACAAGGCGCAGGTTCGGCCTCATATGGAATATTGTTCTCATCTCTGGGCAGGGGCGCCAAAATACCAACCGCTCCCTCTGGATCGTATACAACAAATTGTTGACTGCCATAGTGTTTCAAACAGCTTGGACCCCTTGGAATTACGCCGAGATGTAGCTTCACTCTGCATCCTCTATCGGTTGTATCACGGGGAGTGCTCTGAAGAGTTGTTCGGAATTATACCACCTGCAACTTTTCGCTATCGTCCCACACGAAAAGCATACCATCCTCATCACCTTGATGAGTGGCAGTCTTCCACAGTGCGTTTTTCGCGTAACTTTCTGCCGCGCACTGTAAAACTCTGGAACGAACTGTCACCAGCAGTATTTCCGGACCCATACGACCTGCAAACCTTTAAGATAAGAGCGTATTCCCTCTTAAAAGGCCGCCAACGCACCTGCAGCTCTTCTAATGTTGCAAGTGTCCATGGGCGACGGTAGTTGATAGTGCATACTTACTTATTATATATATATTTACATATATATACATATATTTGTATACTATTCGATAACTTACGCAATTAAGGCGCTATAACGAAAGTAATTTTACCGCAAGGGCAATTTTATACTTCATTTGTATGACTATAAAGTAGTGAATACGCTGCGGCCAGAAGCTATCGCCTCGATCGGAAAACATGCGAAAAAACGTAATTATAATTATTTCAAAAATAACTAGTAGCATATTTTAAGCAAAATGCTTCTATACGATTTTGAGTTGCAAAGGTGTCTATCAATGTCAATCATTAATCGTGTTCCTAGTTCTTCTCAAACCTAAAATAGGCTATGAAGATAAGTGTATGGAGCGTTTCGGGCAGGTCTATTTTATGAGATGTTTGAATTGTCATATCTTGGTGAATTTTTGAGCTATCAGAGTCATTCTTTCAGCGATGTTTCTATTTTATAAGCGTATTACCAATAAGAAAAATTATTATTTTTTAACAAAAAATTAAAACCGACTTCCAAGGTAAAAACAACTTATTCTTAATCTAAAAATAATCATATAATTCTTATTCCTTATTATAGTGGCGTCTTCAGACTTCGCCTAAACCTCAATTATTTCTGTACTCAATCTTCGTACTTTTGAAGTCGGTACCAGCTTACCTTAGCGTAATTGCTATGTCAAGGATCTCAGAACAGAAGGTACCAGCCCGGAATAGTTCAGAGTGTTTAGTCAAGTTGAATTCGCTAGTTCTGATAACGAAGTTAGATGTCAAAAATGTATGGGGTTTGATATAACGCATCGCTAAAGCTAGTTTCAGACTACGCTATAATATTATAATAGCATATGGTATATTATAGCTCATAGCACAAGAATATCGCACACCATACATTGTTATGGACACGTTCACACTGTATACTTGTATTACAACAATGTATGGTGCGCGATATGAGCTAAATGATCTATTTCAGACAACGCTATGCATTTTTTTTAATGAGCCTATAGTGACCCACTGCAGCTGGGCAAAGGCCTCCCCTAGGGTCTTCCACTGTTCTTGCTCCTGCGCCACTGATTGCCAGCCTGGCTGGTATGCCTCCAGCTCGTCACGCCACCTTTTTCTAGGCCGGCCTCGGCGACGAGGTGGCGTCCGTCTTCGGGTGCCCACTCTGTTGAGACCCTTGCCCAGGCCGTCGGGATGCATGCGGCTAATTTGCTATTATATTTTAGCGTAGTCTGCTATTATATTACAGCGTAGTCTGAAACCAGCTTAAATGTCATGGCGCTTGCGATGCGTTATGTCAAATCGCAGACAAATCACAAATCCCATACATTTTTGACATCTAACTTAGTTATCGAAACTAGCGAATTCAACTTGACTAAGCACTCTGGTAAGTGAAAACTAGCATATTTATAATAAAAACCAATAACTCTAAGAGAACATCGAAATTGTATTCTTGATTATAATAGGCATGATGACTATTTTTTAATCGACTTCCAAAAAGGAGGAGGTTATATTATGCTCGTCTGTTTATATATTTTTTTGTATGTTCAACCATAACTTCGCCGTTTATGGACCGATTTTCATGATTCTTTTGTTGTTATACAGGGTTGAATCCGAGGTTGGTACCATGTTCACAAAAGTGGTGATCTGATGATGGGATCCATGAGGAATCGAGGGGACTTCTTGAAATTTATATGGGAACATATGGTGATTTCGATTTTTTCTGAAGTATTTCAGGCATATACTACCAAAAAGTAAGATTTTGCACCAGGTTCTGAAGGTACCCAACAGAACTTTTGAATCCTTATAGACACAAGTTTGAGGATTTTGGCTTTATTTAAACTACTCCAAGCAAATCCTACATTATTATTGCGAAACATCGGCTAAATTTTATTTTGGAAAAAATAGGGTTTCGTAAGATATTTGGGTTTTTCGGACGCCATGTGAAAAAATCAACCAGAAAAGTTACTTATTTTGCGTACGCTGCCGAAACTATAAAAGATAGAACCATAAAATGTTCTAAGTATTGTAGATCTTATAAATATCTACAAAAAAATCCGTGACACACTATACTTATCTATGTCGAGTCAAGCACAATAACCATTTCTTTATTTAAAAATCTTGAATTTTTTTGGACAACATTTAAACGCGTTTATTTTACTCATGCCATTAATTCTTATCAAAATAAATTATTTCATCACTAAGTACAGCTTACGTAGATAATATTTGGTCTGTGAATGATTAAAATTGGACGTTTGGTTTTGAAATTATGGCGAAATTAAAATATTACGATAGTGGGCGTCACCAAGCGGGAAGACAATCAGCTGTGCAGTGTGCACTGTACAGTGTACACCCTTCGGATAATGACTGCGTCCGCGTCGTCGATGTAGTAATACTTATTCTTAATCTAAAAAGAATCAAATAATTCTTATTCCTTATTACAGTGGCGTCTTCAGACTTCGCCTAAACCTCAACTATTTCTGTACTCAATCTTCGTACTTTTGAAGTTGGTACCAGCTTACCTTAGCGTAATTGCTATGTCAAGGATCTCAAGGTCAAGTCTGTCAAGGCTGCAAAAAGCCTACCCAGCAGGGCAATCGCGCTAAATTTTATCAACTGAACCGCAAAAGAAACTCGGACGTTGATCGACTTTTGGAACGATTCGGTATCGCGCTAACGTTTTGACAGCCAGTTGAGACGTTACTGAACCTCAGCCGAGACGCAAACGCTGTCAAAACAAAAACTTGATACAATGCTACTTCTACTCGCACGTTTCTGAAACGTTTCTTAATTTCGTGTGTTAAATTGACGAAAATCGATGGAAAAATATAACATAAGCTATAATCAAATTATAATGTAAGCTTATGTTTTACTTCAAAGCTGTAAAATAACACTACGGACTATTTTAGTTTGTTATAAAGTGAATTGAATTTTGACATTAAGTACTAATTACTTCTTTACGTAAATGTTTTCTACTTTTGTCACAAGTCACAACTCACAAGTCACTATTCAACACATAATATATGGCGTTTGTAAAATACATATTATAGTAAATTGTAAAACAATACTATGAATTCAACTACGTAAATTAAAACTCCAAGTAATAATCATTCACACTCATAAGTTCTACCAACACAACTTTACCCGTGTCATATTCATCCTTAAGTAAATAAACCAATTAACACATCGGAAAAAATTTGTTCAGAGAGAGAGTTGAGCCAATCAAAACTAAATCAGAAGTTCCTAGGGTTGAAACGATAGCACGATACTGAAATTTGTTCAGACGCAGCGGAACCAAACCGTAACTGAACCACAACCAAGGCAGATGTGAACCTGAACTGAAATGTTTAAAAATAACGCGATTGCCCTGCAGGAAAGACTCGGTCAGCAAAATGATTTCCAGGTCAATTCACAGACTCCGACACTGACATCGACGACGCGGACGCAGTCATTATCCGAAGGGTGTACACTGTACAGTGCACACTGCACAGCTGATTGTCTTCCCGCTTGGTGACGCCCACTATCGTAATATTTTAATTTCGCCATAATTTCAAAACCAAACGTCCAATTTTAATCATTCACAGACCAAATATTATCTACGTAAGCTGTACTTAGTGATGAAATAATTTATTTTGATAAGAATTAATGGCATGAGTAAAATAAACGCGTTTAAATGTTGTCCAAAAAAATTCAAGATTTTTAAATAAAGAAATGGTTATTGTGCCTGACTCGACATAGATAAGTATAGTATGTCACGGATTTTTTTGTAGATATTTATAAGATCTACAATACTTAGAACATTTTATGGTTCTATCTTTTATAGTTTCGGCAGCGTACGCAAAATAAGTAACTTTTCTGGTTGATTTTTTCACATGGCGGCCGAAAAACCCAAATATCTTACGAAACCCTATTTTTTTCCAAAATAAAATTTAGCCTATGTTTCGCAAAAATAATGTAGGATTTGCTTGGAGTAGTTTAAATAAAGCCAAAATCCTCAAACTTGTATCTATAAGGATTCAAAAGTTGTGTTGGGTACCTTCAGAAACTGGTGAAAAATCTTACTTTTTGGTAGTATATGCCTGAAATACTTCAGAAAAAATCGAAATCACCATATGTTCTCATATAAATTTCAAGAAGTCCCCTCGATTCCTCATGGATCCCATCATCAGATCACCACTTTTGTGAACATGGTATCAACCTCGGATTCAACCCTGTATAACAACAAAAGAATCATGAAAATCGGTCCATAAATGGCGAAGTTATGGTTGAACATACAAAAAAATATATAAACAGACGAACATAATATAACCTCCTCCTTTTTGGAAGTCGGTTAAAAAATAGTCATCATGCCTATTATAATCAAGAATACAATTTCGATGTTCTCTTAGAGTTATTGGTTTTTATTATAAATATGCTAGTTTTCACTTACCAGAGTGCTTAGTCAAGTTGAATTCGCTAGTTTCGATAACTAAGTTAGGTGTCAAAAATGTATGGGATTTGTGATTTGTCTGCGATTTGACATAACGCATCGCAAGCGCCATGACATTTAAGCTGGTTTCAGACTACGGTGTAATATAATAGCAGACTACGCTAAAATATAATAGCAAATTAGCCGCATGCATCTCGACGGCCTGGGCAAGGGTCTCAACAGAGTGGGCACCCGAAGACGGACGCCACCTCGTCACCGAGGCCGGCCTAGAAAAAGGTGGCGTGACGAGCTGGAGGCATACCAGCCAGGCTGGCAATCAGTGGCGCAGGAGCAAGAACAGTGGAAGACCCTAGGGGAGGCCTTTGCCCAGCTGCAGTGGGACACTATAGGCTCATTAAAAAAAATGCATAGCGTTGTCTGAAATAGATCATTTAGCTCATATCGCGCACCATACATTGTTGTAATACAAGTATACAGTGTGAACGTGTCCATAACAATGTATGGTGTGCGATATTCTTGTGCTATGAGCTATAACATACCATATGCTATTATAATATTATAGCGTAGTCTGAAACTAGCTTTAGCGATGCGTTATATCAAACCCCATACATTTTTGTCATCTAACTTCGTTATCAAAACTAGCGAATTCAACTTGACTAAACACTCTGTATGATAATTATAATACCTATTATGTGCAATAAAAGAAAAAAACACACTTCTACATATTTTAATCTAAGATATCTGCGTATTTTAGCAATTAAAACAGCTTAGGACATGCTGATGAAAAGATATTTATTTAAAGAATGACATCTGACAATTTTATGTCAATAGACCAAAAACAATACTTATTAAAAAGGTAAAATATAAAAAGTTCTATACAAACACCACACAATCCAAACTACAACACAAGTCATATTCAATTTCAGAAAATTAACTTTCCTGGGGGGTGTGCCAAAATATTTTCGTTTTCGCTTCGTTATAGAATCGCCTATGAAAATGTATGGAATTGACATAGGCGTTCGTTAATATTACGTTGACGTTCGACTCGTCTTATGTCAATTCCATACATTTTCATCGGCGATTCTATAACGAAGCGAAAACGAAAACATTTGGTTAGTGCTACAGTTGGAAGAAATATGATACTTGAATTATTTTCCTACGCATTAGCACCACTTTAGCTTATAACCATTTCAAGTCATGTTGATCTGTTTGTTGCAGTGTTTGGCCCGGGTTTGTCTCGGGTTTGCCCCGGGTCTGCCCCAACCGGGTAAGGGCTCTTGACCCGCGCGACTATTTGGGTCACGTTTTAATTCACACTAACCCGGTACTGGTTAACAGTTTGGTTTTTACATTTCAACCATCCGCCATCTGCCTAAGTTGATTCTTAGGCAGATGGCGGATCTAAGTAATTTGGTTGCTCTAAAGTCTAAGCCAAACCCATAAAACTGCCTAAGAATCAATTTCCTCGATGGTACTTAGCCTATGCGCGCACGGGCAACCTAGTTGCTCGGCGATTTTTTGTCTCTTTCGAAAAATAAATAAAAAAACTCGAAAAATAGAATATTGGGTGCATCCATTATGGAGCGATCGGCTGATTCTCGGGAAATTTCACACTATGTTTATGAAATTTAGAGCATACCCAAAGACTTGATCGAGAGACAATAAATCGCCGAGCATCTAAGTTGCCCGTGCGCGCACCACCTTAATACTAGTGGCGTGCTAGTGGCTAGTTTTTTGTGGTATTTTCTATGGACGCGCACACTTTGGCACTATAAAATTACTCTTGCGACCTGGTTTCAATGAAATCGGCCACCGTTATAGAAACCGGTGCAGGAGTTATTACTTTAATATTGACTAACACCTTTATTTGACGCCTACGGCCTCGGATATCTATTTCCCTTGTAAATTAACAAATCTTTAAAAATAAAAATTGTTATGCGGTTAGAAAATGTAACAACAGATTTACAAACGTCAGTTAAATTGAACGCAACATTTTAAAAAATTGACGTGAAGCGAATGATTCAATTGGTTAAAAATATTTTGGACTCGTTAGGCCATCTTTGTATGAAACACACGCCTCCAAATTGTTACAGTTTCAGTAGTGAACCGACTCAATTAACATCGCATGTGAAGCGATTTCAGTCGCTGGTACAGTCAGCTATTATTCAAAATTCAAATGCGTATAAATTTGCACGAGGTCTTAACTTAACTCGTACTTTATTAATATCATGAAGAAAATAGTTTTTAGTAATCTATGTATAATGTTTATACTACTGGAGAAATTGATATTTAGGCAGAAGGTGGACCTACTGTGTATCTTGGTCCTGTTATGTGACAGAGCATTAGGTACTCAAATACCCAGCTGACTATAATATTACGATTTACGACTAGAGAGCAACTACGATAACATGGCGCGCCCCTCCAAAATTCAAAACGTTTGAAGTGCGTTGTCAAAACGTTTGATATGCGTTGTCTTGCGCGGTAGGTTATGATTAGTTGACCAACAAATCTTGGTAATAAGTGACATTAACTGAAATATTACGTGTACTGTAAATGGTTGAATACTTACTACATACAAACTCTTTCATAAGGATGTGGCTACACACATTGAAACAGTCATTTGGAGGGGCGCGCCATGTTTACGTAGTTGATCTCAAATATTGGGGTGACATTACTCGACCAAATGAGTTTCCGCCATCTACTCACGAATCAATTTCTCTGACAGTCCATTTATTGACGTAATAATTATTGTTGTATAGCACTTGTAGCGTATCACCTTAACCCATCAATCCCCAAGCGAAAGCGGCTGCCGAATCTGGGGGCACGGGAGTGCTCCCGCCAAGATGAGCCAAGCGAAGCGCGCAAGGGCACTACCTATCTTTTCTCGAAACGTTTCGTCGTATTTTTGAACCCTCGTAACTTTGGTTTGGATAATGCCAGATACTTGAAATTTTTAGGGTATAATGACATGAGTGAAATAATAAAATGCGCAAAGTTTGAATATCGTAGCTATTATACTTTAGATTTTATAGGTGTCCAAAAACCCACAATATTGGCACTGACTCAACCTATCATCAAAACTGTTAGGGTACTTCCTGAAGTCTGAGAAAGATGAAATTTGGTATGTAATATACTATTAGTATATAAACAACAAAAAAATTATTAAATCCAACCTAGCCTATATCCTTACACTTTTAGAGGAAAATTAGGCCAAAAATTGTGTTTTTTGTATGAGAGCCCCCCTTATTATTTTATTTTAATATTATTATTAAATTAAAGTAGACATATTATTAAGGACTTTGAGAAAAAATCAAGTACCTACCTGTTGCCGTTATTGATATAGAGCAAAATAGGCCAAAAAAATCACGTTTGTTGTGTGGGAGCCCCCTTTAAATATTAATTTTATTTTGTTTTTAGTATTTGTTGTTATAGCGGCAACAAATATACATAATCTGTGAAAATTTCAACTCTCTAGCTATTATTCTTGAGTTACAGACTGGAGACAGACAGACTGACAGACAGACAGACAGACAGACAGACGGACAGACGGACAGACAGAAAGACAACGAAGTCTTAGTAATAGCCTCACGTTAAAAAACAGTCGCGTCGACAGTCTGGTCGACAGTCTGGACTGTTGACCCGACTGTTGACCCGACTGTCGACCAGACTGTCGACCAGACTGTCAACCCGACTGTCGACCAGACTGTCGACCAGACTGTCGACCAGACTGTCGACCTGACTGTCGACCAGACTGTCAACCCGACTGTCGACCAGACTGTCGACCAGACTGTCGACCAGACTGTCGACCAGACTGTCGACCCGACTGTCGACCAGACTGTCGACCAGACTGTCGACCCGACTGTTGACCAGACTGTCGACCAGACTGTCGACCAGACTGTCGACCAGACTGTCGACCAGACTGTCGACGCGACTGTTGACCCGACTGTCGACCAGACTGTCGACCAGACTGTCGACCTGACTGTCGACCAGACTGTCAACCCGACTGTCGACCAGACTGTGTTCAAATAAGCCCTTTCACATAATTTCCCCCGTTTTCTCCACATTTTCCTCTATTTCTTTGTTCTTATAAGTTTTAGCGTGATAAAACATAACCTTTAGCCTTCCTAGATAAATGGGCTATCTATTACTGAAAGAATTTTTCAAATCGGACCAGTAGTTCCTGAGATTAGCGCGTTCAAACTATTACTAAATAAGCATTTCATATAATTTTCCCCGTTTTTTCCACATTTTCCTCTATTTCTTCGCTCCTATTAGTCTTAGCGTGATAAAATATAGCCTATATAGCCTTTCTCGATAAATGGGCTATCTAACACTTAAAGAATTTTTCAAATCGGACCAGTAGTTCCTGAGATTAGCTCGTTCAAACAAACAAACAAACTCTTCCGCTTTATAATATTAAGTATAGATAGATGTATAAGTAGAATATCATTTATAATATATAATATAAAAATGAATCGCTTAATGTATTGCGCTTATCTCAAGAACGGCTAACGGCTAACCGCTACACCAGTTACCACCGTAGATATAATATAATATTATAGAATTTTGTCAATTTAAATTTCGTAGATAAGATAGCCCGGAGTACAAAGCATTCAAGCGAAGTAATCACTGTTCGAAATTCGAATACTGTAGTGCCTTGGTTAACTTATTTTAATGTCTTTGCATTGCATTTGCCAAAGCACAAACAAAATTTTCAGAACATTCATTTTTTATTTTTAAGTCTTTAAGGTTGAATCATGTTTTCATTCAAGGTGTACACGAAATCTAACCATCTGGGATCGAACCTCTGAATAAGGAAATCGAACCTGCACCCTGTCGAATGCGAATCAACTAGGCGATAGATAATAAATCTATACTTATAAAATTACATGTCCTGACTGACTGACTGACTGATTCATCATCGCTGAGCAAAAACTGTTAAAGTTACAGTCAAAAAATTTGGTGAGTAGGGTTGTTTTATTAAGTAGACACCACTAAGGAAGGAATTTTGAAAATTACACCCCGAAGGGGGTGAAATAGGGGTTGAAAGCTTGAATGAAAGTCCGTAATTTCTTAAGTAAGAAACATGAAACCCATCTCCGTTATTATACTATGATAACGCGGACGAAGTTGCGGGCAACGGCTAGTAATATATAAACAAACTGAACAAAATATTACCGCCTCCTTTTTGGAAGTCGGTTAATAAGAAACAAAACACCATTAATTATTAGTTAATACAAGATGTTTCCCCTAATTAAAGGAAAACCTGTCGGTTAGGATAAAACGGCGGTTACATTAATCGGCGTATTAGCTGTATCGGGTCCGCCAATTACACACGTGCGGCCAGAACACGCCATCTTGTAATTAACGCGGCCAATACAAATTGGTCTAACATTTGGGATATTCAGGGGATCTGTGTTGTAGAATTTACGTGTGTTACAGTTAATAATAATTATTCTTTTAGCAGATGACGCCCGCGACTCTATTGCGCAAAAGAAAGGTATCCTATGTCCTTTTTCGGGACTCAAAGTATCTCCGTAGTCCGTACCAATTTTGCATCAAAATCGGTTCAGTGGTTTAGGTATGAAGAGGTAACAGACAGACAGTAAGACATACGCAGGCTTACGAATTAGTATGGACTTTATTTAAATATACTTTCGGACGAACGCATTTTATAACCACCGGAAACATACAGTGTGCTTTTCAGCCATTCTAAAATATTATGGTTGTTACTTGTTTGTAAAAGTTGCCAATTCAAAAATAAACTTGTAAAGTTTTCAGTTTCATAATTACCTAGTAATCCGAAGTTTTTGTTTATATAAAAATCATTTTTTGTAAGCACCTCTGATTTCATAATATTATGGCGATATTTCCTTATTATCATTGAACAAGATGAAGATCAGGCTTGAGATCAAAGCTTAGATCAGTACAAATTACTTTGATCACAGAACTGTACCGGTATATTTACCTTCTTACCACTAATCATAGTCTAGGAGACCCGCAAAATCTAATACGAACGTTCATTAAGGCTCGCATCACTTGCCTGTCAACTCTCGGCGAAATTAATCGTGCCAACTTGAATTATTGTACGTCATTCATCGCCGACGGCAACTTAAACTTTGGCTCTGAGACTACAACAGTTACTTAGCGCTAGTTTAAAACTGTCGTCTGTTTTCCTTTAGAATGTTCCTTATTCAAAATAAAGCTACAACAGCAACTCAATACTACTTCGTAATATTAAATGCCCATGGATGGTGGACTGGTAGAGCAATACAGATGATTACGAATCTGTAGAGTCAATTAATCTATGATTGTCTATGGGTTATGTTTATATGACAGCTGCGCAATCATAGTAAGGTAAATGACTAGTAGATTGGACAGTACCAATCATTGGAAAGAGCACAAAAACACAATATTTATTAATGTTGCTTTAAAAGTTTCCTGTTTTTGAAGTAAAAGAACGCCTGTTTTTTAAGAAAAACAGTCATTTTTAAGCAACATTAACAAATATGGTGTTTTTGTGCTTTTTCCAATGACTAGCACTGAGAAGCCTGTAAAATGTAAATAGATGACAGTGGAAATATAATAATAAATAAAAATGAATTTGAAATTTTATTAGTTTCGTTTCGTGACACTTGATGAACAGACTTGGTTTTAATCTTGAAATAATATAGGTAGTCACAGGGAAGGTTTATATTAGGTTAATGATACGAAATTTATTGGGTCTAGTCAAAAATAATTCATGTCGTTTGAAAATAGAAAGATAAGATTTTTATTAGGATTGGCCCAAAATAAATCAACAAAAGAATATTAAAAGCGATTGTTCACGAACCACAATGTAAATTAATGACCTTTGTACCTGGTACGGGGCAGGGCTTTATTAAATTTTTGTTGAGCACCGTACCATCCCTCAATAGAATAATAATGTGGTTCGCTGTGATAAGAAATGCGTTTATTTAAATCATACTTTAGAACTGAATATTTGATCAACAGTGCGATTTAGGTTAGATTTTCTAATATAAAAATAAAGGTTATAAGAATATGCTTCCATAGTCATTCAAAATGATTTTAGATGTTTATTTTATTTATTTATTTAAGTACTATTTATTGCACACACACATTTTCAACACGAAATATACACAGAAGAAAAACGACACAACAGGTACTGCTTATCTCTAACAGAAATTTCTTCCAGCAGCCCTACGGAGAGAAATGTGATGGGAAATATCAGATAGGGCGTTCACAGATAAATTTTATAAATCTATAGAATAATACACATACTAATATAATACAAATACAATACATATTTATATGTTATAATATAAAAAATATGTAAGTACCTACTTACAAAAATACATACTAAAATAAACAAATATGTTGATGTTGTTTATTTTCTTTCTTTTTTTAAGCGTAATTTACTAGTTAGGCCTCTCCAACTCCTGAACTTATCAAGGAGTCTAAATCCCAGCTGTTATTAAATGTATTTAAGTGGAAATCATTTCTAAATTAAAATTACTTACACTTTTTTTGTGACGGTTATTAAAAAATAATATTAAGGTATAGAACGAACATGGTCCACGGACTCTAAAAATGCATTTGAATTGTTAAGCATTAAAAAAATAATCTTAATATGATTTATACAAAAACATTAAGGCATAATTTGCCCAAACTAATGTACATTTGGTAATGAGCTCGCACTTTGTTCCCGCGGGCTTGGTCGCTAAGGATTGAGGGGGGGAGTATTAAAAGCTTTCCCCTGTACTCCCCAGCTCGGTGTACGGGATTTACGGTCGTGCCAACACGTTGCCAGGACTAATAGGTGTCCATCATCATCAACAGCCAGACTGTCTGAAAAATATGGATTTTTCCTGGTGACCTTTTAACCCATCAAGCCCTGTACGAGCACCGGTGATCGCGATAACAATTATAGAATACAATAGCATTTCCAAGAATCCCCGATCGATGTATTAATTACTGTTCCGCCTTGGTTTCCTTTTCCGAATTGATATTTTTCGTGAATTAGTAGCCCTTTCTTCTAACTTTCTTCTTTCTTCTAACTTACTATGCAATGATAAAACTTGCTACGAAAACAAATTCTGAATTTAAAATCATTTTATAGATATTTTGTAGTTAGTTGTGTAACGTAATATTATGAAAAAGCTGCACAAGTTTGTATAGAAAGAGTATTCCAACAAATTAAAATATCTTTGAAAAATGCTTCGTAAGAGCTCGGAATAACGCTGAACTTTTCACAACTATTCTTACACCGTAACCCAATAACTTAAAGCATTCCAGAGATCAAATGGTACGTTCCGATACCTTTTTCTATAAAAAAAGAAATTCTTTGCCTTTATACTCCGTCACAAATTCACAATTGAATACTTTTTATCTATCCGTGAAATAACCGTATGTTGAAGTAGTTATTTTACTGATAGAGTGTTGAAATAAACCGACAAATTACAAAATTAACATTTTAAAAAGCCAAAAATGAAAACAATCATTAGTGATTCAGCAATTAGTTCCATCCATATTCATCTCCATATTGGAAAGCAAACATTTGTTAACGTTGAAGATTTGTAATCGAATTCTCAATGGAAACGCTGATCCTTTAAAAGCAAATCCAATTTGTTAATGGTTTGGACATTCTTTGTTTTTCTGTGACGAATTACATATTATGACGTATGAAATGTTACAAGTTACATGGTTACAGCGGTTTAAAATCCTTAGCCCCAGTTTGAACAAATAAAGCACGCGGATATTATGCATCCGCTCGAACGCGCGGTTTAGCGGCCACACATCGTGATTACAAGCAGCCTAAAAATCTTACATTAACCGCACACGAATTACTTTAAAGATGATGTTAAGGCACTATATTGAAAAAACTGTCCTTTTTGACGTAATACTATAGGACCCTCAGAAATGTTACAAATCTGGTAATGAGATATACATATCTTCATAGCCCTATCTAGGTTTGAGAAGAACCAGAAACTCGATTAATGTATTATGCCTCGATACATTTCTCGATCGAAATGACCTCTTAAAAATAAGAAATTTGAAGATTATTTTTAAACGAAAATACATGTATTGTAGGAAATTAGTCTAATTGATAGACACCTTTCCAACTCGAAATCATATAGAAGCATTTTGCTTAAGAGCCCGGGTTACCCTCGAAATTCTCATACTTACATACGTAATACCAAAATCATTTTGTCATACGAAAATATTTAACATGTTTGAGTTATTTTTCAGCTTAAAATAGTAATTACCTAGGTTCCTGAACAAAAATTTACTTCAAAATATTTAAACACAAAAAAAAATTTTGTGTATAAATTTTTTTAACTAAATTTACTACTAAATATTTAAACACTAAAAAATAGAGTAAAACACTAAAAAATATATAAATAAATAGTAAATTTACTACAAAATATTTAAATACTAAAAAATATTTTTTAGAGTTTTTTTTCACAGGAATTTTGTGGGAACCGTACATTTTTTGGGACAAAATGTATCCTATGTCCTTTTCCGGGATTCAAAGTATGTAATAATATATCTATACCAAAATTTCAGCAGAATCGTTCCAGCCGTTTACGCGTGATGTCGTAAATCATCAATATGGATTCATTTTTATTATTTTTAAGAGGTTCCGCGCGGCTTCGCCCGCGTAAATTAGATATTTCACAGACAAATTAGTCCACAAATAAATAAAATTAGCCTATAATCCTTCACGTGCTCTACTTCCTATTTGACCCAAATAAGAGAAAAATTGCTTTAGTAGTTCGCTAGATACGCCCATTCAAATAATTTTCCTCGTTTTTCCACATTTTCCTCTATTTCTTCGCTCTTATTAGTCTTAGCGTGTTAAAATATAGCCTATAGCCTTTTTCGATAAATGGACTATCTAACACTGAAAGAATTTTTCAAATCAGACCAGTAATTCCTGAGATTAGCGCGTTCAAATAAGCCCTTAAAATAATTCCCCTGTTTTTTTCCACATTTTCCTCTTTTTCTCCGCTCCTGTTAGTCTTAGCGAGATAAAATATAGCATATAGCCTTCCTCGATAAATGGCCTATCTAACGCTGAAAGAATTTTTCAAATCGGACCAGTATTTCCTGAGATTAGCGCGTCCAAATAAGCCCTTTCAAATAATTTCCCCCGTTTTTTCCAGATTTTCCTCTATTTCTTCGCTCCTATTAGTCTTAGCGTGATAAAATATAGCCTATAGCCTTCCTCGATAAATGGACTATCTAACGCTGAAAGAATTTTTCAAATCGGACCAGTAGTTCCTGAGATTAGCGCGTTCAAACAAACAAACTAACAAACAAACTAACAAACTCTTCCGCTTTATAATATTAGTATAGATATAAATTTATTAGATGTATAGATTTTACGTATATAACTAACTTTTATCTGCGGCCAATTTTTTTTTCACTTTTGTATGGGCAAGCGCTCCAGCGTCACGAGTTTCCCCATACAAAAGTGAAAAAAATTTGGTCTTTCAGCACTGCTACTTTCACAGTGAACTCTTTACACCCTGTACATCTTATCTGTACATCTTCCATACATCTTTTGTACCCATTCCATACACCATACACCCTGTAAATCAGCGTCTGAACAAATGTGCCTTTCAAAAGAGTATGTATGTATGACATGTAAGTATCATACATACATACTGTAGTATATGTATGTTTTTATGTTTGTGTTCGCATATCTCTGAAAGTACCATTCTGATTTCAGTAATTCTTATTTTGTTGTACTAGGTATCGTTCAACTTAGGGAATAGTGCAAGTTTCATCAAAATCGGTTCAGTAGTTACCTACTAGTTATGGAATTAGGGAGTTCAAATTCTCAATTACGTACAATTTTAAAGTTGGTTTTATCTTTTTAAAATACAGAACTTATCATCACTCAAAAACAATAATATTTTTCCCAAAAAACTGTCATAGTAATGGGCCTGCTCAACCGGAGAAATACCACGCGCTCACAGAAAACCGGCGTGAAACATCAAACAACCAACAACAGTTTCGCCGAGTGTGTGAGTTTACTGGGAGTCCAATCCCATACCTTATTCCCTTCCCTACCCTCCCCTACCCTATTCTCTTTTAAAAGGCCGGTAACGCACCTTCAGCTTTTCCGTTGTTGCGAGTGTCCATGGGCGACGGTAGTTGCTTTCCATCAGCTGCCCTAGCACGGATTTGTCGATATAGAAGAAATAGATAAAGACAAGAAGTTCTATAGTTTCTTGGATATTAGCTCCTGTTTCAAAGTAAATAAAGTCGTAGATTCATTGACAACAGAAATCGTTTTTATGTAGTTTTTTCGAGCAACTTTTACGACCTATAAGTAATTGTTTTGCGAGCTCAGATTTATAAATATTTTATAAAATGTTACACAATTTGTCACTTGGCGATTTCGATTAATTTTTGAGGGTGGAATTATCAATTTTCCCACGCTAAACAATGGGTAATAAAAACAGTTAAAAAAATGCACATAAAAGTAAAATAGCATTGACAATGAATCTACGACCTTATTTACATCGCCGTAGGATTTTTAATAAAAAAACTACATGGTTATAAATTAAGTATAATATTATTTTGTCTACGAAGATCGGAAACATTTAGGAATTCCTCTCAATCAATTCAGCAAATGAATTGTCGAAACTGTCAAACTGACAATTTTAAATGTCAATTTAGTAAGTTAAATTACTAGAGATGAATTGTGAATTGCAAGCAGAATTGCATTTTGCGATTTTAATAAAATGAAGCACATTATGATTCATAATATTATGCATTATGATTCTACTATAGTCGGGACATTTTAATAGGCCACATTTGACAGTTCATCAAAATTGTACCTGGTAACCTTATAGCGACGTACTTATAAAAATAAATATTTTCCTTTTGTTATAACTGCACAATTGATTAACTTTTTTCAATTACGATTACATATTTATCGTAAATATGACCGATACGAATTATTTAACGATTTGCTTTTACTGATAAACAATTCTAAACGTAATAAACAAATTCTGATCTTAATAATTGCACGTCGTTGCAATGTTAGGTCAGCTGACCTTTTTTCTTTTTAAACTCTAGGGAAGTTACCCTAAAAATCGAAAGCGAAAAAATAGTATCGATGCATTGATTACTTGTAACGAAATATCCCCATAAATTAATAACCATGTCGTGAAAAGTAACACATATTTATGTGAAATGAATAATGATAATACTAGATTTAACAGTTTTTATAATTTTTTAATTATAAAAACTGTTAAATCTAGTATTATCATTATAATTTTAATTCGAATAAATGCATTTTTTTTTGTAAATTATGTACTTGTCTTATTTTGCTCCTTGAATTTGCAAAAGAAAAAGCAATAATGGGACAGGAGTTTGTTTCAAACGTATAAAATTCAAATATTTTATTTCAAGTCCGTAGCGATTTATTCGTTTTGGTCGATGTTTTTACGCAGCTCACCTCACTATGGAGATTAATCTGACAGATGTCAAATGCCTATTAAAATGCCCCGACTGTAAGCGACCACTTTAGCCCTGCCACAGTATAGCAATATCTATACTGATTACTGAGGCCCCGCACAGCACAAGGGTAACGTAAATTATATTCACAAATCACAATACCTAATAATAATAATATTATTATTATAGCTCCAACTTCCAAGCAGACTGCGTCGAGGCTCTGCGCGGGAACGAGGGGCCCATCGGGGTGAGGGCGCGGGCCGGGCGGTAGCGGCGCACGCACACATAGAATACTCACAGTTCACACAGACAGGCCGGCGCGCGGCGCAAGGCGAAGCGCGATGGCAATAGGTTCTTCAAATACCTATTTTTAAAATTCTCCTGTACCCGCGTTTCCTCTTAAAGTTGTTTGGCGGGCTTTCTTTTAAATTTATTTATTTTATTTTATAGCTTAACTAGCTGTCCCGGTGAACTCCGTGTCACTTTAAAACCTTCCCTGGACATCTACGAATATTTTAAGACTAAAATTATCCCAATCCGTTCAGCCGTTTTCGAGTTTTAGCGTTACTAACTCAATTGAAAATCCATTTTTATTTTTTACTAGCTGTCCCGGTGAACTTCGTGTCACTTTAAAACTTTCCCTGGACTTCTACGAATATTTTAAGACTAAAATCAGCCCCATCCGTTCAGCTATTTTCGAGTTTTAGCGCGACTAACTCAATTGAAAATCCAATTTTATTTTTTACTAGCTGTCCCGGTGAACTTCGTGTCACTTTAAAACTTTCCCTGGACTTCTACGAATATTTTAAGACTAAAATCAGCCCCATCCGTTCAGCCATTTTCGAGTTTTAGCATGACTAACACATTTGAAAATCCATTTTTATATTTATACTAGCTGTCCCGGTAAACTTCGTGTCACTTTAAAACCTTCCCTGGAATTCTACGAATATTTTAAGACTAAAATCAGTCCAATCTGTTCAGCCGTTTTCGAGTTTTAGCGCGACTAACACATTTGAAAATCCATTTTTATATATAAGATAAGATATAAGATATATACCTAGTCTTGCCATAAATACTGTTACAAAGAAAAACATTTTTTTTTCTATTGCGAATAAATTTTATTACTTTTACAGTGTATTAGTTTAATACATAAATGTATAACAATTTAAAATATTAAAAGCTTATTCAAATTTGCCTTTATTGGCTACAATAACGTCCTTTAAACATTGTGGCCAGTTATCATTAGAAACACGGACTCTTTCCATGGGAAAATTCTTCACTGCCAGTCGTATGGATTGTCGTGGAAAACACAATAAACAATCATATAAATATTACAGAATCCAAATTTAAATGTAATATTTTGTTTATTTTAACTAGTAACAGTATTTATGGCCATACTAAGTATAGAATATAGATAGATGACCCTTCAACTTCATATCATTTTCCTCCCAATATAAACCCCTTCTCTCGACTTCCACGAATATTCGACTAAAATTAGCCAAATCGATTCAGTCACTCTCGAGCGAGACTAACAAAATTGAATCATTTTTATTTATATAATTTTGCACGTTTAGCATTCACAACCCCAACGAAACTGCTGGTTTCGGGTCACAGTTTCACAAAACGGCAACCTGTTCTTTGTCATTTTTATACCATTATTATTTTTAATGAAAAATTAAAACCGACTTCCAAGGTAAAAACAATCCCACCAAAAACATACCTGTTAAAGTTAAAGTTCCTATAGGTTAATTATTCGCCTTAAAAAAGAGTTGAAATCCAATCCAATGCCAAGTTTAGATGCACTTCAAAATCGATCATAATCATCATCATCAACAGCCTGATCCTTAATACTTCTAAATTTGAACTTGGCAGGTTGATTTGATCACATAAATACCAAATATTAAATTTAATTATGCAATTAAAATTTGAAACTTTTGGAACTGGCACCGACTTCAAAATTATGAAGATTGAGTACAGAAATAGTTGAGGTTTAGCCGAATTCGGGAAAATGCACTATATATTAGATAGGAAAAATTATTTAATACTTTTTAGTTCATATTATAAGGATGCTATTAATATTGTTTTTACCTTGGAAGTTGGTTTTAATTTTTTGTTAAAAATAATAATTTCACTCTTTTTAATTACCTAGTAGGTAAACTGTATTCAAATTCTATAAAAAAATTGTTTCATATTGTCTTCACTAGATGTCACTGAGGCGCTCCTGTGTCGCGCTATCGCTTGTACGTAGAAATTTTATATAGGTAGTTGTAACTTGTAACAGACTTCTGTCGTGTTGTTGAAAGTTTGTAAGCAACTAACAACCCAACAGTGAGCTTGCCGCTTGGTGTGAGTAGTGAGCATTGAATTGACAACATAAATCATAATATTGAGTGGTAATTGATCTCGTATAATTATTGTTATTAAGTTGACCTCCGTCATAGTCCGCGAATTTATAAGTGGTCGTCGATGGTACTGCGTATATTCTACGTATCTTATTACAATTTGTTAAGAGTCATACGGCATGCCCCAAGGCCCAAATATCAGGTAGATAGATACATTTAAACAATACATTTAAGAAAATCTGAGTGAACACGTGCTGAAAAATGCTCGCAGCGCGGCATGCCGCATGCTCTGACATTCCGGTTAGAACTTGAATACGATGTTTACGCACGCGTAAGCGGCGCGCGGCGACGCCGTTGCCTCTGCGGCGCCGACCGCCGTGTATATTAAACAGTCTATAATAATTGGTGTTGTTATGTACATAATTATTATTATTGTATCCATACCTATGCCTTGTACTATTATCTATTTTGTGCCATGAGACATTGGTGACCTTAACACGACGTGGTAATGATGATGATGATGATGATGAATTTGAATTGCATGGTAGCATATGCTTTCTGTTCTTAAAACAACGCTGAAACTCCCAAATGTGTATCTATAAAGAGTCAGGAGTTCTTTCAGCATCTTCGAAACCATGGTATACCTTAACCCAATATTTAACTTTTTGGTAGCATATTCTTAGTACACTTCACATAAAACCAAAATCACCACATGTTTCCATATAAATTTCGAGGAGTTCCCTCGATTACTCATGGATCCCATCATCAGGTCACCACTTTTGTGAACATGGTACCAAATTGGAGTGAAACCTAATACAACAAAACAAAAATTTCGAAAATCGGTTCACAAACGGCGGAGTAATCGATGAACATACAAAAAAATAATAATATCCACAGCCGAACATATAACCTCCTCGTTTTTTGGAAGTCGGTTAAAAACTAGCTTTTACGTGCTCTACGTTCGCGCAAACGTCACAAAAGCCGTGGATACATTTCTGCGTGACTACCGCATGTGAAAGTTTACGTGACCTATTTTATTTTCGTATTGACTGGACGAGTTTTCCGCAAAGAATCATGGCCAAATTTGTATAGGAGCTGGACTCGACTTTTATTTTTGATGTCCCAAAATAAACTATGCTTAGATTTGGTTGTTCTTATGCTCTAAACATAATTCCGTTTGAGAATTATATCTAAATAGCCACGATTTTTTATAATGATTTAATTTTATAACGTTTACAATTATTTTGAGGTTAGACTTAAGAACTACTTTTTTTCTGACTGCGGTGTAGCCTACAAGTGTATATTCGGCGATCTCGTTTCTAATTATTTCAATTTTTCCTAGAGTATTACCCAAAAAATAGAGCGAATGCGAATGATCGCCGGCTGTCAGAACATATGAAAGACAACAACGAAACTAAAATATATTGATCTTTTTTGTGGCTATTTATAGACACATTTCTTATTTTTTTCGATTCCTTGAAATATTAGGGAATTTTTGCTACCAATGGCATTACGGGACATCACCGCCCACCTGGTACGATTTGGCCATTGTTCTTTTTGTGTTCATCGTACCCATAGAAGTACTTTGAACACAATAAAAAAATTTATGAACCACAAATTAGAATTTAGAAATAAGTTTTTATAACCTGAACTAATGTTTTCGTCGACATTCCTGAGGTGCCTTTTTGGTACATTGTTATTAAGATGGCTTTCCAGTAAACTTACTTCCTTCTTTTTTACTGAGAGTACCAAAGATAGTGGTTAGACCTGATGTGCTGCGGTACCTACATACTTTTTGCAGACACCTAGACAATTTTTTTATCTTCAGTTTACCTTTAAGGACAATTCTTACGAAAACAAATACTTAAAAAGCCTACGTTTTTAGCTTCTTAAATATATACGTTTCTAAAAGCGTATTCAATAAACAAATACAATAAAAACCAGTTGTCATTTTCCTTTCAATAACAACGTCATTAGCGAGAAAAAAAGCTTTTAAAATAGATGATTACGAAACGAATACCTATTCGTGGAACTCCTGATAAATAATTAACAAAAATACGAGTAATTATGAACGACGCAAAGAAAAGAATAATGAGACTGAGCCAGGGCGAAAACAAACCATTCTTTACGCCCGCGTCATAAGCCGAAGGCAATTTTTCTTACTTAGTCATTTTGGCGTCGTGAGTTCGAGATTACGGTTCCTGGATAAATAAAGAATTATTACTGATAATATATAATTATATATTACTTCACAATTAAAGTACAGCATAAAATACTACAGAACTGGCAGCTACCAATATACAGGCTGTTACAAAAGTAATATAAAATAATAAAAACTATTATATTAAGTTCCGCCGTTATGGGTAGAGCAGTATCAAAGGTTGGGTATATAAATTTTCAGGTAACATTAATTTTGCCACCCGGCCTTTTTGAACAAGTTATCACTAAAGTCAGTCAAAGCTTTACATCATAAAAAAACTCTTTTTTTTATTTTATTATCTCGAGTCTGCAATTAACTCGTATACGACATTTTGCCGATTTTGCCGAAATTGCAAAGGTTCGCTACAGAAATATTATTAGGTTTTTTCCCTTTATTAGACTAAAAAAAACATATATTAATTATTACATTTAAAATATATTTAAGCGCGGAAAGCCGACTCGAACTTGCGGCGAGAAATATAATGTGAGATTTAGGTTGTTTTGAATCGTGTTTTTTGGCACAATTTGTTTTTTTTTTTCTTTTTTCTCGAATAGGATAGAATTTTATCCATAGATTATTTCTGCCGTTTTTTTTATGAATTACAGCTCCAAGTTGCCGAAATTAACAGCAATTATTTGCCCATTTTCTCTAAAATTTTGCCGAGTCTATTGTCTGTCTGCCGAGTCTGTTTTTATAAAAAGTGACATATTTATTAAGCCACAAATGTCACTATTTATAAAAATAATCAATAAAAATGTGACTTCTGTGTGAAATAAAGTATTTTAAATATATTTCGCGACAGTGGTATTGCAAAATAAATAGATGTGCATATAAATTTATGTAGTAATAGTATGAAGTTAGCTAATTAATGTCGATTGTTTATTTGTATGAGAAACAACCACCTTAAGGCAGTTTTTTTTTATATTTTAACTAGCTGTTGCCCGCGACTTCGTCCGCGTTAGCATACTATAATAACGGAGATGGGTTTCATGTTCCTAACTTAAGAAATGACGGACTTTCATTCAAACTTTCAACCCCTATTTCACCCCCTTCGGGGTAAAATTTTCAAAATTCCTTCATTAGTGGGTGTCTACTTAATAAAACAACCCTACTCACCAAATTTCGTGGCTGTAACTTTAACTGACATCCACTCAATTTGTGGTCCACTTTACGTAAAAGCTATCACGCCTATTGATTTGTGTTTTAACATAGAAAATTTTATGTATATGTAGATGTTGTTAGATGTGTTACCATCGGTCAGTCAAGATTTGATTACTATATTCTATACTTATAAAATTACATGTCCTGACTGACTGACTGACTAATTCATCATCGTTGAGTAAAAACGGTTAAAGTTACAGCCACGAAATTTGGTGAGTAGGGTTGTTTTATTAAGTAGACACCCACTAATGAAGGAATTTATAGTAAGGTTAGCGCCTCGCATCGCTCGCCCTGATAATGTAGTAGGTTATTATCTATGTTTAAAAATAAAGCATTTCGTGGCTTTAATATCAAGTATAAAAATGAATTATCAAATCGTTCATTTTGCTTTCTACGCCCTCTTAAAAGATACTTTCGATACGGGGGCTCTACGATAAGGGCAAGGCATCGAGCGTAGGGCAAACCTTCATTAACCTGCCCGTGGGGTGGAGGCTTCATTATAAATCGCTATGTAGGATCTTTATTTTGAGCTTTAGACTTTTGAAGTAGATATTTTACAGTGAAATTGATGAAAAATGGAAAAAAATGTGTCAGATATTATAATTAGGCTGGTTAATGAAGTAACCAGCCCGTGGGGTGGTTTCATTATAAATTACTATGAAGGATCTTTATTTTGAGCTTTAGACTTTTGAAGTAGATATTTTAGGGTGATACTAGATGACGCCCGCAACTCCGTTGCGCCAAAATTAGTTTATCGCGTGGGAACCAATCATTTTTTCGGGATAAAAAGTATCCTCCTTTCCCGGGACTCAAAGTATATCCATACCAAATTTCAGCCCGATCGGTTCAGTGGCTTGGGCATGAAGAGGTAACAGACAGACAGACACACTTTCGCATTTATTATATGTATTAAGTATGGATTGATGACAAATGAAATAAATTGTGTTAGATATAAATTATAATTATCTTCATATAGAAAGTATTACGCAAAGATCGAAGCAGAGGACGATAACGTCCTATAAAGGCACATACAGTAAACAATCCGACATAATAATATGTTGCGCATAAGCACGTTGCACACGTCATATCAGAATATTGACAAAAATGTTGTCAAACGTCGAACCAAACTTTTTGTTTACTGTCCATGCTGGTGCTGCCGTCTAGCGTGAAAACATTGCAGTAATATATCCTATTTCAATTATTTCGTCGTTCTTAATTAATAATATAATTAGGTCGCAGAGTTTGATTGCCGCATACATAACTAAAACATTGATTATTATTTATTACAATACAAGCTGAATGTCTGCTTGTCCGACAAAAAAGATGATCCTTGTGGCATATCCATACTTAATATTATAAATGCGAAAATGTGTCTGTCTGTCTATCTGTTACCTCTTCACGCCCAAACCGCTGAACCGATTTTGCTGAAATTCGGCATGGAGATACCTTGAGTTCCGAGAAAGAACATAGGATCTTTACTTTTTATCCCGGAAAAATGTACGGTTACCACGTGATAAACTAATTTTGGCGCAACGGAGTTGTGGGCATCATCTAGTGGGGAACAAAATGTTGGTCCTATATTATCTGATCCGTCAACCGTCGCCAGTTATATCCGGCCGCGTACAAGAGCTGCAAAGGAACCTTCGATCACTAATATAAAGGAACACACAAAACTTGCACACACTTTTGTGCACCATAAACATGTACTCCTGCATAGCTGGCCATTTAGCCGAAACTTTTTCGTTTTCGCTTCGTTATAGAGTCGCCGATCAAAATGTATTGAACTGACATAAGACGAGTCGAACATCAACGTCATATTAACGAACGCTTATGTCAATTCCATACATTTTCATCGGCGATTCTCTAACGAAGCGAAAACGAAAACATTTTGGCACACCCCCCAGGTTTGCTTCCAAAACACCGAAATCTGTGAAAATCTTATTACAAGTTCGTAGACATTACTTAGCAAAATTGAGATTTAGATTTGATATTTCGTAGCTGCTACTTGCTACTAATACTTGCTGCAAGTATTACCATATCGTAGCTGCTTGCTCGTAACTACTTGCTACGAAGGACAAAATTTGTATTCTAGACTATTTTGTCGATTGTAATTATCTGCAAAGTGAACATTTGTAGCAGGCTTACAGGATTTCTAAAAATTTTACACTTTAAATATTTTAAACTTTTTGTTAGGCACCGGTGCTTTTTCTAATTCCTAAAAGTGGTGCTCGTTAAAACTAAAACCATTAAATAAAAGGCAGTAATGCAACATTGCAATTTACAACCGAGATGCACAAATTTTAACAACCACAATTTGTGAAATTCGTGGTATTTAACTGAGTTTGCTCGCAGCCAATTAAACTCATTACATGAATTTTCAAACGTAGCTCGAGCGGTCGAAATACAAACCAAACTTAGTTCAGCTAACTCTGTTTAAAAACTTGAGTACTCAGATGAAATTGCTGGTGTAAGTTACGACTGTAGTTAAATATTTTGAGCTATTAGTATCAGAAGGTTCATTCTAATCTAAAATTTTCTCTTTTGTTAGGTGTCCTTCACTCCAAGTGACGCGTTGAACATAAAAATGGCTGATTGTATTGAAGTATGAATCCGAATAAAAATAATCATTCACTCGAATGAACCGTCTCAACATAATATCATAGTAATTGCACTCTACCTCACCTAACATAATATTTATATTTTTTGTTGTCCTCGACTTGGTGTACACTTAAGTTGTTTATCGTGCGGGAACCGTACATTTTCCCGGGATAAAATAGTTCATTGGTCCTCCGTGCCATCTCCGTGCCAAATTTCAGTAAAATCGGTTCAGCGGTTTGAGCATGAAGAGGTAACAGACAAACAGACATACAGACAGACAGACAGACATACTTTAACATTTATAATATTATAGTATATTATAATATTAGTATAAGACGTATGGATTTTATGAGCATTTATCAAAATCGATAAGTATAGTAATTTTTAAACGTTTTCAATGATAATTAAAACTATCTTTCCCCTCTATATTATTACAAGTTAAGATGAAATTTTCCTTTTATTGCATTTAAGAAAGTAGAGGAAAATATAATATTTAAAAGGCAGTGCAAAATCAGTCTACAAAGGCGTCGCAAATAAGTATAGAATTGAATTTTGCTTCGATTTCCACGACAGACAACTCGATTTAGTCACGTTGCTTATAATTTAAAAAAAAAATTGATAGAAGACATAAAATATTGCACAAACCTACGCGACCAAAGCGACAAGACTGCGAAGTGCGAAGCGGTAGCGTCTACCGCGCAGCGGACGCTGCCCATGTAATCTTATGGCGCGGGCGCTGTGCACACCTGCACGACCGCGACGCGGGATGTTCGCGTCGGCAAGCGAAACGTGCGCGTCAAGTTGTCAGACGCGTGTTTTGAAGTGTACATAACTAGACTTCTTTTTTAAAACCTTTTTTTATATTATATTCTACAACTCTTTAGTTTATGATTTTTTGATTTGTATACGTTTTGATAGATTGTGTCATGATATTAACGTTTGACGGTTCGCACCGTAGTCGCGCAGGTGTGCACGGCCAGTTTCGCGTTGCAGACGCTCCTGTATCGCGTACCGCGTCCCCTGTCACTGACGCTTAGGTTTGTTTTAAGCTTAATACTTATATATAAGACTAGCTGTCCCGGCAAACGTTGTTTTGCCATTTAAAATATTTCTACTTCATCAGTTGATACAAATTCTTACCCCCTCTTTTGTCCCCTAAGAGGGGTGAGGCGAAAAATTGCATACACCAGATGTTAAGTTGGAAAAAACAGTTAATAATAATTATATGCAAAGTAAGTACATTAAAGAAAAAAGTTTGATACAAAATCTGACCCCCTCTTTGGTTCCCTTAGAGGGGTGAGGTGGGGGGATTTTTAGTCACCAAATGTTGAGTCGGAAGAAGACAAATATATCTGTGAAAACCGTATGCAAATCGGATCAGTAGTTTTCGTGTTAAAGCAAAAGTCTTATACAAATCTGACCCCCTCTTTCGTCCCTTTAAAGGTGTGGGGGGAAAATTTTTTATACACCAAATGTTAAGTTGGAAGAAGGCAAATATATCTACGCAAACCGCATTCAAATCGGATTAGTAGTTTTCGTGTGATAGTGGAATAAACATTACAGACAGCCAGACAGACAGACAAAAAACTAACTACATTTTTGGCTTCTATAGCAATGTAGTGACACCCCCCGCTTATTATTTTTTGAATATCTTTAATGTACAGAATTTTCATTTCTACAGTTTTATTATAAATTTATAATTATAATGTATAGATAGCGGTCGCCCGCGGCTCCGCCCGCGTGGATGTCGGTTACCGTTGCAAAAAGCCTACCCAGGAAAGACACGGTCAGCAAAATGATTTCCAGGTCAATTCACAGAAACATCGACGACGCAGTCATTTTCCGCATGCTGCATAAATTGTCTTTCTGTGGGTGTTAAAGTTGTTAATGATGAGAATATTTAAATGTACTTAATTAATAATAAGTTTTCACCTCTGACGGTAGTCCCGGAGTGCAACCCGTTGTTTTAGGATAAATAACTAAAGCGATTATTGTAGAGCTTTTCTATAAACAACATTAATTGACGTTAAGTTATTTTCTGGTAACAAAATATACTGATGGTCGGGATCCCCGACTGATGATAGAGCAAAATATTCTTTTCATAAATCTATTCCTAAATACTAATTTGAATGTTTGGCCCTGGGATTTACATAATATTTACCGTTGGTGCAAAATAATTTTTTACAGGAAATTGGAGCCTTTTGAAGGGTATAGGTAAATCAGTAGAGATCATTGGTATTCTTGGTATTATGAGCCAATTCACCAGCTGCAGGGCCGGTCATAATCTTCGCTACTGTGCCTTGGTAGCGCCCACTTCGAAACGGGCGTAAATCGCAATTTTTAATTTCGCCTTAACTTCTAAACCAAACGTCCAATTTTAATCATTCGAAGACCAAATATTATCTACATAAACTGTACTTAGTGATGAAATAATTCATTTTGATAAAGATTAATAGCATGAGTAAAATAAATGCGTTTAAATGTAGTCCAAAAAAATTAAGATTTTTAAATAAAATAATGGTTGTTGTACCTCACTCGACATAGATAGGTATAGTGGGTCGCGGACTTTTTTTGTAGATATTTAAAAGATCTACATTTACTTAGAACATTGTATGGTTCTATCTTTTATAGTTTAGGAAGCGTACGCAAAATAAGTAAATTTTCTGGTTGATTTTTTTCACCTTGTGTCAGAAAAATCCAAATATCTTACGGAACCCTACATTTTCCGAAATAAAATGTAGCCTATGTTACTCGTAAATAATGTAGCTTTCGAAAGGTGAAAGAATTTTTTAAATCGGTCCAGTAGTTTTTGAGCCTATTCATTACAATTAAATAAACAAAGTTTACCTCTTTATAATATTAGTATAGATATAGAACAGAATATACCTAAGGGTATTTAGAGTCAAGAAGCGTCATGTTATTCATTAACGGAATGTACTTCCCAACGGAATAAAGAAGCCGGCTTCCATTCAAAAGAACGTGAACGTACCAAAATACTCCTATTTACGCATTTTTTATGTGGCTACCATTTTATTGATTGGACGCACAATTAGTTCTCTATTAAAATTTATCCCATTTTAGTCACCGGACCTTATAAACTTTGTTACCATATTATAAGAAATGACGACTAAATAATACATTTTTATGACTTAAATCATAATAAACTGCAAAGTTCATCACTGCCCTACTTTCTTGAACTCAAGTATTATATTATGTATGCAAAATGTAGCTCTAGCAAGGCCACCAGTAGAAATGCGAAAGTATAGAGTAGACAAATTACTGTAAAGGTAAACTTAAGGTGCCCATCCGATCTTTTTTCGTTCCGAAAAATTCAATTAAAATGCCACTTTATGACAGACTATATTGTCATAAAGTAGGATATTTTTAGAATTTTTAGGACTATAGTCTGTCATAAAGTGGCATTTTAATTGAATTTTTCGAAACGTCACCATAAGTTTATCTCCACAGTTCGTCTATGCTTTCACATTTCTACTGACCATGCTAAGGCTACAGATCCAGTAATTATGTCCTCCACTCGTTTATTGAACGTGAAATTAATTTCGTCGCGGAATCTTTTTCAGCTTGCTCAGAGCTAGTACCTAATAACTAGCTGACCCGTCAGATGTTGTTTTACCATATGTACATATGGTAAAAACAACATCTGACGGGTCAGCATCGATTAAATTGATTCATAGACAGATGGCGGACCTACGTCATTCGGTCGAGTAAGGGTCAATTCAGACCGCAACGCGACGCGTAGATGCATTTCTTTTGTATGGATTTGACAGATTTGCAAGACGTCTCACGCAATTGAAATCTGTCAAATCCATACTTTAGACATCGGTCTGAATTGACCCTTATGTGAATTCTATATTAGTCGCAAATCGCAATCTGTGGCTGGATTAGACATAATGCAACCAAATTACGCAGGTCTGATAGTAAACTTCTCTAATAGTAAAAGACACAAGTGTTTACGGTTCTTGGTACAGTAAAAACTTACAAATTATAGTTCTATCATAAAGCAAAAGCATTTGCTACTATAATTACTATAATAGTTTATATATCATGATTTGTTTTTTTTTCATATTTAAATAATATTATAGGAGCATTTGCTATTGTAATGATTAAAATCGAATATTTAAGATGTAAAGCAAAAGGCGCAGCATTCTTATAAAATTCTAAAAAAAAACCACATTGAGTGTTCTCATCTAACGTGAGACGCTCTTGAGTTATGCCTTACAGAAATAATGAGGTTAACAGTTTCCTTTGCGGCGAATGTACGTGGAACCATTTTTAGAACATCCGAGAGTTGTATTTTTATGAGAGAATACTTAGACTAAGGGTGGTCCCACTTATACCGGTCAATAATCAGAAATCTAAGATATGAAAAATAAGGAAAAAATATCAACACAACCAAACATAATAATAAACTGTATTACTTGTAAGTTGTGTACAAAATAAATTAACATTTAGTGTAAACTGTAGTCTGTACTATAAGACATTTACCACGCACGATTTACTTTACTATAATACGAGCTTTTGCCCGCGGCTTCGCTCGCGTTAAGAAGTACTATTATTATATACAAACTTTCATTTTAACCACTATTTTAACCCCTTGGGGGTAGAATTGATCAAAATCCTTTCTTAGCGGATGCCTACGTCATAACAGCTACCTGCATGCCAAATTTCAGCCCGATCCGTCCAGTGGTTTGGGCTGTGCGTTGATAGATCACCATGTCAGTCAGTCACCTTTGAGTTTTATATATTTAGAGTATTTAGAGTATGTTTATTCAATTTTGATACGAGCTTTTTGTGTACAGTTAACAGTACCTACCAATTTTGACTATAAGTAACAACAGCTATAGTATGAAAGAACCCTGTGAAATAACCCGACATTTTAAAAGTGCAACAAATAAATGAGTAAACTCGAACATGATATCGTCGTTAACAGTTTTAATCTCGTTTATTACTTGACTACAAACTACAAAGTAACAAACTAAAGAAGAAATATTTGTAGATACTTCAGCAACTTTACACGCTTCAGTTGGTTGTCATATAAGATTGTAGAGCTCTCGAAATATTGTATTGTAGATACTTAAATCTCATTTCTATGTACTATCATAATTTAAGTACAAGTTGTAACAAAACTAAGACGTGATAATACTTTAAGGTGTATATTATGTTACCGTTAGAATGCGGAATACGTTAACGTGCACATTACCTAGGTAATCTGCAGATTCCCGGATACCATCCGTTAAAGTGTATAATTTATATGATAAAAAGCTTATATTTGCACTTTATCTAGTTAAATTGTGTTCTCTACCTGCGTAAAAGTTCAAAAACTTTGACTTAATCTTGTCAACTGACTGACTGTTGTTGTTTTAATTTTTTTTTTCTAGTTGATATTATGATCCGTTATATTTTATTATTATGTCCAAAAATTATATTAAATAATTCTCTATCACTAAATAACATGTTTTATTCAAACAAGAACTTATTTATGTAATTTAATGAGAATAGAGTAAACTTTTTCCACTTTAACTGATTCACCCAGGTAATCTGCAGAATACCTTGTTAATCCGCAGTCCTGGTTTACTCACATTAACGATGACATAATATATAAGTCCCCTGTATAGAGTTCACTTCGTAAGCACTGAAAGCGTAACTTTTTTTAGCTTTTTATGGGCAAACTCATGACGCTGCAGGGGCGCTTTCCCATACAAATCACTGCTCACTCAAAATTTTGCTCTTTCAACGCTGCTGCTTTCACTGTGAACTCCATATAAGGAACACATTCACATCCTTAAGTAGGTATAATATAATTTTTTGTTACACCCTGTAAATTGATACTTAAGTAGATGACAGAACTACTTAATTTGGATGGCATAATGTCAAGTCTATGCCAGTCGTTATCTGACGGCTTAGCTTCATATAAGCCGGGAAAGTTACGTAGGTCTGCGATCTGCCTATGAATCTATTCTCTGACTAGATGTTCCGCGCGGCTTCGCCCGGGGGATTGTCCAATTTTTTTAATTGTGCCCATTACAAAAATATTTCGAGGAATAAGGTCAGTGATCGTTATTCTGTATATAAATTCAAAAAATATCCATTAGTTACTTATATTTTTAAACAAATATGTTTAACCTTAGTTTGACCTTCAATGACGTCATAACTAGAAGCCGTACATTAAATTAGCAATAAACTCGACCAACTTTACGTTTTGAACTTTTGGTATGCTTCTAGAATCAGTTTTAATATAAATAAGAGAACTTGCATTCATTTAACACTTTGTTGATACTTGACAATGCTCTTTTTTTATTTTTATGTATTCAATGCCGCCGCCGATGATGACGTCATAGATCCGAAAACTTTAAAAATTTATTAAAAAAAACTAGCCAATGAATTAAAAATTACTTAATTAATATTCTTAAAATACTCTATTTCAACGAAAAAAAAGTACATGTAATTTTTTTGCACAATGACCATTAGGAATTTCACGGAAACCGTACATTTTTCCGCAAAAATAGCCTATGGCATATAGGCTATTTTTGCGGAACTATTCTTCACGTGGACTATTCTTCATGTGTGTCAAAAATCATAAAACTTGTTCTAGTACCTACTTCTTAAGATAATAAGCAATTTCATATCATTTTCCCCGTTTTTCCACATTTTCCTCTGTTTCTTCGCTACTATTAGTCTTGGAGTTATAAAATATAGCCTATAGCCTTCCTCGATAAATGAGCTATCTAACACCGAAAGAATTTTTCAAATCGGACCTGTAGTTCCTGAGATTAGAGCGTTCAAACAAACAAACAAACCCTTCCGCTTTATAATATTAGTATAGATAGTACCTAACCATAATTTAAGATGATTAAGAGCCCGGGTTACCCTCGAAATTCGCATACATACGTAATACCATAATCATTTTGTCATACGAAAATATTTAACATGTTTGAGTTATTTTTCAGCTTAAAATAGTAATTACCTAGGTTCCTGAACAAAAATAAACTTCAAAATATTTAAACACTAAAAAATTTTTTTTTTGTATAAATTTTTTTTACTAAATTTACTACTAAATATTTAAACACTAAAAAAAAGAGTAAACCACTAAATAATATAAAAATAAATAGTTAATTTACTACAAAATATTTAAATACTAAAAAATTTTTTTTAGAGTTGAAATATTTTGTAGTAAATTTAATATTTATGTATATATTTTTTAGTGTTTTACTCTATTTTTTAGTGTTTAAATATTTAGTAGTAAATTTAGTAAAAAAAATTAGATACACAAAAAATTTTTTTTAGTGTTTAAATATTTTGAAGTTAATTTTTGTTCAGGAACCTAGGTAATTACTATTTTAAGCTGAAAAATAACTCAAACATGTTAAATATTTTCGTATGACAAAATGATTTTGGTATTACGTATGTATGAGAATTTCGAGGGTAACCCGGGCTTTTAAGAGATGAAGGCGTTTGGATGAAATGAGTCAGGAGAGTGTGAGTGTAAAACTATCTCTCAAGTGATACTTAATACTTTACAATATGGCGGCTATAACTCCCATTTTGGCCACGTGCCGAAACAGCCTTGTAAGTCTGTAACTCTTTTCAATTAGGAAGTTGCTTAAATGTTCTTTGTTTAATTTAAACTTTATCACTGCTACCCAACTTAAATAATTGAGATAAGAGTCGTCGACTGTGATTTACTCAAGATAAATAGCACAAGATAAAGAAAAGACAAAGCCAAGTAGAGCGGTCCCAAATGCGACTTTTTCGTCAGTCAATCGTTCTCCAGATGGCACACATTAATTTGCGTCTAAGGTCTGAAAAAGAAACGTCGTGACAATTCCTGACACCCTCATAAAATCAAACGCCTCTTAAAGAATTTGAATTTTTCTGTGATTTTTTGTATCTTCACTACAAAGTGTTTTTTCAGTTGTTTTGGGATAAAAACATGGTAAGTTAATAGAATAAAAAAAACAATAACTTCCTGAATTATTGTAATCTATTTCATCCGCATATACATCCAGCCTTAGTGTCAACTAACCCTAACACGGTCCTAAAGTAGTAAAGAGCCATTGAATTTGCGTCCATTGATAACCCACTTGTGATGATTGCCCCACTCTGTCTAATGTCTATTTACTGTCCTTTCCGAGTCATTTTACTTCACACTTCACCTTTATGCCTACTGCATAAGGTTCATTCTGCGATAACTCGTATTGTTACAGGGGTATACTTTAGTCAATGGACGTGTCGCAATATGTAGAATATCTCGAAAATTGCGTTTACGGTCACCATTCGGTAAATGATAACGATGGAAGCTTTTTTATGAGCGTCCATTGAGCAAATTAATCCTATGGGATTTTAGTATGCAAGCCCTTGATTCGAGTGTAGATGTTTTTATAGCCATCCGTTTTGTTTTTTGTTATAAGACTGAGGGTATAGGCGAAGTTTTTATATAGAATAATTTATATAGAAGAATTTATATAGAATATTTGACTATAGGCGAAGTTACATATCCAAAATAAAAAAATAAAAATTAGTCCAGGGATGGTTTATATTATAAGGGGAGAGTGATATTCGTATCACTTCCCTTTTTTACGTTGGTAAATGCTTGATGCATTCCCGACGGCCTGGGGGGCCGCCTGGAGCACCCTCTTGGTTACCCACTAAAACCCAACGGTGCCTCCTCTCCGCGTATCGCTGGGCCGCTGGGCCCGCCTGAGGCGATAACTGCAGCAGCCCAGACAGTGGCATCTGCTCTACCAGCAGAACTACCTGCGCGGCTTCTGCCGCTTTTTCCGGGGGAGCGGTCCGAGGCGTCGGACGCTCTTCTACCGGAAGAGCTCGTGGGACGTATCACTTCCCTAATAATGTAAATTCTCCCTGGACTTCCTCGAAACTAAGCGTTTTACAGAAAAATACTCGTATCATTGAAAATATATTGTGATCCCTGCTAGGTATTCCATTATAAGTTTATAGAACATATATTTACGTTGTCACGTATCGAGGAGAGCTCTGTTTACGTTCAATACGGAGATATAAAATTTTATGAGGCGCTCGGCTCGGCTGGCTTTACAAGGTGCGCGGTGTCAGGTGATAACTTACACCTTATTGGGTTCCTATCTCCATCAATATCAATAGAAAGTAAATAACTATTATAATATTCTATTGATAGTAGGTACTTAATAACTCTAGTTTTAAATATTAAAGGTAAATGTGATTCATCAATCAAATAAGTGGATTCAGTGCATCCGTGGTCTAGGCTAAACCTATACTAGTTTTGGTTTTTAAAGTATGAAATTATGGATTTGATTACCAATTAAGGAAAAATATGTTTTGGTGCCAATAACGCATGGTTCGGAGAAAGGCCAAGGAACCTCACTGCTTTTTTGTGTGGTTTAGAAAGTACTATTAAAACCAATAGCTGAACGTCGAGTCCAAACATTGGTTACTAGTTGTTGTACTTCCAAAATACTAATGATTAAGTTTTGTCAGATATATCTGCTTTATTTGATCCACAGGGGCTCAAGCGAAATCCAGGTCGAGAAATATATTATGACTGTCTATTTTTCGTCCCCAAAAACGGAGGCATTATAGCGCACCTTTATTACACAAATAACATACCCTCAATTATATACATTACACAAAAAGCTTATAGAACCTTTTTCATTTTTCCCGGAAAATTTTAGATAAACATAGGAACTACGCAGATAATATTCGCTTGTTGTATTTAGGGCCCGCGCGTTACGCTTAAAGAATAACGTCGTCCTTCCCTCTTCACACTCACGCCTGTCTTTCATATGCCAGATGAAAAAGGACGACGCGGATTCATCGCCAAATTAGTTTTTTCTCAATAACTCGATAAATATACAACATTAGAAAAATCCGCTACGTCAGTTTCTCAATGATAGAATTTTATACAATGTGTTAAAATATTAACTTAGTTCAACGCACGGTTATGATAATAAATGAAAAATTCGTGAAAATTAGATGCATCTTTGTGATTTTTTTCTATCGAGAAAATTTTAATACATCGTGTTTTTGCTCAGATCGAATTCTTAGAAATATAATGTAGTATCTAATTTTAGAAAATGAAACAATTCGGGGCTGAAAATAAGTCCCGAATTGTTTCACTTTCTAATAATTCGTTTTTATACTATGAATTGCTTTATAGTATAAATACGAATTATAAAATCGAAAATTTTGGGTTAGTCGCCCCTCAAAGCAGAAATTTATGTACGCCGATGACGGACTTGTATTATATTTTGATCGGGCCATGTCAAATCAATGTTAGTCGTGCGGTGACTCGTGTCTGATCTTTGGCTTTCGGCTGAGCTTGACTTGATCCGACCAAATTACGTAATTTGACGAACGTAGAGATCAACTGCGATAGCATGGCGCGCCCCTCCAAATATAATACACATTGAAACAGTCTTTCAATGTGTGTAGTCACATCCTTATGAAAATGTTTGTATGTAGTAAGTATGCAACCAATCACAGTACACGTAATATTTCACCTAATGTCACTTATTACCAAGATTTGTTGGTCAACTAATCATAACTAGCCTACCACGCAAGACAACGCACTTCAAACGTTTTGACAACGCACTTCAAACGTTTTGAATTTTGGAGGGGCGCGCCATGTTATCGTAGTTGATCTCTAGGTTCCTCGTCAGTCAAATCAATGTTAGTCGTGCGGTGACTCGTGTCATCTTTGGCTTTCGGCTGGGCTCGACTTGATCCGACCAAATTACGTAATTTGACGGACGTACGTACGTCCGTCGTCCGCCATCTGCTTTTGAATAAATTTCTCTGATAGTACATAATATTAAAAAGGGGAATATTACGCAAAGGTCGGAAGAGAGGGTGCTACTAGCACATACAGTAAATAATCCAACCAAAATTTGACATGGTGCACACGTCATATCAGAATATTGATAGAAACATTGTCAAACGTCGAACAAAACGTTTTGTTTACTATGTGTGTTGGTGCTGCTCTGTTGAAAATGTATTGTCCAAAAATTAATAACAAACATTTACCCAACTCGAAAACCATTTTAATATTTAAAAGCAATAATTCTATACAGGCTTTATCCATTGTCGTGAGGTCTTTTGTTTTCGTAAGCCACTGGAATACACCGGCATACGGGCATTGTCTCCAACTAGTTGTCAGCCGCGTACTACGGGTTTTATTAAATTAATACAAACTACAAAGCTTCTGTCAGCGGCAGTAATTGCAAATTGAGCCAAAGTGATTGTTTATCTAAGGGCTCCATTCCACCGCGGGGCACAGAGAGGCTACGCACGTGCGTCAAGCTTCGCTTTGTAAGAAAATATATGTGACTGTGTCCACTGCAACCCACGCACGCGCTACGCACGAATTGTGGCAAGTCAAAGAAATAAATCCGTGCACGTCCACGTGTGCGCGTGGCCGTGTACAGCGTGCGCCGCGGTGGAATGGAGCCTTAATAGTAATTCAAGACGTGAGTGGAAGAATAAGGTAAGTAATATGAAAAAAAATCCCATTTTTTTGCTTTAATGGAGGTTTTAGGGCCAGAAAAATTATTTGAAAAAGAAAAACTATGGATCATATTATATTGTGTAGCCAAATATATTAGCTAGGTTATGAAGTAGATAAGTTACAAGTTTGATAAAAATAATTAGAAGAAAATTGAGTTAAATAATTAGAAGAAAATATGTTTTTTTTTTCAGGTTACTACGTCGATAGGGATTAGGGATATTATTCTTCATAATTTGTTCTTCCATGGAGAAAAGGATCCCGTGAAAGCTAAGCTGCTTGATAAGCTGGCTTATGTAGTAAGTACACAAAACAGTTCACAGTATTTTTTTAAGATAAAAGCTATGCGCTTAAAGACACATAAATACTATTAGCTAAATCGAATAAAAGCCACGTTATGTTTATAGCTGAAAGCGTCACAACGGGTAGGGTAGCGAATCGCAATACGTTTGTTTGTCAATCTATCATCCGTAGATGTCTAAGCTCGAGGTGCGTTTGTATAGAGCAGAGGTTCCCAAGCTTCGTTTTTTCGTACTTCAAAATTTACATGGATCCGGTGGACCTCCTGGAACACCTTCTCTACAATTATACAAATCTATACAAATTGCTATTAGTTTAATTTACAGTCGCTTTGCTTCATATAATAGATTATATAGATAGAAACATCAAATCATCAAGCAAACATTTCAGTTCTTCACTGCAAACCAAATTAATTTCCATCGACTTTTTTTGGCAAACCCAACCCAATGACCCCCTCAAGTTTCACGTGGACCCCTAGGTGTTCACCTGGGCCACTTTGAGAACTGGTATAGAACGAGGCCTGACGCGCCCAATTACCGTAAAACGCGAAAGGTTATTTCTATTCCAAATGTTTCTACATTTGTAGATTATCTAGGAAATGTTTTTGTTACTTTTATAGTTGTTACTACTTTTTTTAAGAGTAGGACATACGGTAGGACCCTTTGCGAACTCGGGTTTGAGATTTTGGTGGCTACAGGTGCCACGCCCGACTTACAAATTACTTCGCAACACTTGTTAAAAGGGCCTGAATTTACTTTAATTAGAGCAGTGCAGGTGATTAGTGATTAAACGAAAGAACTTGCAGTAATCAGTTGCTGTCTACACTTACTTTCTCCTGATTACTAATCGCCAGCAATAATCACCTGCATTTATCCCTTATCGCATGACAGGAAAAACAGCTAAGAAATGATATGATGCTGACAACTTTACAGATGATCCGCGCGCGGGCGATGACACGCATGACAGAAAAAGCGCTTTAAACTAAAAGCTTATCTTTATAATCACAACCACAGACGCAACTGTTGTAATTTAAATATTAGACGTGTTTCATAATATTAGCTAATTAACGTAATTTTAACTTAATACTAGAAAACAGCCTCGAACCTACGCTTACCTGCTTTACACATTAAGATGATCGAAATCGAAGTACCAATATCCGACGAAATAATATTAACGAATAGAAGAGCTTTTTGGTCCCAGGCCAAGTACCATCATTAAGACTCGGTTTAGTGCATACGAGCCATAATAATAATTGTAAGCGATCGTGATTCTTCTAATTTCTACTACCAACGAACTTAGAAAGAGTTTCTTCCGTTAGGGTAGTTTAATAGATACAGTGATGGTAAACAAATGTTGTCTTTCCCGCCATCTTATTTAGGACATACCCTATGTCCTTCCCCGGGAATCAAATTATCTCTATGCAAAATTTCAACAAAATCGGTTCAGCGGTTTAAGCGTGAAGGTTACAGTCAGACAGATTTCGCATCTATAAAATTATTATGAATAATGAATATGGATTCTCCCTGCGCTTTAGAAATATTCGCCCGTCTGCGTACCCTAAGGAGATGGGCAGTCGAAAGTTGCAAATTCATATTTTGGCGTTACCATGATTAACGCCCCTTTTAATAAAATGTCGTTTGACGTTAATGGCGTCGACTTCACGCCTCGAGTTCCAAGTTCCAAGTTTTCATAATTCCCAAATTTCACCGTTCTGTATAGAATACGGTACTCGTTTAGTAATTTATATAAATTACTTTGAATGTTCGTAATTGGCTTCGAATTATATTCTTTGTGCTTACTTTAACTAATCATACAAAGAAAATATAACAGTGATATTGAACATTCTAAATACAAGATAGCTTATCAATGAATCCTCTATATGGTTTTTCTATTTTACAAATAACGAGTGATACGAACCTTTTGAATTATAATTAATCATTAATAATCAATATCAAAACTATCCATCAAAATCATTTTATCGATTTAAGCACATAGATGTAGTAAACAGGCCCAAAATCCATACGAGCATAGCACTTAGGTCACGTATATAAGTTTTTCATGGAACCGGATCAGTCAACAAAGCCTTTAGAGGCGGCGTGTTTGCGCTAAGAGCAAACAGAGCAGCCTGCATCACGCGAGTTTGTCAAAGATGCTTCGAGTGAAAATTACACAAATCTCCGGTTACTGCCTTCTTGTGTCATAGCGTTTAAGATTTTAGTGATACGAAAAAATATTTTTAGAATACATTTCAAAGTTATAAAGCTTAACTTTTGTGGCAGTATTTGAGAAAAATTTACAGCGACAAAATCTATATGGAAAATGTGTTTTGTCAACTCGAGAATGACTGAGCCGATTTCTCTAATTTATGTCTTGAAATATATGTGGAAGTCCAGGGAAGGTTTTAAATAGTAGGAGAAAAGTGATACGAAGCTCACCTATTAAGTACCTATATTACGAGGGTCATCTTGTACATAAATAAACGTTTACAAAGACGAATATTATCATTTCTAAAGCAACACGAACGCCTTATCATCGTGAAGTACAATTATAAGAAAGCAATTTCCGAGCCAAGATCATTCATCATTACTGGACGTTCGTACAAAGGCAAATATAAGTAACACGCGGGAACAGTAGGCCTTTTGTTGTGGCTGAAAGCCTCGGTCTAAGCGATTCCATTCAATGGCGAGCTTTTGATGGCCGCTACTTGACCGACACTCACATTTATGTATTATATTTTTGTAACATTGATTGTAATAAAATCGTGAAAAGGCGAAGCAAGGCTTTGAAGGAAGGTAATGATTTTCTGAGAGCTAGGCTAGGCACTCTGCCAGATGGGGATGACCTGGGGAAGTTTTTCTTTTTATAGTTTTTATATTTTAAGTTTGTATATATTAGTCTACGAATAATAAAATCTAAGGAAACGTAACTCCCATACTAATACAGTTTGGTTCCATTCGAACTGTCATGTAACGTCAGCCTTTATACCGCTCAAGGTCACCTAAATATTGCAAATGTATGAAAAGTGAACCTAAGGTACACTTTTTTGACAAGTATTTTGGAGCATGTTTTTTGACGGAGTTACTCTTCCTTAGTTTTTATTATTCGTAGATATTTGTATATTTTAGATTGTATTTTTAGTGTTTAAATTGTTAAAAGATGTTAATTATTTTATTAATTATTTTATTAACATAGAATATAAGATGTTAATTATATTCTATGTTCTTATGAAGTAAATTAGAAAAAAAAAACAGAATATTTTTTTTTCTGAGAGTACGAAAAAGTCCCTGGAATGTGAACGTTCTTATTTTAAACTACTTTATGTATCATCGAAGAAATTGATTTGTCCCTGTCATTTGGTCGGATTATGTTCACTAGCTATTTGACCGAGCTTTGCTCGGTATTCGATAAAACACGAATAAAATGACATTTTCTAAAAATGATTCCTAGATCGATTTATCGCCCCCGAAACCCCCTATATACTAAATATCTTGAAAATCGTTGGGGCAGATTCCGAGATTCCAATTATATGTATATATACATAATATTATTATATACAAGAATTGCTCGTTTAAAGACATAAGATTAAGTGTGTGACCTGTCGGCTGGGTTTAACATAACATGATCAAAATACGTAGGCATGTATCTCGTTTCTACAGGTATGCGATAGAAACAAAATAGTGACATTTTAACATGTGAATCAATGAATTGAGTAGAACAGGTCAATTTTCTACGTATTCGGTGACAGAGGTTTACCTACGTATTTCCAATTACATACTGCAGTCACACACATTATAAAGTTATTCGTTATTCAACAATCCATACTAATATTATAAATGCGAAAGTGTGTCTGTCTGCCTGTCTGTCTGACTGTAACCTCTTCACGCGAAACCACTGAACCGATTTTGTTGTTTTACTTTAAACCCCAGGGAAGAACTTTTTATCCCGGAAAAACGTACGGTTCCGCTTGATAAACGAATTTTGACGCACAGTGTATGTCAGGAAATAACGTAAACTTATTCAAATTTTATAAATTACTCAAATTCATTAGGTCAAGTGAAAGATACACGAGTAATTATCATCAGGGGACTGACGAGGCGGAAAACGTGACGGCATAAAGGAGATATAACGAGGCCCTAATAAGATCAGGGGACTGACGCAAAGGAATCGCTTGCTTAGTTTCATATTCACGAGTTGCCGTTAACAAAGTCGAGGGTACTGATAAGATGCGGATGGTCGTCGTACTATGGACATACCGCTAAACTGAAGTGGAAATTAATTTTTAAGCGGCGCTTTGTGAGGTTGACTATGCGAAATATGAAGACCGCAAAAATTGGCGGAAAAAATATGGACCAATTATAATGACTTCTGGCAACATTCAGAATCATAATCTGCATGTTTTTCTCTGTGTAGCGGCATTGTGCTCCTTTATGAGAGAAACAAAAAAAAATAAACTCGCATCAGGACATGTGGAATGATCGCAAATGCGTGAAATGGATAGCGAGTAGATCAACAGTGTGGCATGTAGCAGGAAGTAATATCCCCTTCTCATTCTACCGGGCATTAAAATTTATACCTGCTCCGGTTATTTCGCTTCCACTTCTGCCGGCACTGCCGGTGTGACTCTCTTTTAGATTTTATTCTACATTCTAGAACAAAGGACTAATGAAGAATAGTATGCCCCTCATATCCAACCCCATTATCAGTTCTTAGTAAATACTCATGGACTTAGAGTTTGTAAGTTATTTTCTAGACTTACTACTACTCCTACAATTTCTCTCAAGATTTTAAAATAAAAACTCCACGATCGGCGTCGTACACTTTTTCTGGAATAGGATTAAAAATGTTAAAATTGCATCAGAACACGTTAAATCACTTCTGCCGACACTGACGGAGTGTAACCCATTTTTTTTTTCAGAAAATGTATACGGCACATCCACAATATTCTCGCAACTGAACGCTTCATTAGGAATGTACTCGAATATGTAGAGACAGCGGCGACAGAGACGTATAATAAGAAGTTTATTTCCCCTCGAAACGTTCGATTCGTAGTTTGAAATCAATACTAACAGAATAAATAGTTTGCTAGTTTAGTGACCTAGGATTTTGTGAGTGTGAGGTTTTTGCTGCTATAAATCCTAATGTTATAAATGCAAAAGGGTATCTGTCTGTTACCTCTTCACGCTTAAACGGCTGAATAGATTTAGATGAAATTTGGTATGATGATACTTTGAGCGACGAGAGGATATAGACATAATATATACTTTTATCATTGAATATTTTGAGCCTTTTCATTTGGTATTATAATAATTAATATTATTATATTGTGTGAACGTGCACCAGCTTGGTTACGGCTCCCATATAAAAATGCCCCTTCTTTTTTACTCTTTCAACATGCCTTGTTAAGCCACAGACTACTAGGGAACCTTATTATACGGTCATCCTTAATTGATGTCCATACGTGGTCTATTCTCATTTGGTCATTAAATTATTTTATTTACAATCCGCAATTATATTAGCAGGGAGCCAAATTATGCTGCCTAGACTAAGAATAGTTGCTACTATGCACACATTACTAAATAATTAGGTAGTGTTAAGCTACAACATATAATAAAATATATAATTCTATTTTTGGTAGGTAGGTACAAAGTTTAGACTTTAGACTTTAAATAATTGCTAATGTTATAAATACGCAATGTGCGGCTGTTTATTACCATTTCACGCTTACGCCACTAAAGCGATTAGACGATAATGTTGTATTATTATTTTTAACAAAAAATTAAAACCGACTTCCAAGGTAAAAACAATAATAACATCCTTATAATATGAACTAAAAAGTATTAAATATTTTTTCCAATATTATGGTGCCTTTTTCCGAATTCGGCTAAAACTCAACTATTTCTGTACTCAATCTTCATAATTTTGAAGTCGGTACTAGATATAGCTGAATCCAGATGCCAGAATATTTGAAACATGAGATAGGAAAAATTATTTAATACTTTGTAGTTCATATTATGAGGATGTTATTATTGTTTTTACCTTGGAAGTCGGTTTTAATTTTTTGTTAAAAATAATAATTTCACTCTTTTTAGTTACCTAGTAAAATCATCGCGTACTATACGTAGATTAGGGTCGATTCACACCGAATGGCAGAGATGAGGCGAGCAGTTTCAGTGTCATATAATGATTTTAAACTTTATCTTCATTATTGTAATACATAGTATCGCTTGAGAAATCGACGCCGCCACGAGTGTCCAAGGGCGGCCGTAAATTTCTCAAGCGATACTATCTATTACAACAATGAAGATAAAGTTTAAAATCATATGACACTGAAACTGCTCGCCTCGCCTCCGCCATTCCGGTGTGAATCGGCCCTAATACACCTGTATATTATTCTACGTATCTTATTACAATTTGTTAACAGTCACACTTACAAAATATAATATCAGCTGTAGATAATTTTAAACAATACATTTAAAAAAATCGAAGTGGACACGTGCTAGGGCCGCGCCAAACTGGAATTTTAGCAGCGGCGAGGCTTTCAGTGTCATATGATTTTAAACTTTATCTTTATTATTGTAATACATGGTATCGCTTGTGAAGTCTACGGCCGCCCGTGGCCGCGATTGGTAAGTGTGGCAGCTGTGCACTCTAGCATGTTACTTGTATTATCGAAATTCGAAGCAAATTACTTCTCAGAAGTAATTTCAAATGTGTGCCTTACGCTCTGGAGATAAGGTTGAATATTTTGTTATGTTTAATTTTGGTGACATTGGTGACCCTGACATGGTAATGATGATGATGATGATGAATGTAATTTATATAGTAGCATATGCTTTCAGTTCTTAAAACAGCGCCTAAACCCCCAAACTTGTATCTATAAGGAACCCGGAGTTCTCTTAGTATCTTCGGAACCATACCTTGGTGCAGAATCTTGCGTTTTGGTAGCATATGCTTAGGATGCTTCTCCTAAAACCAAAATCACCATTTGTTTCCATTTAAGTTCTCTCGATTACTCATGGATCCCATCATCAGGTCACCACTTTTGTGAACATGGTATCAAATTGGAGTGAAACCTAATACAACAAAACAAAAATTTCGAAAATCGGTTCACAAACGGCGGAGTAATCGTTGAACATACACGCAAAAAAAAAAACCACAGCCGAACATATAACCTCCTCGTTTTTTGGAAGTCGGTTAAAAATATATTATAATATGCGCCTTTATTCTGAACTCAAGGAAGATAAAAAGTTGCTCGGGTGGTCAATTCCTCAGGCTTAAAAATGTATTGAAAATGCATACGAAGCTTTGCGAAATGGGTCACTTATGTTGAGAAGAGCTGGCATCAAAATATAGTCCTATTCGGTTGCGGCAACTTTAAATATTACACTCAGTAAAAATGTGTGGATTCCGCGCATTAGAGTTAGTTTCTACATATTTTTTTATCAAAATTGTAAGAGATAAAAGCTTAACATAACCTCGTAAGCACATTTAAATCGCTATTAACAAAGTCTAGACCTCATCAACATGCTAAAAAATTACAATATAAAATTACACATTACAACACCGACGAGAAAAATGGCATGCCTCGATCAGTTTGCCAGTAATATAAAATTTTGTACCGCAGAGGTTCACCATCTTGCTCTATCAGACCACGAAACATGCCAGTTACTTACAGTAAGGGTAAAAAATAAACATGAACTAGTCTCCTGGACGAAGTCTGTTAGAGATTTTAGCAATGACAACATAACAAAATTTTGTAACTGTTTTTCATCATATAAATTTCCTAATGTTTATAAAATGGGCAGCTTAAATGAGGCTTTTAAGGAATTCCATGATACATTAAAGCTATTCTTTGATTTATGTTTTCCAATAATAATATGCAAGCAAAACAATAAAAAGACAAATAAATTATGGCTTACTAAGGGATTAAGAAAATCATGCATTGTAAAAAGAAAATTGTATCTTAAATATAAAATGACAGGTGAAGACAAATCTAACTATTATAAAAAATATTTAACTTATTATAAAACTCTTAAAAATGTATTTATGAGTCAAGACAACTACAAAATAAAAAATATATAAATAAGAATAAAAATAAATGTAAAGCAATTTGGGACATTATAAACAATAACATAAATGACATAAAATCTAATCATGACATAAATACAATTTTTTATAATGACAAAGTTCTTACGGCTCCTAATGTCATTGCTAAAGTATTTAATAAATACTATACAGAAATAACGAATAAAAAATTTAAATTTAAAATAAATGACATTGCTAAAACTTTAACTACACAAATAGTAAATACAATTTTTCTTAGACCGACCGATGAACATGAGGTACTTCAAACAATAAATAGTCTTAATAACACTAACTCAGTAGGAATTGATAACTTAAATACAAAAATGATTAAAGCGTGTGCGAAACATATATGTCGTCCCTTAAGCTATATCATAAATCTATCTTTTGAAGAAGGTGAATTTCCCGAAATATTAAAAAACTCTATAGTCAAACCTCTATTTAAAAAAGGAGGTATCACTGACATAAATAATTATAGACCGGTCACCTTGATTCAAGTCATATCTAAAATATTCGAAAAAATTATGATAAAAAGGCTTTACGAATTTGTCACTACAAATAATATACTCACTCCAGAACAATTCGGTTTCGTAAAAATAGCAATACAACTATAGCTTGTTTTAATCTTATAAAACACATAACAGAAGCTATAAATGATAAAAAACCAGTAGCAGCTTTTGACTTCATAGATCATAAGCTGCTACTATATAAACTAGAAAAATACGGAATACGTGGCAAAGCCTCGGACTGGATAAAAAGTTATTTATCGGGACGAAAGCAATGTGTACAAATATCGAAAATTCAGAAAGGGAAAGAATCTACTACCAGGTCGGACTTTTTACCTAATAATTTCGGGGTCCCACAAGGTAGCATACTGGGTCCATTGCTCTTTTTAATTTACATTAACGACCTTCCTAACGTAACAGACCAAAAAACAATTTTGTTTGCAGACGACACCACGGCTATAATTAAATGTAATAATATAAATTATTTTCAAAATGACATTTACAATACAATTTAAAAAATCATGACATGGCTTAATAATAATAACTTAAAAATTAATATCAATAAAACTAAAATAATACAATTTAGAGATCATAGAACACGACCTATTGACTTGAATATTAACATTGACGGCACTGCTATAGAAGAAGTTGATTCCGCAAAATTTTTAAGAATCGTTGTAGATAGACACTGTAACTGGAAGGATCATATAAACCATGTATGCGATAAAATTGACAAGTTTATATACGCAATTAAAATATTACGTCTAAAAGTCTCGACCGAAGCAGCACGTTGTGCATACCATGGATACGTTTCGTCTGTACTCTCATATGGGCTACTATTATGAGGAAACTCTGTTGAAATTGATAAGGCGTTTAAAGTTCAGAAGAAGTGTGTAAGGGCAATCTGTGGAGCTTCCCCATTAGATAGTTGCAAACCAATTTTTAAAAAATTAAAGATTCTCCCTTTGGTATGCTTATATATAAGAGACATTTGTGTTTTTGTTAAGTAACATTCGCACTATTTTCCAAAAAATGCCGATGTCAACAATAGAAGTGCTACACCAAGATACGAATATAAACTATACATGCCACAGTGCCACATGGATGTATATAGGAAAAATGTGTACATTAACGCCATTCATATTTTCAATAAATTACCAGATAATTTTAAATCATTAAATGCAAGTAACTTTAAAATACAAATTACTAAATGGCTATTAAACAACTGTTTTTACACATTAAACGATTATATGACATTTAAAGAAAAATAAGGCAATGTACAATGTATTGTAATAAAATTAATTAAATTGGACAATTAAAGACAAATAATTCAATAAACATGTAATTAAATTAATTAAAATCTTTTATGACATAAATAATAACTAAAAAAACTGACTAAGTGTTTTCTATGTAATCTACTTAATTATTATTATTGTATAATTATTCAATTTAATATATATTTCTTCAATTGACAAATTATGTATAAAATTCTTTGTAAGATAAAATATATGATGTACTTATTAATTTTATTTACGTATATAAATTTAATTTCATTGCACGCCATTGTTATGGCAGAATGTTAGAACTATAAGTAGTAAATTATAAGACCTGTATATGTACAACATTCATGCAATAAAGACATTTGAATTTGAATTTGAATTTAGACACGTACAAAATAATAACAGCAATTTCAAGCCGTTTAAAAATGGACGTTGATAGATGGAGGTATTCATCAAAACATATCGAACGGTAATAACGGTTAATACGTTCATTTAGTCTTTGTCAGAAGCTAGCACGAACGTAGGTTCTACCTGTCCATAGTAGATAATACGATTGTACGTCTGTCTGTTACATCTTCACGCCCAAGCCGCTGAACCGATTTTGCTGTTTGATAAGGAGATACTTTGTGACCTACAAAAGGACATAAGATGCTTTTCTCTGAAAAAATGTACGGTTCCCGCGCGTTAAATCCGTACTTCCATACTAATATTATAAATGCGAAAGTGTGTCTGTCTGTCCGTCTGTCTGTTTATTACCTCTTCACGCCCAAACTCCTGAACCGATTTTCCTGAATTTTGGACTATGGAATATACTTTTTATTCCAGAAAAATGTACGATTCCCATCCGATAAACGAAGGTACCTTAGGAATTATAGGTACTCTAATTATACATAATTTTATTTTATTTTATTGACCCACCAACAGAACAGCATTTGTGATATTTTAAATTTGTAAGTACATAAAAGTTTATAGATAAAATGAGTTCTAATGACAGGTGAAGTACAGCGTGCATATGCGACAAAAATTATACGTGATGAAATGTAGTGAATGTGGTGATAAATGATAATGATAAAATATGTGTATAACAAAAAAGATCTCTTATTTTTTAAACAAATAATACTTTGAAATAAAACTAAAACTAATATCACAAAAATTAAAATTATAACTGTAATAGTACACCAAGTAGTTAATTATAATATTATTATGGTAGGTAGTTTCAACTTTACTTGACCGTGGGATATTTATTAAAATAGTGTTTAAGATTTCTCTTAAAATAAATAAGCTTATCAGAGAATATACATTATACATGTTGTAATAATAAATTATACCAACAATAATTCGCTTTTGTACAAAATATTGAATAATTTCTATAGAACGCAAAGAACTACGGAATGAAAATAGTTGGTAGTTGAAAGGACACAGGAATGAGAATAGTTGGGTGAAGTCAGCCGGGCACAAGTTTCCGAATCAACCGACACTGGAAATTCGATTTATGATCAAGTGACCCGTTTACATCTAACAAACCACGTCTATATCACAATATAAGTTGTATAAAGTAAACCATATTCATGTTGTAAGAAAGAAAGAAACTTTATTAGATAAAACAATTATTGTTTTACCAAATAAAGTTTCTTTCTTTCTAACAACATGAATATGGTTTACTTTATACAACTTATATTGTGATAATAAAATAAAACAGTGTACCTAGATTAAACGCAAACATTTGAAAATAAGTCTTGCCAAATTGATGCAGTCTCAGCATGTACTAACTAAAGTGGAAAAGAATTTCGGAAGTGGATTTTTTTTTCGAAAATTTGACCGAATCAATACATATTTTAAGGCGACGCGCGACGCCTTGATAATTTGGCTGTGGCGATATCGATTTTTCTCAGCAATGACTAAAGCTAAGAAATTAAAGTTCATTCTCGGTATTCATCATGTCTTTGTCTTTGAATTACCCATAGCATAATACGATTGGTCAACTTTTATAACACAGAATAATCAATCAAAAAGATCTCTGCAAAAAAAGGGATTCCTATTTTGCCAACAGAGGAGAGTGATTTAAGCTTCCAAAATTTGCCGGCCGGCCCGGCTTCTCATAGAAAACAATTGCAATGGAACAGCCAAAAATGGAAAGAGCGTAAGCGACAAAATGGTTTTTGTCGCGTAATTTAAAAACCATTTATACATTTCATAATAAGCCTTGGGCAAATTAAAGTGTATGCCTGAACCAGCTTATGTACAAATTTTGGAAGCTTAAATCACTCTCCTTTGTTAGCAAAATAGGAATTCCTTTTTTTACAGAGGTGTTTTTGATTGATTATTCTGTGTTAACAAGTAATCTAAAACATATCCAACACTGTTTTTTACTTTAACGCGGCGTCACCTTAAACCTTATACAGAACATCTGTTCAAATAACGATTAGGTACGTAGTGCTGTGAGCAGTGGCCGAGCGAAGCAAATAAAAAAAACTTATATTAAATCTAGAAGCTTAATACAATTAGTATTTTGGTCATATCACAAAGCACAAAGCTTTTAAAATTTATAAAATATACTGAAATTCATTCTCACAGGGACGTTTCCCAACCATTACGAAAGTCATCCGAAGTAGTGGATAAGCTTGTAGTAGCAAGACAAGAAGGCTGTTCTAATGTATGATTTTTACATTGTGTGTACAGTCTTTATTTTGCTTCTATGCTTTGACCTTTGTGTAATAGGCGTAAGATTCCCGTTAGAAGTAAATTATGTAATTCAGAACGATTTCTGAAGATTTACTCGGAAAATGTCTTATTCTGAAGATGTGAATTGCCTGGAATTTTTACTATACTGTACTCGGCGAAACATGGCGGTAGCGGTCAATCATTGATTCTCTGTCCAAAACATGTCATTTTCTATACTAAGCCACGATAGACAACATATTCTGACACTTCATTATGTCAATCGCGGTATAGATATAAAATGACAAGTTTTTGACAGGGAGTCAATGACCGCTAGGCCATGTTTCGCTGAGTACAGTATATACATTTCCCGCGGTCATAGCTGTATAATTTCAGGAATTAAGACTATTTAAAATAACAATTACTAGTAAAAATTCTGTGTAACAATAAACACGTTTGCTTCGGTTTATGGCTTATCACTTATCAGCCTTTACATAAAAGTAAAAAATAAAACATGAAGAAATTCTAACTAACGTTTTGTTATTTTTATCACAAACATAACCTGTTGCACCAAAACAAAGCTTGTGCTTTCGTGTTACAGCTTAATCTTAACCGCGGCTTATCTTAACCGTGGTTAATCAAGCGATAAGGAAAAGATGTGGGATTAGAAGGAAAATTAGGAAAATACGTGTAACTCCTGTTCAGTTGAACTGAGCGGTTGCGGGCGCGGTGCCCCCCGCGCCCCGCGCCTACCGCAGTCCACCTCAATCCGCCACTGAGTGCGGACGTGTCGGCGCGCGCGGTACAAATATTTCGCATTAAACGCGTTTTTCATTGTAATTATGAATTAAAACTGTCGTTAAACGAGTTTAGTTGTTGTATATAAGAATTGTTTTTTCAGTGACTGTGTTCGGAAAGGAGTTAGAGTGTGTTTTCCCGCTGTTTCTCAGCGAGATTCTTTCAGGTAAGCTCTATGTAATTTATGGTTTATGTTCTGATGACACATATAATTGAGCTTTTGGAAAATTGTTCTGGAGCTTTTTTAACATTTAAGAATCATAAGTAAAATAATTTTATTCAATGGTTCGTTTGTTTTCATTTTTATCGGATTTATTACGAGAATAATTTCAATTTATCATTCACAATTTCTATGTTGCGAATCTGGCGCTGTTATTTTTAGACTTGATTTGGTGACTGAATAATTAATTTAAATTGTTAAGTATACTAATCAGTATAAATTAAGGAGAAAAATAAATTATTGTAATTGGTTTGTAATAATCAAAATATTACCTACCTACAGTACTTATAACAATCATTTTGTGTTTCATCCATCTAAACCTAGTTACATAAACCAAAACTAATAATAGTTGATTATGTATCGTTATTGTACAAGTATGTATTTACTAATACTACACAGTCGTAGTAATAAACTACTCTTGTAAAGTATTATACTACTAAAGAATAATATGACGCCCACAATTACAGCGTTGCGCTGTTTTCTCGTTTTATTCGTTTATCGGAAACAGTTCATTTATCCGGGATAAAAAATATAAAATATCCTATGTTCTTTCCCGGGACTTCAAGTATATACCAAATTTTAGAAAAATTGATTTAGCGAGTTGGGCGTAAAAATGTAACAGACAGACTCACTTACGCATTTATTTTATTAGTATAGGCTTAGACAATATTAATATTTCCATATAACACGTATGAATCTAATATAATATTTTATGTAACTTTTATCATAAATGTTGGGCACAGATTGCATTAAGTCCTTTAGGGGAATAGATGCTGCAACCACTATAACATGTGTAGGTCAGTCATTCCCTCATAGGCCACAGCCGCCCACAGCCCATAGGTAATCACGGCTCTAACCTCTATTGCTACTAATAAAATAATTATTATATTATTATCTCAACATACTTATTAATATATTTAAATGTTATCACAAAATATATTTAATATTTTAATATTTGTTGCAATTATAGTTATTCTATTGTAAAAAAAGTTCTAGATGTCTGACGATTACTGTATATTAAATATTCTGCAAATTTTTAAGTAATATTTAATAAAATGACTCCTTTAAATAATGGACATATTATAATATTGAATTATAATCCATAGCAATGGTGGACCACGGAATTACTCCCATATCACCCATTAATAAGCCTAATTGGGGTATAAGCCGCAGTTTTCACATGGTTTTACATCAATTACAATACCATCCGATTATATATATCCGATTATATATATATATATATATATATATATATATATATATATATATATATATATATATATATATATATGTATATATATATATATTCAGTTACATGCATGGGCGCCGGCAGAAATAATTTTCAAGCGGTGCAGATTTCAGTTTTCTTTCTTTTCTTTTTACTTTTTACGAATAACAGTGACTGTCTATTTACGTCAACAAAATACACTTAGTGCCGAAACACTACGAACTATCTTTGTACGGCATGTACCACCTGGCGCCCATGGTTACATTTATAATATTTCATTAAATTTTTATTCATTTAGGTACCTACCTACAATTAAATATTTCGATATTGTCGAGTTGTGAAAGTGGAACTAAATAATAATAATAATAATAAAGGCAGGGCAGCTTGTGGCGAGCTGTTGGGGAGTAGCGACCCCACGAACCCGAGTGCTCCCAGGGAAGCCCCTGTTCTCCATCTCCGGCTTGCCTTCACCGGTTGGCCGTAGTGAACACTGACGGAGAATCAGGCCCTACCTCTGCCTTGCCTTAACCGGCCGGTCAGAGTGGAGTCGCGAGAGCTTCGGTTCGGAGGGAGGATGTGAAGCGTAAGTGGCGAGTGGGCGACGTGATGGGACCCTCTGAGGGTGCAAATGATCAGCGTTTAAAGTCCAGCGACACCTCTCCTGCCTCAAGCCGCTCTGTCAATGTTGCCGCCTCGGTGCACGTGCGTGCGACCATTTTGAGGGACCCATTCAAGGAGTTGGCGAGTCACCGTCTGCCAACTTTATGATACATGTTACAACGTTGTATCGGCAGACGCCATAGTCCTTCCATAGTCCCAGTTACCCAGTCCACTAGCACCTCACCCCCACAGCCCGATATCATTTTAATTCCATTCCCTGCAATAGTCCTACACTGGCCGCTGGCTCTCCTTGGTCGTACTCCCACAGTGCGGACAGGGAGAGTCGCCGGCTAGTGTCACATAACATTTAGATTAAAACTGTGTAACGGGCCTCTACGTGTTGGCTTCGGCCCCACGCATGCCTTCCAAAGATCCGGGATTTAATTGCCCGTGAGCAAGGAATACCTTACACAAACATAATAATAATAATAATACACATTTATTCGACATAAAATTCACAGTACACCACAATAAAACAAAGCACACAACAATGAAGAAAAAAAAGACAAACATACTAAGCCTAACCACATAATATTAGAAGAGAAAAAAAAATTAAATAAATAAAATAAAACTGAGGACACGTCATTTAAAATTTAACGCCGGCGGCGGTTATGGCTCACGTTAAGTTACATTTTATGTACTTAGAAATATTTTGCATTTTTTGTGGTGCGGCACGGATTGTGCTTCGGTATAGGGTAGTGTAGTGCGAAAAATTGAAAAATAGGATCCACTCAGGTACGTGATCATGGTACAGGATCCTGTACCACGATCCCTGGTATTATGTGGACCCTCGTGATTGCCAGGCGTTTGACAGTCTACATACAACACACAGCTAATTCTACATAAACTAGATAAAAAAATACATAAATAATAAATATAATAATTTATAATAGGGATAATATATATAATATATAATATGTATATATAAATAGGGATAAGAGGCCTGAGCCACCGTGTCGGTCGGGTAGACAAAGCGGGTGACATCTTAGTGGAATTCGGGGCGAGATGGGAATATTCGCGTGCGCTTCACTTCAGCGTGGCCCTCGCGCAGAGCCAGAGCTTTATTCGGCTTATGAATTTGTTTCAAAATGACCCAAAGAAAGGTTGTGTGTCAACTCTGTGGTTCGAGTAAAAGAAAAAAAACGACCAAGCTCGGACATATATACCACCTATAAATGTCATGTAAATTACAAAATTGTACTTAAAATTTGCCTTGCAACATCAAAAGAGCTCATTAAGGCGGACTTGCGCAGATCCGAGTTAAAGTTAACTCTGAGTTAAACATCATGTCATATCTGTCACTCACATGTCATCTCTATCACTCACTTGGTGAGTGACAGATATGACATGATGTTTAACTCAGAGTTAACTTTAACTCAGATCTGCGCAAGTGGGCCTAAGTTAATTTCAATTACATTGTATTTAATTACCTACTAATATAATATACTAATCATGACTGTAATATTGTAATAAACATCGATTTCTGTTCAGACCCTTGTTAACAAAAAAGTTAACAATATGCCGTGTCTATAAGGTAAATACAGTGGAAAATCGAATACCGTACTATACTCCACTATAATAATACATTAAAAATATTAAAACCGGCCAAGTGCAGCATGTCTAGCCACGCGCAATATAAGGTTCCGTAGTACCGCTAGTTTTTTAAAATTTGTGTATGGTCAATGAATGTACATTTATAACCTATTTTACACTACTAACAACATCATCTCAGTTGCTTTCAAAGGAATTAGAACGAAAAGTTCCTTTATACTTCGCCGAAAACTTTTTTTTTAGTTGATCGACTATTACTCAATAACTTATGAAGTCTTCTTAGCCCTGATAGTTTTCCTCTTAAATTCACCATATCTCCTACTCCCGTGAATTTTTTCACATTTCCAGAAGCTACCGTTTAGCTGGAAGAAGGGTAAGGGTAAGGGCTGGTTACGTTAACCGATATTGACACAAGAATATCTACTATTTCGTACTTTGATAGATCACAGACTAGATTTATCGGGATGAAGCTACATCAATGCTGCGCTAAAATGGCAGAATTAGGGTAGGTATAGAATCAGTGCCGGTTTCAGCACTACCAGCGCCCTGAGCGAGATTTAGGCGCCTAGAGTGCTGGTAGTGCTGAAAAAATTGGTGTCCTTTTTGTTTGCCTTCAGCACTTCTATTTATCCCGCGCCCTGGGCCGTCGCCTCGTAACGCCGCTACTGTACAGAATGAGGAATTTTTTCGCATCTAGTCTATATTGTAACTAGTTAATGCGGATAATGAACTAGGACTGTTTAGTTAACCGATTCTTACTAAATTCCAGCACCGACCTACTTGCATGAATGAGCGTTTGTCTAAAATATCGCACCAGATGCTCCCAATATAAACACGAACTGGGAAAACTGTACCTAATTATAATAACGCCGGTTTCTTCGGTGGATCAGGCCATATAGCCAAGACTTTTTAGTTATGGCTTCATTGTAAAATCGACAACCAAAGTGTATGGAGTTGACATAAGGGAGTTAATATTATGATGTTGACATTCGGCTCGTCTTATGTCAATTCCATACACTTTGAACGGCGATTCTATAAAGAAGCGATAAAGAAAAGATCTTGGCTCACTCTCCAGGGTATTTAGAAAAGTCGCATTCGATAATTTCCACAGAAAAGTTACAATGAAGTTAGGATAAAATATCGCATATACATTTATTATGTGAGGTTATCAGCGTGAAGGGACCTTATTGTCGGTACCGTATTGAGTTATTAGTATCTCCATAATCTACCTTTAATAGGCTATCGAACCATTTAAATAACATGCGTGTAGGTCTGGAAAATATAAAAAAAAATGTTTAAACTCGAAAGTCGTAAAAGGTGATATTGAGAAAATCGCATTCAAACATCCTAAAAAAGTATGTTATTGTTGGAAGTTACATAGATATCATGTTTTTTGAGAAGTACGTTATATGGTCTTTTAGAATTTACCTTCAATTATATAATTTTATAACTCTATTCCTGTTGTTTACCACGCCAAAGTGCATGATGTAATGAAAATGCCCAAGATGGTTTTTACTAAATATTTCACTTATAGTATGTTTTCTATTAGATTTTATAAAAGAATAATATAAAACGGATCAGTTTTTACTAAATAGAGACGTCTTCGATATTGAACAACATTGTTTATTGTATTTAAAAAAAAATTGAACAAATAAACATTGTGCTTCTACTAATCTTATTAAGCAGTCAAAATCAACAAAAGTTATTTAGTTTGTGTTATTTGATTATTCTGAGTGTAGATATCATTTTAATTTCTTTATTAATTTAAAAAATATTTTTTTTGTGTCATTATTAAGTATTAGTTAAACTGTGTAGGTTTTGAGTTTTTTACATCTCAATGGTTTTTGACGGTCTTTTTAAGTACTTATCTGGTTTTGTCAATTTAAGTACTTAAGTATCTGGTTCTGATATAGATTTTTAGTTTTGTAGGTTAACGTGGTTAACGGAGTATTATACGTGTATAATATTATAAGGTAAGAAAGTTGTTTTTTTGGCTAAGGTTCACAAAACTTCCCCAGCAAGTTGCCGAAATGACTGCCGGCGCCGTATCAAGCGCATCATTTTTATTTCATTTCATTATTAATGAAAAGACTTAACAGAAGGCCTACTTAGAAAGGCCTACCTGAGAAAGGGGGGCTCGGGGGGCGCAGCCCCCCGCCAAAATAAAAATAAACACAATCAAGAAATTGCAAAAGTAGGTTAGGTTAGAACTTAGACCACAACACAGAGGGAGCCGAGCGAGCGAGCTTTTCTAAACGCGAACGAACTATAGTTCTATTTTGATGATCTTGAGTGAATGAGTGAGTGTAATAAATGAGAAACTTAGCTTTGGCTTAACTTCGGAACTTAATGACCTCTAGAGGTTCTCAAATAGGGGCCTAAAATGCGGTGAAATGGTTCCTGTAAATGATGGTACTGCAGTGTTTGCTTCGCGCTCTACTTGGCGGGGGCACTGCCGTGCCGATATTCTAATCAATGTTACCGATTTTCAGTTTGGTGCAAATTACTAGTAGTATAACAGTAGATACGTGGTAGATACCGTGTCGAAAGAAAGCCGCAATCGACTCTCGACTGCAGCACCGACAATAAGGTCCCTTTTTTACTAAACTTTAAGATATATTTTAACCTACAAAAATCGTTTTTAAAACCTGTGTCTTTGTCATATCAAAATTTAGAGTGCGTTTATTAATATGGGGCAAAAAAAGAAAAAATGATTTTTTTCGACACTTTACTTTAAATTCGATTATCTCGGAAACTAGAACCCTCCATAAGGATTAAGGTCCCTTTTCCCAGATAACGTCACATATAATATATCACTTAGCGACGCATTATGTGAAATCAATTTCAGATAGAACTATCTTTAAAATTAAACCGTCTTATAAAACATAACAAGTGAATTGTTTTGCTGTAACACGGATAAGTTAAATGTACTAAGTTCTAAGAAGAGTGTATGAAAGCTGGTGCCGAGATTGCATGTCGTTCCTACAACAGAAACATAGCTTTTCCTTTCTTTAATAATGTATAAGTTGTAATATACAAATAAAGCTTTCAGTCTCCTCATAAAACGTAATATGAAATGTTTTATGTTCCATTTTTGTCTGTTTAGCATTGTTAAGCGTAGTCATGGCGGATCTGGGTGTTAATCTCATATCCAAACAAGTGGCTAGTAAAAAATCGTGATAAACATCTAATATGCTAAGCCCATACTAATGAAACACAGCGTCGATTGTCGATAAAAAATGAAGATCGCGATAGCTTACTTTGTTAACATGGACGTAATATATTGTGTCTAAACACACTGTCACCGGCTACACGGTCAATTTTTCATCCATCTGATCCATCAGTCCGGTACGGATTGACGAAAATTTGACCGTTTACGACTCGGATTGATGGATTGATCGTATTTTTAATATGAACTTTTTCTAGCCATCAATATTACGTCAATCAGATTGATGGATCAGATTGATGAGAATTTGACCGTGTAGCCTGTGACACTAGGCTGAATTACGCCGGCGTAATTTCTGCCGCAAATGTCAAACGTATACAAAACGCGAGGTAATAGTGTGTCACCTCTAGTATTCGGCCCGTATTTTGTATGCAATTTAAACGCGGCGTAAACGCGGCGGAATTCACGCCGGCGTAATTCAGCCTAGTGTGTTTAGACCCTAACGGTCTTACTACAAAAGATTTAAGCACCCGTTGAACAGTTGATTAGAGAAAAATTCAGTACAAAATGGTCTCAAAACAACTGTTCAACAGATGTTCAATCTTTTGTGGTAAGACCGTATATCTTTTTCGAGGGTGTTTATATGGTGACATCTTTAATCCTTCAAGCCCAATAAGAGCATCGGTGATCGCGAAAACAATAGAATACAATATAGGTACATATAGCATTTCCAAGAATCCGCGATCGAAGGATTAATAACGATTTTTAAGCATATTACATAGCTTTTATCGCGAGCTTTGAACACGGCGACCGAATCAAGAAATTCCGTAACGAAAAACACCTAACAGCTCCTCTCCGACCGCGGCGTTGCCGTGCATCGTCTACGACGTAGACCAGACAGATATATTATACGCGAATTATAATTGCATAAGTTGATAAAAATGCTTATATGCTTTACCGCGACAGTCCCCGAGTACCACACGTATTTTTTACGACTTTTATTCCCCCTCCTCCTATGGTGCGATATAGTTAGATTCGCCAATCTCGCTGGATATTTTGCAAAAAATTTGCATTAAAAAATAATCACGTGGCTCGAAATAACAAAACTATGCGATACCGTATCACATAGAAATCGCGTAATACTCATCTCTGTGATAAGCGAGTTTGGTTCCAAAGCTGAGTTAAGCTTAAAACAAACCTAAGCGTCAGTGACAGGGGACGCGGTACGCGATACGGGAGCGTCTGCAACGCGAAACTGGCCGTGCACACCTGCGCGACTACGGTGCGAACCGTCAAACGTTAATATCATGACACAATCTATCAAAAAGTGTACAAATCAAAAAAACATAAACTAAAGAGTTGTAGAAAATAATATAAAAAAGGTTTTAAAAAAGAAGTCTAGTTATGTACACTTCAAAACACGCGTCTGACAACTTGACGCGCATGTTCCGCTTGTCGACGCGAACATCCCGCGTCGCGGTCGTGCAGGTGTGCACAGCGCCATATGATTACATGGGCAGCGTCCGCCGCGCGGTAGACGCTACCGCTTCGCAGTCGCTTTGGTCGCGTAGGTTTGTGCAATCCTTTACTCTACTCACTGCTGTATTATACTGTGGTTTTGCTCATACATTCCATGGTCTTGAGTCTTGACCTATATAATTCGTAAGCCAGCAATAAAATTGTTTTTGATCATTAAAATGTCACGGTTAATTAAAATATCACATTTAATTGCTAAAAGGTCAATGATATATTTAATGCAGTTTATATATTATATATGGATTGGGAATTAAAAGCTTCGTGTGTATCATGTTGAAATATTGCAAATCGAGGCCAATTCGTTAAAGAATATAATTTTAATTAAGTGTACCCTAAATTATGTTAGTGAATGCAACCGCTGATTCTTTAAATGATGCGGAATAAAACAAAAATGTCAAAATTATTTAAGCAAAAGTTGGCCGAGAAGATATTATTATGATTTTCGAGTATATAAATTAATAACCTATTTTCTACGTCTATACAAAGTGGGCATCCATTAGACGGTAGGTTTTGCTGTCAGTTTTACCACAGTCATGACTGTGACTGATGGCTAACCTACCGTGTAAGAGTGTTACTGACGGTGATTGACGAAAATCTGGATACATTCGTCAGTCCATCAGTCACCATCAGTCAAACATAATTCATGATTGATGGAATTGACTGACGAGGAACCTACCGTGTAATGGATGCCAAAACTAAGCGATAACAATACTTTAGGCCCTAAAGTTTAGGGTGTGTATGTGTCCCTTAAAACTATAGAGTTTAAATAGTGGCAGCGATGAAATAGTATTTTTTTATTTATATCCAGGATTAGCGACCCCGCGTCATGAATTTTACTATATAAAGTAGTAAAAAAACTTTCAGAGCTGCTACTTTCACAGCGAATTCTTATAGGGGACAGATTCACACCCTAAAGTATCATCACTTGGTTCTGTTACACCTTGTTACAATGTAATAGATCATGCGTAGTATAAGTAAAATATTCTTCATTGATTTTATCGAATCTGATGATGAATAATTAATTCTATGATGTTTAAACTAATTGTGCGTAAGCACTAAGCGTATTAATATGCGTCTGCTCTACATAGTAATAATATTATGTACTAAGAGTATATAATAATATGTTTACTACGTGTACGCAAGTGTTCCGAGTGGTATGATGTAATAGATAAAGATTATGCGGGCTTAGTTGATACAAATGTGCCAGATTTGGTCCGGCACAAGGAGGTCACAGCTGATGAGCTGACCCATAGACGTAAGAGCTTAAATGTTGATTCACCCGGAATTATTATCTAGATATTATATATAACGAGCTTTTGCCCGCGGCTTCGCTCGCGTTAAGAAGTTTTATTATATACAAACTTTCATCCCCTATTTTAACCCCTTGGGGTTGAAATTTATCAAAATCCTTTCTTAGCGGACGCCTACGTCATAACATCTACCTGCATGCCAAATTTCAGCCCGATCCGTCCAGTGGTTTGGGCTGTGCGTTGATAGATCACCATGTCAGTCAGTCACCTTTGAGTTTTATATATTATATAGATTAAATATATTATTAGATACATATTATACAATCGGGTCACCTGATGCAATGCAACTACCGTCGCCCATGGACACTCGCAACATCGGAAGAACTGCAATACATAATATTATTAAGATAATGTATAAAGAATTTAATTGTTTGAACGCACATCGCATTGAAAGGCCGGCAACACAGCTGCAGTCTGTTGCGAGTGTCCATGGGCGACGGTAGTTGCTTTCCATCAGGTGACCCGTTTGTTCATTTGTCCCCTTTTTTATAAAAAAAAGAAAAACGTAAGCAGAGGGCGTAGCTTGTCCGACCAAAATCCGACATGTTGCCCACGTCATATCAGAACGTAACTTCTCGCCGGGTTAGTTCACTCAGTTCCCGAACCGGTGGTAGGTACAGGCAGGCACACGCAGGTGTAGACTGTGTGAAAATATTTGCTTCAGAAACTAGATGACGCCCGCAACTCCGTTGCGCCGAAACTCGTTTTTCTCGCGCGTACCGTTCATTTTTCCGAGACAAAAAATATCCTATGTCCTTTCCCGGGACTCAAAATATCTCCATGCCATATTTCAACAAAATCGGTTCAGCGGTTTGGACGTGAAGAGGTAACAGACAGACAGACACACTTTCGCATTTATAATATTAGTATGGATGGAAGTATGGATATGGATAACAAGTATTTTTGGCGTGTGGCCGATATTATACAAACATGATAGCCTACCTCCAATACCCGATATTCGTGTGCTCTTTATGGATATTTAATTTTTCCGACAAAAATCGGTCACCGAAATCGGACACGGGCGTTGCGCCAAAAGTAATAAGCATCAAAACCTCGTAAATGTCTCAACTTCAAAAGTAATTCGATTCGATATAAAACAGCCGCCATTTTTTGTGACGAGGAAAACATTATCATATTAGAATATCATTTATTAATTGCAGATCTCTTGTTTCCTGATATGATTCGTTTCCGTTTTAAGTTTACTGTTCTTTGATAAAGAAGACTTAAAACTAGGACTTTGCATCCATTGCGGATGATTTATACAGTATTTTCAGAGTGAAGTAACCACACCTGAAAGATTTAAATGACCGTATGCATATGGTTGCCCAATCACATATGTCATTCTCGCAACATAGTCGGCCTAGTCCAGAGGAAAGAACTAGTCATTGATACGTCTGGGACCAACTATGTGCGAGTTTCCTCACGATGTTCCCCTTCACCGTATGAGTGTCCCTATTATGGTACTTGAGATCAGAAAATGTCTCATTGGCACACGCCTCCACCCGGGATCGAACCTGCACACTCTAGCAATGCGAACTAAAGGTCCACCCACCACAGGCCACAATATTATAGGCCAAAGAAGACATAATAACTTAAATCTCAATGTAATATAGGTACAGATAATTACCAAGTATTAATACCAAAAACCGCCGTACATTTTTCCAGCACAGGGGCTAAAAGCCCTGGGTCGCAAGTCGCATCCTTTATATAACCTTACCGCGTACTTACCTGTACCACTATTTCCTGAAAGCTATTTCCTGATATAGTGACAGCCTTCTAAGCGATATTCAAGCTGGTTCATTTTACCCGTTAATTTACTTCATGGGCTTGTAAAGCTTCGGCAAAACCTACGCAACCAAAGCGACTGCGAAGCGGGAGCGTCTGCAACGCGGGATCTCGCGTCGGAAGAGCGGGAAAAATCTACGGTTTCGCACCGTAGTCGCGCAGGTCACAGGTGTGCTTACCAGTTTAGCGTTGCAGATGCTCCCGTCCTGTGTCCCGCTCGTGTACCGCGTAACTGACGCGTAGGTTTGGCCGAAGCCTAATTGTACTTACCTTAGCTTCACCACTTAATATTACTAATGGGAACCATTACGATTTACGGTTGGCTGATAGTGATAGTTAACTATTGTATCTTAACCAGTTTCGCGCGATCGGTTAACAATATTAACAGATAAGATATTGCTCGCGATTACGTAATGCATTCTTTAAATAGTCAGGTCGTTGACTTATACGTCCGTTCGGTTCAGTGGTTGATATCAATAATGGTCGCAGAGTCAAATTAGGAGTTACGTGTCTTATAGGAAAGTGACTAGACCTATTTTCACCACCGTAAAGTGTCCTCTAGTCATTAAGGAATGTATTTTTAAAAATCAATAGAAACGCTTTAATATTTGCCCGATCTCACTCAGCGCAGCGATTATATCGGGTCTCAAACTCAAACAATTTTTTTTTATTCCGGTTTTTTTTTTCAAATATTATCTGAACGACTACAATCTACATGATGCCTACTACCAAACTTACTAAAACAAAATCACATACCTCGCGCACCTTAGGTCAGCTTTGGAACAAGTAATATAATAAATTGGATGCTGTTATACATTCGTGTTCCATCCCACATCGGCCTAGTTTTGAGTTTTTTTGGAATAATCTTTATTTTCTGCTTATTTTAAGCAAAAAATATTATTGTGCGGTATCTTTTTTTTTTGTTGAAATGCGTAGATTATGATTATGAAAAAACATTTTTATTTTACATTAATTTTTAAGAGAAAACGTATAAAAATTGTTAATGCAATATTGCTATAGGGCTAATTACATAGCATTAATGTCCTTTGTGATATTTTACATAAATACAATATTCTGAATTGTTATTTCAATACAAATTTATGTGCTTATTTTAACAAAATGATATAAAATTACCTCGTCACGCCCAAACCGCTGAACTGATTCTTCTGAAATTTGGTATGGAGATACTTTAAGTCCCGGGAAAGGACATAGGGTCCTTTTTATTCAGAAAAAATGTACGGTTCCCAGGCATTAAACAAAAATGATTTCTGCTTATATCGCTACGTGGATTTCAATGATATTTTGGTATACAGATACGTTATGTCTCGGGAAAGGACATAGGATACTTTACATCCGGGAAAAAGGTACGGTACCAGAGTAATAAACAAAAATGATATGCGCCTAAACCACTGAACCGATTTTGATGAATATTAGTGTGCACATACTTTGACTCTCGTGAAAGGACATAAGATAATTATTATTGTCTTGAAAAATGTACGGTTACCGCGTCATAAAATTTCCTATTTTGCGCCTAAGCCGCTAAACAGATTTTGATGAAACTTGGTATGGAGATACTTTGAGTCCCGGAAAAGGCCATAGGATCCTTTTTATCTCGGAAATAAAATGATTTCCTCGAAAATAAAATGATTTCTGCTTATACCGCAACATAGATTTTGATGATATTTGGTATGCAGATACGTTATGTCTCGGGAAAGGACAAAGGATACTTTCCATCCGGGAAAAAGGTGTACGGTACCCGTATGATAAACAAAAATGATTTGCGCCTAAACCACTGAACCGTTTTGATGAAAATTTGTGTGCACATACTTTGACTCTCGTGAAAGGGCATAAGATAATTATTGTCTTGAAAAATGTACGGTTACCGCGTTATAAAATTTCCTATTTTGTGCCTAAGCCGCTGAACAGATTTTGATGAAACTTGGTATGGAGATACTTTGAGTCCCGGAAAAGGCCAAAGGATCCTTTTTATCTCGGAAAAATGTACGGTTCTCAGGCCTTAAATAAAATGACTTCTGCTTATACCGCTACATGGATTTTGATGATATGTATTTGGTATGCAGATACGTTATGTCTCGGGAAAGGACAGAGAGTTCCCGCTTCTTCTGCCCTTCCCGCAGAGTGCTCTTGTGTATTGCGCACACACTTGGGCACTATAAAAATACTCCTTAACTGGCCTGTTATATTGAAACCAGAGCGCTCTTGTGTATTGCGCACACACTTGGGCACTATAAAATTACTCCTGCGTAACTGGTCTGTTCTCTTAGTAACCAGAGTGCTCTTGTGAATTGCGCACACACTTGGGCACTACGAAATTACTCCTGCGTAACTGGCCTGTTTTCATTTAAACCAGAGTGCTCTTGTGTATTGCGCACACACTTGAGCACTATGATATTACTCCTGCGTGACTGGCCTGGTTTTATTGAAACCGGCCACCGCCACCGAAACCGGTGTGGGAGTATTTTTATATTTTATTATAATTACCAGCATTGGACATTGGGCATGCTTATTGAAATACTCGTTAGTCTAATTAAATTATTAATCTAATTGCAAACTAAAATTAGAATACATTTTATACATATTATTATTAATAAATGATCAAACGAACTTACCAAGTGAAGTTCGATCATTATTATATGAGTCGCTTCATTCGAAGATATATAATTATTAACCAGTAGTACCTCTGTATCTGCTAGGCAATCGCGTTTTTTCAAAGACGTATGTGGGTAGTTAAAAACTACCGCACGCACGGTTACTGGACGTTCTGGCATGTCTCATTATGTTTAGAGAGAAGTAATGCAAAAAATCTTTCTTTCTTTCTTTGGGTACTGCAGCAAACATAGTTTCGTGCAGACTGGGTGGGAGGGAGATTATATCTTCGAATGAAGCGACTCATATAATAATGATCGAACTTCACTTGCTAAGTTCGTTTGATAATTTATTATATTTCTTCGCTTCATTCTTCGATATATAATTATTAACCAGTAGATTTTCAGAGTAACGAAAAAAAGATTTTTTTTTTTTTGAAAAACCATATTCATTATGAATAGTAATCATTATTATATTGGAGAAAGAATTTAACAATAAATAATAATAATAGTCAGAAACGAAACGTAAGAGACCTCTATGGTTTGTGATTTAAATGATAACATACTGGGATCATGGTGATTATACATAATATTATAACTGATTCAGCGAAACTTTGTTCGTAGATAAAATTATGGCTAAGGAAAATATCGAAAGTATTGGAGTCGCTAGTCCTGCCTTTCGACTGTCGTCTTACTAATCGTCATTAATCGTGTCCAGTTTCAGTCCCCGTGTCTACGCTCGTGTCGACGCTGCGCCGATCTCGCACAGCACCTGCTTTATCCTATTTAATATAATTTTGAATAACCATCGCACGGCGTAATAACTTAAATATAACTTGAAACTTCTTTTTTTTTTTTAATAAAAAAGAATTACATAAATTAATAACATCACAGATCCAATCTGCCCGGGAGTTGATGTCTTTGTAATATTAATTTCGATACCGCTATATAAAACCGTAATTTTTTATTTTGCCGAGTTTTATTAGGCAGAAAGTTTTAAGTCAATGACCAGTATTCAGTTGGTACAGAATGCAAGAAAAAACAAATAATTTATAAGTGGATCCCGGGTACTATACACTCAGGTACGTATTTATTATACAGGTATTTTTACCGGAAAGCTTCTTTCGAAAGACGCTTCAGTCTTCACACATTCATCTGAGCCAATGTCACCAACCAATAAAGTCAACATTATTCATAAACAATGACAGTGCACAGTGATGGCTGTAGAAGATAATATCGTGATTCGTATTACAGCCATTGTCAAATTGTTTGGCTAAGGTTCCGATGGAGCGGACGAAGATCTCTGTAATAAGTCTATTTAGTTAATAAGATTAAACAGAGTATTTCTAATGGCCCGTATTCACTTTCATTAGTAATAAGTGCAAGTGATTAGGGCAAGTGATTAGTTATTAGGAAAAAGTAAGTGTGGACAGCGACTGTTTAGTGCAAGTGATTAGCCGGCTGCGTAGTAACGTGATTAGTTCTGTATTCACTTTGATTAGTGATTAAGTGCAGGTGACTAGTACGGGTGATGAGTGATTAGTAGAAAGTAATGTGGACAGCGACTGATTAGTGCAAGTGACTAGTAGACGTAGTAACGTGATTAAAAGCGTGTTCTATTTTTTGCGAGTGCAAGTGCGTGACAGATGAAAACCAATTTTGGTTTCGTTTGACAGCTCGAGATTGTTACTATTATTCCGCTAGGTATATTAACTTTATGGGCCAGACTGACGTGGTGTGCCGTGTGAAGCGTCCATAGATATAGTATATCATTATTAAATAATATACCTATTAAAAGTACAAAAGGACACCCTTTCAATTACTTCCATACTAATCCATACTTATTACTTACTAATATACTAATAATATTATAAATGCGAATGTGTGTCTGTCTGTCTGTTACCTCTTCACGTTTATACCTCAGAAGTCAGAACCGATTTTGCTGAAATTTGGCATGGAGATACTTTGAGTCCTGGGAAAGGACATATAAAAATACTTCGTGGTCTTTATATATAAAACTCAAAGGTGACTGACTGACATGTTGATCTATCAACGCACAGCCCAAGCCACTGGACCGATCGGGCTGAAATTTGGCATGCAGGTTTTTGATCATGAGGCATCATCATGAGGCAGAAAGGATTTTGATCAATTCTACCTCCAAGGGGTGAAAATAGGGGATCAAAGTTTGTATATAACAATACTTCTTAACGCGAGCGAAGCCGCGGGCAAAAGCTCGTTTTTAATAAAACCAATATTAAAAATGAAGGACATGTCAAAATGGCAGTTTTATTTTTGTAACTTGGACGCTCGTGTTGACAGCTACTACTGAATTTACTAAATTAAATTACTAAAGAGCCACTAAACAAGAATTGGACACTACTTGCACTACACACCTGCACTCCACTGTCTCAATTACTAGTCACTTGCACTTGCACTAATCAAAGTGAATACAGGCCTTAAAAAGTATTTTAGAATAAATTTTAAGGAGTCTACTGCTTTAACTGGGTCCGGCTCTAATGTGATTATTGCATATTAACACGATTAAAAGTCGAGAATATTGTGTTCTCGGTCCACCAGGCTGAATATTTTAACAATTATTATTCAAGAATAAGTGTGATTCTGTTTTCGTATTTATCATTGCATATTTTATTTAGTATTAAATATTTTAATAGCTTAAAACTAGTTGCATTCCGCGGCGGGGGTCAGGAATCATATGAAGATGTCAAAATATCTATCAGTTGAGATAGCTCACGAGTACATTGGTTTAACTGTTCTATATTATTTCGTTTTTAATAGGCATATATTATTATATAATATATCTTATATATAAAATTCTCATGTCACGGTGTGCGTGGTTGAACTCCTCTGAAACGGCTCGACCGACTTTCGTGAATCTTAGCGAGCTAAGGTTGAGAATCGGGCAACATCTACTCTTTTATCTTTATTAATATTAATAAGTGTATTCATTTGTTGAATAAATAATAGTAAATTGTTACAACTCGAGACTGACGGCGACTATTGTTTGTGTGACGGGATAGCAATAATGAACTTTGCCATGGTGTCATACTCTTTAGTAGGTATAGTCACTTCAATAAAATAATAATAATATTATGGGCGAAATACTTTATATGGCAAAACAATGTTTGCCGGGACAGCTAGTTATGTTATAATAATATATATTATAAACGTCAAGACTTAAATATTTACATATTTTTGTGGGTTTAATACACCCATGGCACTATTAACAATAAAACGTTAACAAAAAGGGGCGCCTGAGGCTGAAGAATTGTCGCCTAGAATACTGATATTGTTAAAGCGTGGTAAGTCTAGTCTAGATAAAGCCTACGCCTGGTCTAGTTTCCTTCTTTATATTTTTTGTGAAAAAAAAAATTACTAAGTCCTCCAAAACCTTACGTAATATCTACATTCTACATGTACTCAATATCGATATCATAAGCCAAATTCATTTTTGTTGACTGCGCGGAAACCGTACATTTTTCGGGACAAAAAGTATCTAATGTCATTTTAATTGATTCAAAGTATTTGCATACAAAATTTTATCGAAATCGGTTCAGCGGTTTAAGCGCAAATCATTTTAGAAACATAGTACATAAATGCTATATACAAAACCTTACATAGAAGAATAAGCATTAACCATTTTTGTACTCTAGAATATGCTACAGTGGGTTTTCAAAAAAATGGATTTCACTGTCGTAAACCTTATGTTCTAAAGAACAAAACTGCATTATTAACTCAAAACCCAATTTTATGTGGAATGGATCACCAATGCTAAACAGCAGCCATATATTCTGTGGCTCCGGCGAAAACGTGTTCTATAAGTCTACCTTTTTAATTAAGTTTTCAATTCAATTCGTTCACAAAACAATTCAATTCACAAGTGATTTACGTGTTCTTTAACGTAATTAATTCTTCTAAACATGTTTTTATGTTTAACTTAAACGGAGATTCATTTCATCAACATCATGGCTGTGAACAAGAACATGATGATGATAATCTCCTATAGAAAAGTTCCATCTCGGAATAACCGAGATTTAATATTTAAGAAACAACGAAATAAGACGTCTTAATATTTTATATTCATGGATGACGACAGAAATAACTTCGGAAACTTTCAGACAAAACTACTTTTATATTCTGAGCTCTGACACAAAATAAGTATGACATCCCTCTGGGGTGCTTCCTCGAATTTTACCCTTTACATTATTCATTAATAAACTGTGTGAATTCTTTCTTTTTCTAATTAAAAGAGATTGAGGGAAATATTATAAAGTCATCAATCAATATACCAAATGAAGGTAATCGCGCAAAATGTAATAGTTTACACAACACGCCGCAGATAGCAATATAATTTTCACTCGCTACTCGCTAGTGAAACTTCTATTTATAATGCCTTAAGCTCGCTTTAGTTTTAATTGTACCTATAGAATATAGATTATTATAGCTTATGATAGGTGTTATCAGCAACATGATTCTTTTATGATTCCCAACGTGTATAAAGCCGTTATACCGCCGTATATGTTATTGTGTTGTCAAGTTAAACTAAATTAATAAATAAATGAAATGAAAGAAAGCCACTAGGACCCAAAGTATAGTAAGAAGTAATCAACACAGGATTTTTTTAACCGACTTCAAAAAAAGGAGGTTATCAATTCGACGCGTATGCTTCTTTTCTTTTTTTATTGTACTAGGTATTGTTTAACTTAGGGAATACTGCAAGTTTCATCAAAATTGGTTCAGTAGTTTTTGAGATAGGGAATTTTAATTCTTAATTACGTACAAAAATTTGAAGTCGGTTTTATCTTTTTAAAATACTATTATTTTATTTATTTATTTTAGGTCACTCAAACATCAAGGTCACTACCGACCACTTTAGGTTTACAATATTAAATCAGATCGTAGCTGTAGTTAATTGATTTTAGAAATGTTACAATTTTTTCAGTACTTTCAAAACACTTATTGAAACATGTAGGGAGATTAACTTTTAGACGTTCACTATAATTGTACCATCGAGGAAATTGATTCCTAGGCAGTCGACGGACCTACGTCATTTGGTCGGCTTATGTCAATTCAATGTTGGCTGTGATCGGTCGGATGGGTTTTGACGTAACGCGACCAAATTACTTAGGTAGGTAGGTCCGCCATCTGCCTAGGAATCAACTTTTCTGATAGTACATTGGACAATCAATTAACAAATGCTTAACATAAACATCACTATCCCACCTTGCACATCTTTTCTTCGCTTCCTTGGTGATGAGATGGATGTGGGTTACATTAGTGTGCCCTATTCTTAATCTATTTAAAACTACTTGATCTCTTCCTTATATTCAATACTAGCGACCCGCCCTGGCGTCGCACGGGTATAAAATATACATATAACCACTGAAAAAATGATCAAAATCGATTATCTGTGCCAAATAACATAAAAATTGCTCTAGTAGTTCGCGAGATCCCTTTCAAATAATTTCCCCCGTTTTTTCCACATTTTCCTATTAGTCTTAGCGTGATAAAATATAGCCTATAGCCTTCCTCAATAAATGGGCTATCTAACACTGAAAGAATTTTTCAAATCGGACCAGTAGTTCTTGAGATAAGCGCGTTCAAGTTAGCCCTTTCAAATAATTTTCCCCGTTTTTTCCACATTTTCCTCTATTTCTTCGCTCCTAAAAGTCTTAGCGTAATAAAATATAACCTATAACCATCCTCGATAAATGGGCTATCTAACACTGAAAGAATCATCAAAGTCTGTTGCGTAGTTTCAAAGATTAAGGGGAACAAAGGAACATGAGGGAAAAAAAGCGACTTTGTTTTATAATAAGTATAGATCACATATTATTTCACAAGGCCAGTCTCATAAAGTTTGTTTAGGATAGTTCTGTATCTCCGGCGAATATCGTTTAGTAAAAACTACCCTCGCAGAAAAATCTTCGAAACTTTTCAAATCATTTTTTCTATTTTTCTCCACAACTTCGTATTAGTTTCGTGGACTTTGCATGATCTTTTTGTGTTTTTGTGACCAAAATTCTTAATGGAGAAAAGTTTTGCTTGCAACTATGAAATTAAAACTTAAAACATACATACCTACCTAATGAGATGGATGATAAATGAAAATTTTGATATAAGCCCCAATATACATTATCTGCCTAATTTTTTTCGTGTGACAACTTTAAAGTGAGCGCTCACCCTTAGTGCCGCCATCTTCGAAATTTGTTGTGAGCTAGCCCTACACAGATAGGAATGTTTACAAAGGTAGAGTCTACAAATTAGTAAATTAATTACGAGCAAGCTGCAGTTACCGACCGATACGAAGGATTAAGGATTGCCTTAATTGTAACTAAATGAGGGCAGATCTGTATTGAACCTTCTGAGAAGGGCTGAAACCACATAAAAGAAAAGAAGGTCATTGAAGGGTTAAAATTAAAGGCTAATGAACTTACATTTAATTTTATTATAATTTGGGCGACAAAAATATTATGGAAAGAGCAAAAGGTTTACTTTGGTCAACTAGGCCTTAGGACCGCGGATATACACTATTGTTATTATTCAATATTCATTTCAGTAGTATAATAATAATATCATAGATGTCGTAGTTATCTGGTTGAATTCGTTAAATGAAATCATTTAATATACAGTCAACGACTTGACGACTTGGCCTTTAGTCACTCAATTGAATGGTTTCAAATTTCAATCAATGAATTCGTTAGTCAGTCAATCAAATAGCAGATTCAACTAGATGACTGCGACATACACACTGTAAAACAATGTAAGTACTTTAGTATATTTTAGTTCTAAATGTAGTTTTCTGTTATCTATGGTACAATTTAATGAGCTGATTAGTGATTACATTTATCAAGGCAATGCAATGTTTATTGTAATATTGTGTGATTAGATATTAGGTAAGTACGGTTTAATAAAACTATTTTAATTGTAAAAAAAGACGGGTTGCACTCCGGGAGTGCCGGCAGAAGTGAAAACTTGATTAAAACGTTGTGCATAATTTTTTAACCCATTTTTTATGACAATCGATTTTTAAAAAATCGATTTTTCAATTAATCGAAACCCTTACAATCGATTAAATTTTTAACCCATTTTTTATGAAAATCGATTTTTAAAAAATCGATTTTTTTAATTAATCGAAACCCAGGTTACAATTTCTTTAACCCATTTTTTATGAAAATCGATTTTTAAGAAATATTTTTTTTAATTAATCGAAACCCTTACCAATCGATTAAAATTTAAACCCATTTTTTATAAAAATCGATTTAAAAAAAACGATTTTTTTAATTAATCGAAACCCTTACAATCGATTAAAAATATCGACAATCGAAAAAAAAGACGGACTGCACTCCGGGAGTGCTGGCAGAAGTGAAAACTTGATTATTAACGTTGTGCATTTTTTTAACCCATTTTTTATGAAAATCGATTATTAAAATATCGATTTTTTTAATTAATCGAAACCCTTACAATCAATTCGAGTTCGAGTTCGAGTTCGAGTTCGGGTTCGAAACTAGTTCGAGTTCGACACAAAACACTACTTTCCAACCGTCTTACGGTTTTTCCAAGGTTTTTCGATCAGCACGAGACGCGAGTTTCACAGTTTTCACCCATCCCACAAAAGTGCTCAACGCCGCTAAAGAAGTTTTCACTTCAAAAAGTTTCATATCATAGTATAGTTTGTATTGAGAAACCACCTCATTTGGAAGTCAGTTGAAAAATCTAATTCAGCACCTGTGTAGATCGTATATTATTATGTTAAAGATTTTTTTTTCTATAGGCATAGCATGATCTTCAGATATTATGGTGGCTTTCGATAGAATTTCTATTTTCTACACCTCACGCCATTAGCGGCCCGAAAGTGCGCATGTGGTCGGCGTCAAACTTTAAAGCAGCCTTAATAAAAGTATTATTATTAAGAGGGTGAGTAAAGCAAAAAATAAAACATCGTCCTTCTCTGTTCCCACTTGCGCCCGTCATTATAAATGACGGGCGCAAGTGGGCCAGAAAAAAAACGACGCGGAATCGACGCGAAAACAGATTTTTCTTAATAACTCGACAAAAATTTAAAAAATCCACTAGTGCAGTCCCTCGCTCGGTAACAAAATTTAATACTATCAGTTAAATGTACCGTTTTGGAAATAAATTGAAAAAATGTGAAAATTTTACTATATTATTGTGTTCTCGCTAGTAGTCGTGTGCGTACAAGACAAAAAAACGAGGAATACGGCTTTTGCTGAACCAAAGATTTCCTTTGGTAGGATTGATCTTTATATCCTTATATATATTATATATAAGATGGGTTTACGATGTGGAGCCACCTGAATATCTCATGTAGGTGGGGGAGGGGTTTTTTTTTAGCTTTAACAAGGTATGAGGTCAATAACTGCGTGGGGTTTAGGTATATAGTCGAGTTTGGTATCATTTTCGATTGAATCGAATGTTCAAATGTCAATTTTGGAATCATATTTAGATAAAAGATTTAAGTAAAAATAAAATAAAATAAAAAAATCAGAATATATGATTTTCAACCAACGAAAACGCTGTTGACAGGGCTTAATTAATATAGGGAGGCTACTAGCCGCATTATTCTGCATGCCAAAGACATGGTGATGAATGGAGCAATAAACATATTAATAATACTAGACGTTCCGCGCGGTTTCGTCCGCGTAAATCTGAAATTTCACGGAAACCGTATATTTTTCACAAATTAATAACCCATGTCTCACATACTCTACTATATATTCGCGTCAAATAACATAAAAATTTCTCCAGTAGTCTGTGAGATATTAGCCCTTTCAAATAATTTTCCCCGTTTTTTTACATTTTCCTCTGTATCTTTGCTCATATTGGTCTTAGCGTGATAAAATATAGCTTATAGCCTTCCTCGATAAATAGGCTATCAAACACTGAAAGATTTTTTCAAATCGGGCCAGTAGTTCTTGAGATTAGTGCGTTCAAACAAACAAACTCTTCAGCTTTATAATATTACTAGACGTTCCGCGCTGCTTCGCCCGCGTAAATTAGATATTTCACAGACAAATTAGTCCACAATAAATAGCCTATGATCCTTCACGTTTCTACTTTTTATCTGTGCCAAATAACAGAAAAATTTATTCAGTAGTTCGTGAAATAAGCCCTTTCAAATAATTTCCCCCGTTTTTTCCACATTTTCCTCTATTTCTTCGCGTATATTAGTTTTAGCGTAATAAAATATAGCCTATAGCCTTCCTTGATAAATGGGCTATCTAACACTGAAAGAATTTTTCAAATCGGACGAGTAATTACTGACTCATACTAAGATTAGCGCGTTTAAATAATGCTTCTTCTTCTTCTTCTTTTTACGTTGTTTAAAATCTTTATCGTGCAAATATGAGTCCTAAAATGAATTAAGCATTCTTAAGTCATCCGAATATGGTACCGAACTTGGAATATTACCATAATTAATGCCTCTATACAGATTGAGACTCTATTTTCCTCCAGAGCAGAAGCTGCTAAAATTAAAAAAAAGTACATCAAAAATCGCCGTGGCTCCACATCTTAAATCCATCCTTGGGCCATAAGGACCAATCCTACCAAAGGAATTCTTTGGTTCAGCAATAGCCGTATAATTTACCGTACACACGCAACTATAGTAAAGACTCTCACAAATAATATAATGCAGTTATTATGTTAAAAAAATGAAACAATTCGTGGTTTATTATGAAGTATAAAAATAAATTATAATATGGTCTAAATATTGTGCTGTCCAGAGCGTACTGAATTTTCGCACACTGAGTTTGTCGACGAGTGTGCACACCCTGTAAGTCCCGAAATTGGGTTTGATACGTTTCGGTGTTATTGAATTTCCTATGTTTTGGTTCCGCCGAATCATTTTATGGAGAAAATGGAATGAAACTTATTTGCGATCGACACTAGGCTTTCTGGGGTAGGGCAGGGTAGGGTAATGTTATTTCAATATAATATCTTGTGTCGAAAACAAATAAAAAATATTGAGAAGAGAGATTTTTCCCAATATATTTTTGTATCATACAGTGGAAAAAGAAGATAGAAAGATGATTATTATTATAAGGCATAGATCTGAGAATGCAACGAAAACGTTTTTTGCTTTAAATAACAAGTCGATATTTTTTACTAATTAATAACCTAAATGTAATTTGTCCATCTTTCCCTAAATTTGATCCTCATTCCTCCCTAATAATAATTATCACTTAATTTTACTAATAGGTCAATTTTTTTTAAATCCTATATCACGAGTATTCGCTTATCCATACTTCCATACTAATATTATAAATGCGAAAGTGTGTCTGTCTGTCTGTCTGTCCGTCTGTCCGTCTGTCTGTCTATCTGTCTGTCTGTCTGTCTGTCTGTCTGTCTGTTACCTCTTCACGCCTGAACCGCTGAACCGATTTTGCTGAAATTTGGTATGAAGATACTTTGAGTCCCGGGAAAGGACATAGGATACTATCTGTCTGTCTGTCTGTCTGTCTGTCTGTCTGTCTGTCTGTCTGTCTGTCTGTTACCTCTTCACGCCTGAACCGCTGAACCGATTTTGCTGAAATTTGGTATGAAGATACTTTGAGTCCCGGGAAAGGACATAGGATACTATTTATCCCGAAAAATGTACGGTTCCCGCGCGATAACAAAGAATTTTGGCGCAACGGAGTTGCGGGCATCATCTAGTATATATAATAAACTTTAAAACTTTATTTTCTTTACTTAATATATTCAGCTGACGACACGATAATAATGATGACAGTGAAATAAAATCCGCTTGGTGTGATGAACGTGATTAGTATATAATTTGGGCAACCACTAGCTGACACTCACAGAATAATAATTATTCAATACTAGCTGTTGCCCGCGACTTCGTCCGCGTGGATTTCAGTTTATAGCGCGCGGTGTCAACAAAATTGGTGTCAAATTTAAAAGCTTTTTATTAAAACCCTGGTACCCCTTAAAATATCAAAATACCCAAAAATAGCTGTGCACTGTGCACATAATATTTTTCACCCCCCGTCATTTACAATAATACGAAATGTTATTTTCCCCTCAAAATGTTACTTTTCGCATGACAATATGTAACTTTTGAACATACGGTACTGGCAACACTGAGTACTACTCCTTTAAAACGCCGTCTGTTGTCATATGTTAAAACTGCAGTAGGAATTCATTTTATCGTTATTTTCATGAAAATAAGATATTTTCCCTCATCAAAATGTAGTCAAAGTGAGAAAGGACATATCCTTTCTCAGGCTCTACACTATCTGCGTACAAAATTTCATTACAATTGATTCGGTACTTTTGGCGTGAAAGCGAGACAGACAGACAGACAGACAGACAGACAGAGACAGACAGAGACAGACAGAGACAGACAGAGACAGACAGAGACAGACAGAGACAGACAGACGGACGGACGGACGGACAGAGATACTTTCGCATTTATAATATTAGTATGGATAAAATTCTAGTGATGTGCTATTATCGATGAAGCCTAACAATTTATCGATAGTAATCCATACTTACTAATATTATAAATGCGAAAGTGTGTCTGTCTGTCTGTCAGTTACCTCTTCACGCCCAAACCGCTGAACCGATTTTGCTGAAATTAGGTATGGAGATACTTTGTGTCCCGGGAAAGGACTCATGATACTTTTTATCCCGGAAAAACGTACGGTTCCCGCGCGATAAATGAATTTTGGCGCAACGGAGTTGCGCGCGTCATTTAGTATTATAATAAAAATTGATCTATAATAGTAAAATAATATGAAACACAGCCTCAGTTTCTATAGAAATAAATATAAATTTAGTCTGTGGTTTTGCTATGTTTTGCTATTTGCTTGTGGTTTCCGGGACAAAAAGTATCTAATGTATTTTTAATTGATTAAAAGTATCTGCATACAAAATTTTATCAAAGTCGGTGCAGCGGTTTAAGCGCAAATCATTTTAGAAACATAGTACATAAATGCTATATACAAAACCTCACTTAGAGGAATAAGCATTAACCATTTTTGTACTCTAGAATATGCTACAGTGGGTTTTCAAAAAAATGGATTTCACTGTCGTAAACCTTACGTTATAAAGAACAAAACTGCATTATTAACTCAAAATCCGATTTTATGTGGAATGGAACACCAATGCTAAACAGCAGCCATATATACGTGGGAGAGCCTATTCCCTTCCCTTCCCATCCCTACCCTTCCCTATTACCCTATTCTCTCTTAAAAGGCCGGCAACGCACCTGCAGCTCTTCTTATGTTGCGAGTGTCCATGGGCGACGGTAGTTGCTTACCATCAGGTGACCCGTTTGCTCGTTTGCCCCCTTATTTAATTTAAAAAAAATAATAATATAACAAACCTTCCGTGGACTTCCACGAATATTTTAACACTAAGGACTTTAACTTTAAGAATATCTTGTTTTCAACCTAAAGGCACAAGCACAGTACTTAACAGCTGTGTGCAAGATTTGATGAATATATTATACTATCAGAGAAGATGATTCCTAGGCAGATAGCTCATATCAGTAATTTGGTCGCGTTAAGTCAAACCTATCTGACCTATCACAGCTAACATTAAATTGACATAAGCCGTCCAAATGACGTAGGTCTGTCAAGTGTCTAGGCATTAATTTCCTCGGTGGTACTTCTAACCATACAATAATAATAAAATGAAAGCATGTAACGAAGTAGTTTTAGTTTTATTAATCGGGCTTGTTAGTTTTTACTTTTATTACGTGCCGTTAGCCGAGACATCGTTATTTTAACTATCGCACGTCGAAATCAAAAATGTATAGGATTTGACAAAAGACATCGCTAAGTGGTAACTGATATGCCATATTTTGTGAAATCCCAAACTTTTTCATTTTGAACTTTGACAGACAAACCACTTACCTTACTTTCAATGATTTGATAGTCAAATCATTGAAAGTATCTAGGTTATGGGATTGCTAATTATTTCGGTAAGCAGCCAACTAATCTACTTAAGCTCCGAATAAGTTTGGACCAAACCATTGTAAACCAGATTACTGAAAAGAATATTAAAAATTAACAAAAAACATATTATTTAAATAAACTGCTAAATGAAAATGACTAATAGGATAATATGATATTCTTGTTACTTGTTTATTGTTAGTTGTTACTATTGTGTTATGTAATATTTTTTTAAATATTTTGATTTCTGATGTTATGGTTAAGTATTACATATTATGTTTAATTTTATATGTATATTGTGTAAAATAATATTGAATTAAGTTTCCTAAATAATGTAGTACGTATTATAAAACAACAGTACACTCCGGACATACCTTAGTGGTTTATGGAGAGTAACTATAAATTATTGTGTATTTTCTTATTAAATAAATAAATTAAAATTAAAAAAGTAGGTCTGGCATTATTCACTTAAATTACTAATAAATAAACGTCATAACTCAATCATATTTCAGGGTAAAGTACTGTCCTATTTGCCTTTCAATGGATTCAGATTATCTTCACAATTTGCATTTCAATATTCCGTATGTAAATGTCACAAACCTAAAACAGATTTACAAGGGAATACGAAATTCGCTGCAGATTCTATTGAAATGTAACTTAAGTCCATTTAAAGTTAATCCTTGGTTAAATATAACCATTATATTATTATACTTGAGAGCGTATTCGCACTTAAATGGCCGGCAAGGCACCAGCTGCAACTCTTCTGATGCTGCGAGTGTCCATGGGCAACGGTAGTTACTTTCCATCACCCCTTTTGCTCGTTCGCTCTCTAATTTTTATTAAAAAAAAACTCTCCCACCTCATTGTATAATTAATTATACATACCTACTTAACTAGTTGACGCCCGCAAATTTATCGCGAAAAAATTAGTTTCTCAGTCACACCGAAAACAATTAAGTATTACTCACTAAATCTTTCCAATATTTAAAATCAAACAATATACTTCTTATTTCGCTTAAAACTTAAAATCGAGCATGATTTGATTTTGTAAATCATTATTCTCATGAACGCTGAAATATAGCGACATTGCAGCACATTGCGCTGAAATAAACTAGGCTGAATTTATATTCCCGATCTTAAACTGCAGAACATTCGAGAAATGAATCCCTCACTGAATAAGTGATGAATAGGGGCCACTTAATTATTAACAGCCGGCCGCGTTTTAGCCTCGTCTCGCGGTAATCGATACGTTCTGGCTCTAATTTTATTAGGACTTCCAATTATTGGAAAGCTGATTACGGATAAAGTGGACCTTACTTTTTTACAAAGTGCTTTAAACAGCTTCCTAGAAAGTAGAAAATAGACTTTTGCTTTGAATGCTTTGATGAGTCTGCGAGACGCGGACAACCGCTGATAGAGTCGCGGTGGGTTAATCGTGCCCGTAACTGTGCCTAGGTGGAGAGTGGAGCACCATGGGGTTAGGTAATAAAGCAGGTTCAGAAAAACTTTTGCAGGGCAACGAATAAGTAATTAGTAAAGTTGCAATATAGCTCATGACTATACTAATATTATAAATGCAACAGTATCTGGCCTCTTCACACCTAAATTTTACTAATATAGGCATCGAGAAAGGATATCGGTTAGTAGGTAGAGATCAACTAAGATAACATGGCGCGCCCCTCCAAAATTCAAAACGTTTGAAGTGCGTTGTCAAAACGTTTGAAGTGCGTTGTCTTGCGCATGATTAGTTGACCAATAAATATTGGCAATAAGTGACATTAAGTGAAATATTACGTGTACTGTGATTGGTTGAATACTTACTATATACAAACTCTTTCATAAGGATGTGAGAACACACATTGAAACAGTCATTTGGAGGAGCGCGCCATGTTATCGTAGTTGATCTCTAGGTATGTGTAATATCTGTTGCCGAAGTGTACGGTTTCCGTACGCTCTCTAAAAACATTTAGTAAGCAGTAACTTAGTCCACAAAATTGTCCACAATGCGGTAAAACTCGCCATAAATAGTTGCAGCGTTTAATATTTTACAATAGATTAGTTTTGTACGGAACGCAGCTTCTCCGGTCCCGCGTTCCCCGTCCCGTTTCCCGCAAAGCGTCACGGTAGAGCGCACAAACACGTTACATTTAACAATCTTCCCCACAAAGCCTTTAAACGAGACTTTTTAAACCTGTACAATATAAAACGAGAAATTTTAATGTGAACTTATTTTGCTAGATGTTTGCTCGCTACTTTGTTGCGCTGAAATTCGTAAAACGTACATTTTTCCAGTTCATAATTTCCATGTTCATTTCCGGGACAATAGGGAAATTTCATCAAAATCAGAGTTCCGCCATTTAAAGCATGAAAAGATAACAAGCAGATAGAAAGCATGTACTTTTTGTTTTTTAATGGATGGATGGATTTGAATCAATATGGACGCTGGATAAATACGAAATTTTTCATTTCCCATGTAAAAATATGAAAAAGTAATTCAATAAAGTAATAAACGTATTTCGCAGGAATGTCGAAGTTAAAATTGAGTTATGTAAATAGCATTAAGTATGTTATTTTATTATTTTTAATAATTATTTAATACGTTTTCCACTTAAATAAGATAAACCTGGGAGATTGTATACAGGGTGTAACAATACTAAGTGATAATACTTTAGGGTGTGTATGTGTTCCTTGTAGAGAGTTCACTGTGAAAGTGGCAGCGCTGAAAGACCAAAAATTTTTTTTTCATTTTTGTATGGGCGAGCGCCCCAGCGTCGCGAGTTTCCCCATACAAAAGTGAAAAAAAATTTTGGCCTTTCAGCGCTGCATGCTAATTTCACAGCGAACTCTATTATGCGACTCTCTCTACCACTACGATGTTTATTGTTGGACAGATGATTTATGTTAAATATCTGTAGAGTGTAGACAGATGAAACACAAATGAAGTGCCAGCCGCGCCGGCCCGAGTCGCAGTGCGCGCGGTACCACACAATTTCATACTCTGCATTTTATTTTCGCGACAATCGCGTCGCGAGCAGTCGCAGCAAAATGTGACAAATCACAATTTTAAAATCACTGCGAATATTTACTCGCATGTGCGCGCACTGTCATACTAACTCATACGTTGTATTTCTGCGATAAAATAATCGCGCGTCATAAAATCGTGGTGCGCGCTAGGCCTAAGGGGCCCATGATACATATCCTAAAGTTTTATCACTGTTTTGTTACACCCTGTAAAAACATTCAAAATATTTTATGATAACATTCAACATAATAACTCAGTCTTTAAAACTTAGCTAGGTAAGGAGCGGAAGTAGTATCGCCTTCTCTTTCTAACGCCGCGCTGGGAAAAAAATTAACCCAACTCCGTTGTTTCATTTTCACTTCTGTCGGCCCTCCGGGATTGCAACCTATTCACCTCTTTTATATAAAATAAGGAGGCAAACGAGCAAACGGGTCACCTGATAGAAAGCAACTACCTTCGCCCATGGACACTCGCAACATAGTAAGAGCTGCAGGTGCTTTGCACCTTTTGCGAGCCGTTCTGGTTAAATATCATGATGATCGATGATGATCCATAGATCTGGTGAGGACAGGCGGTATATTTCAGTGACAGCCCCGGTCCCAGTCACGGACCGGGTAGACCCAACTCGCGCCCAGTATAATTTGTCACGCACGTGCGGGTCACGCCATCTTACCGTGACATCGTCTTAGTATCCTTTAGAAGAGTCATAAATTATAAGAAATATTACTTATTTACTTTTCAGGGTTCCGTAGTAAACAAGGAACCCTTATAGTTTCGGTCTGTCCACCCGTCTGAGATTATAGGGCCTACAAAGCCGTAATTCGGAATGAATACACATCATAATGATCCAGTGTCCCCCTCATCTACCAGCTAAACGGTTGCTTCAAACCAGCTAAATGTGAAAAAATTCACGGGAGAAGGAAATATGCTGGATTTAAAAGGAAAACTATCACGGCTAAGATGGCTTCATAAACTTAATTACTGAGGGAGAGAGATCAACTTTAAAAAAATGTATTCGTAGAAGTACAAAGGAACTTTTCGTTCAAATTCTTTTGAACGCAACTGAGATGATTTTGTTAGTACTGCCTTAGTAGTGTAAATAACCTCCTTTTTAAAGTCGGTTAAACACGTTATAATGTGCATTTATTGACCATACAAAAATTGTCAAAAACTAGCGGTACTATAAAAGAATAATTTGTTACGGATGCGACTGCCATAGCTTATAGTTGCAACTTGCAAAGAATATGATGTTACAAAATATAACCAAGGTAGGTGTAAGTGTCAAAGGCCGATGTACGCGGCCGATTTTCGGCATGATTAGTGATTACGCCTGCAATGTATTTTAAATTACTGAATACTGATGACACACCATGCTGAAATTACGTCGCGTTATATTGTATGCGTAGCGCATTGAAAGCGTATTTTCAGCCTAGTGTGTTTAGACACTAAGAGCCTGTTTCACCGCTTTCTGATAAGGCTATCCACCACTTCACTTGACAGATGGAGTATGGAGAATCTGTCAAATAAGCCTATCCGGCACCTTATCAGGAAGCGGTGAAACAGGTCCCTAAGCCTTTTCAATCATCCGAGCTTTGTTTATGCTTAGATCAAAAATCAAAATAAATGGAAACGGACCACATACGTACTTAATCCATACTGATATTATAAATGAGAAAGTGTATCTGTCTGTCTGTTTGTATGTCTGTCAGTCAGTTACCTCTTCACGGCGTCATCTAGTGTCCTTATAACTACAAGCATTAAGACATCTTGGCTTCACCGTAGACACATAAAAAACTTAAACTTGCAATTATTTAGTATAATATTATAATAGGATCATATCATATCAAATCATATCCTGAAGTTTTATAATGATGAGATTTTTGATGATGATGCGTGATCGATAGGTATAATAAATAACGTGGTTTAGGACAGGTAATTGTTTTGGAGGCCTATAATTAACTTAAATACAGCTGCGGTCGACGTTAAATTGTCAGATAAAATGTAATTTCATAATAGTTTCATAATAAATATTTCATTCCATTTATGTCGCCGAAAATTTATAGTTAAAATTAATAATATCTTGTATAGAAAAGCTAACTGCAGTTTGAATGTCTCGCTGAAATCAAGACGTGAGTGGAAGAATAAGGTAAATAACATGAAAAAACTTCCCGTTTTTTGCTTACATGGAGGATTTAGGGCCGGAAAAATTATTTGAAATAGAAAAACTATGGATTATGTGTGTAGCCAGATATATTAGCTACGTTTTGAAGTAGATAATTTACAAGTTTTTTTTTAATTATTAGGGATAAAATGAGTTATTGTCCGTATGTTACGAAATGTTACTTGTTCGATTCTTCCACTCACGTCTTCAAATTCGAGAACGGCTGAACCGTTACCTTACCTTAGATATTAAAACAATCGGATCAGTATTCAGTACAGACTACAGAGAAGGTTTTCAGTTTGAACATTTATAAAAATTGCAAAAACCATCAACACTTCATTTATTGCGCGCCGATTCTTCTCTCCAGCCAGTTTTCGAAATCAAGTAGGACTCTCTGAAAGAGTTAAGGTACAAGTTGGAAGCCGACTACATGAAGTTGCAGCAGACGACGTGTCGTCGCGACACTACTGGTTTCTATGTATTTCTATGAATAAGTATCGCTAGCTTCGTGTCGCTAGCTGCGCAGGGTATTTCATTAGATAGAAATACATAGAAACCAGTAGTGTCGCGACGACATGTCGTCTGCGGTTGATTCATGTCGTCCGCTTCCAACCAGCACCTTTAGTTGCTAAACAATTTTCAATTTGAACATTTTTTAAAATTATTATCTGTGCGAAGTAACAACGGAACAATATTTTTGCCACTTAAAACTTTTTTAACTACAGCTATAAAAGCTTTCAGGTAAAACTAAAAGCCTGTTTTACTCTTGCAGCATTTTACTGCCCAGCAGCCGGGTAATGAAGAAAACTAAATGAAAATCGATCTCCCAATTAACTTGCGACCGCTTCTTAAGTGATTTCCAACTCCTTTTTCCGCGCGATCGGTCAAGGGTCTAAAAGACCAGGCTTCCATTAGCGAAGGGTTAAACCAAGATTACATTCTTGATCGCTAACGACTGTTTACGAAATATTCTTAATGAGTTTTGTTTGAAATTCTCGTATTTACAATTTACAGCATTCGAACTGCCATTAACGGGAAAGTTTAAAAGAATTGAGGTAAATAAAGAAAAGTTGTGAACAAAATTATCGCAGCCGTCAAATTTGAGACGTTTAAGACTTCGGTTGTGAATAACACTCAAAGAGCGACCGCAATATTTATATCATTAGCAAATTTTACCGAATTTTCGTGTTTTGTGCGGATCTCTAATTTTTTTTCACTCTCGTAGCACGTGTTTGTTGCCAAACTCCAAAAACAGCTCGACCGATTTTGATAATCAAATTGAGCATTCAGTAAAGATCATAATATTATATTTAGACATTCAAATGTCTATTTGTATTTGCTATTGGCTATTTGTTGTATTTGCCAACATTATTGACGAATACGCAAACAAACAAATAAAGGCAAATACGACCTTCCACACATGGACGTCAAATACCAAACTTTTACTTGATTTTGTTTACTTGCCTATTTGACTCCTTTGATGTGCGTCAAAAACCGACAAAGGTACAGATACGTGTATTTGGTATTGGTCATATTTGTCAAATAGCCAAATAAGGCCAATATTTGTCAAACACACCGTCTACACATGGTGATTGTTTGGCAAATACATCAAATACGCAAATACAAATAGCCATGTGAAGTGCCTCCATCAGACACGTATACAGGACAACTTCTACCCGGACCGCTAGTAACAGTTTTTTTTCTTGTTTGTTTTAATTTTAACCCAGATTCACCGGTGCTTCGGATGCTAAAACCCATTTACATCCATACATCATAGCATTAAGGCTGTGGTTGGGACCCATACATATGCGCTTAGTTTGCGGTGTACCTATAATATCTAGGTCAATTAGTTGGCGAATTAATTAATCATCGCTCTAGTGCCTGACAAGAACATGCTTCTGGCTTACTGCGCCTGTAACTACGGTTAAATAAACGTATTATGTTGATGTAAATCAATCGATGCTCTGCTCTTTGTTAAATTACTATATAATAGAATATTATTTACTGAATAGAATATTATTTAATTAACCAGCAAAAACATATAATTCAGTCATATTTTATTTTAGTTATGTCTAGTTACAGAATGGCTACCGACCAGTAGGTGAAATTGGGACAGACCCAAGAAAAAGTGGCGCGACGAACGAGACCCGTTATCGAGCCGGAACCGTACATTTTTCCGAGATAAAACATATTCTATGTCCTTTTCCGGGACTCAAAGTATCTCCGTGCCAAATTTCATCGAAATCGGTTCAGCGTTTTAAGCTTAAAGAGGTAACAGGCAGACAGACACACTTTTACATCAATTATAATATTAGTATGGATTTATTATTTGGCAAAATCAACCTACTAAGATCTTCTATCGAGATCAAAACACACATGGATAAAACTTATCCTATTCTTCGTAGCATATAATATATTATTCACTTTAGCGTGTATTTGGAAGCAAAGGTGATTTACATCGTACTGTAAATATTTGATATCTAGAAGGCTGTGCGTCTTCCACATAAATATTTACCGGAGCATATAAAGGATTATTTACTGTACTATTTTGTACGAGAATCGTTGAATGTTTGCCTTCTCTCGTGTGTAATCGTAAAGTAAGCATGTCGAGTTTTACTTGATAACGTGATCAAATATTTTGCATAATAGACGTTGGTTGTTTATGGCCCAAGCAACACTGCTCGGTTGCGATGCGATGCGATGCGTCGTCGCAACGGTGCCGCACCGTCGTTTTATGCCCACTGTATCTACTATCAGAGAAGACGTTGATTTCTAGGCATATGGAGGACCAGTAATTTGGTCGCGTTACGTCAAACCCATCCGATCGATGACAGCTAACATTCAAGTTCCTCGATAATACCTACATTGGGCCAACGCGTTGAGCCAGTGCACTGGACCAACATGTAGAGGCTTAGTTGGCCATAAGTTGGGAGCGACATTGCGTACCCTACGTGTTGGCCCAATGCGCTTGCTCAATGGGTTGGCCCAATGTATACAGCGGGCTTTACGTACGTAATATTTTATGATATGCTACATTGATGAGTAGTGTCGACGCGATGTTTTGTCAGTACAACAGATATGAAGTGGGAAAATCAACAACGTCTGCGGTTTGACCTTTAAAGCCCATACCTCACCGGGACGTCATGGCGACGTGGCCAGCGGTGTCGCTAACTAGTTCTATTGAGATGTATGACAGATAACTCACCTTGCGACCGACTGGCGACGTAATTGCCAATTAGTAGCCAACATAGCCAGAGTCGACCGCTCCGCATGCGACGGATGATGTCGCCAGTTGTTTGCACGTCTTTGTATGCTCCGTCACTCAATCAGTCGCCAATTTTAGTGACATCCTCAAATAATTAAACATTTTTTTCAAGGTATTTTCTTAAATCTTCGTAGAATTTAAGTAAAACACCGCTTTGCGGCTACGTAGAGACGCCTGACGTTGCCATGGTAACGTCACTGGCCACGTCGCCATGGCATTTCGGTGAGGTATGGCTCTTAATGTTTGTTGGCGTGTGTCGCCGCAACTTATCTTTGTGACTTGTGAGGTACATAATACCTTATTTTTGTTACAACGACGCAAGTCGCAACGTACCAGAGCATCATGGCCACGCTCTATAATGATAACTGTAGAAGATAAGTGGCTAGAAAAAGTAGAGGTAATAATTAACATATTTTTGTATGTTGGAATATGTACATAATATAGCGTAGATGATAGTACTAAGTAGACATCTAATCATGAATTAAACTATACATAGACGTTTTCACAAAATATTATAAGTACATGCTATTGAGTAGCGACTATTACATATTATTTATTATTACCTAACATCCTGTCGTAGCAATCGTTCTTCCTTGGATTTAATTTGCATGTAAGCATGTAACGTGATCTTAAATGACATTTGCTTACTCATGCGTGTGACGCTCTGCTATGACATAAAACGTTATCCCTGGATAGATCAGGAGATCCATCAGGACATAGTAATATGTGCACAGCATCATTCCCTGGACACGCAATGACCTCATATCGGCACAACTTCATTCTCTGGACAATGGACATGCAGTGACGTCATCTACGCATTCCTAGATGTGAGTGACGTCACGGTACTGGATGATCCAATTAATTCAGTCGGCGCTGGAGGACCCTCGCCGTCGAGAGCAGCCATGTTTGATGTCAACTCAACATGTGTAATTACGACCCGGGAATGAAAACTCAATTACCATGAATTATTATTGTAATTAGACAAGGATGTCGTGATTTTTATAAGTTCTCTTCTTTCAATGTTTTGCTGTCGAAAAATGGTTTTGCTAGGAAGTAATCAGCGATTCTACCAACTATGCTAAAGTATAAACGAAAAAGTTATGTATTAGGAATTTAATTTTCAAATGGCATAGGCTAACACAATTTTGTGATTGGACATCTTTTTCGAACAGTCTGAATTAAAGTTCCTTTTTGCCCTCGGATGCGATGGACGGAATTGCACAGAACGTGAAGTATCTCTGCAGATATTTACGACCACAAAAACAAAACTGTGACAGTGACAGGTCGATGTCCGCCATGTTGATGACGTCGCAAAACGCTACTGAACCAATCTGTCTGAAATGACGGTTTGTTTTCAAATGTCAGTGATTGGTGATTCGTGATTGGTTGGTAGTTCCAAATGAATGTGTATTTAGTTGATTAACACACGCTTGGTCTTAAATTCTATGAATATGAACGTGTTATGAAATATTTGAACATAATTCAAATTCAAATATCTTTATTAGCATAAATTGAGCACAGGTGAGCATTTCAATCCTCCAAACTAGGCGCAGCCTGTCTTATGGAGGAATTTCTTGGATTACAACAAATATTGGTTGCGGCTTACAACTTATAAGTAAATAACAATGAGAAAATGAAATTATGACTACAATTAATACAACAAAAACTAATCTTCTCTTCATTTCTATACTTGTACAGTACAAAATAAACTTAGAATATTTTGATTTTTATAAATATATTTTATTATTATTCTGTGTGTATGTGTGTTTGTGCGTATAAATCTATACACTTTTATTATATTTTCACTTTCACTGTATGAGCAAGTTAAAAGAGACCTTGACAGAATTTTTTTGGTTTTATATGGTGTGTGCATTTTTAGATTAAATTGGTTTATAAGTTTATTATAAATATGGGGGTATAAGAAAAATCCGAACCTATTTAGCGAAGGAGGTGCTAACGTTAGGATTCGGGATACGGTAAACTCTTCTACTCAGCATTTCCTCGTAAGTATTTTTAGACGTTGTGACTGATCTATGTACCTACAGTTTCAACGACTCTAACAGTAATATTTATTTTTCGAGGAACCGCTTAATATTCTGAACAAAGGTTCGGAAATAATACGTCACTTAAAAATCCGTGTAAACATTTAAGTTTTAACCATGTTTTATTTAAGTAATTATCGTAATCGTTTTTCATAAAATTTACTTTCGTAGATTAAGGTAACAATCGTACACATTATACAGATACACCTTACTAGTATTTTAATATAATGTATGATACATGTTTCATGTGGGGCTCTTTTGACCCTACGTTATTCGGAAAGGACTTTTTTCACGTTGTACCTACGCCGAGAGTTAAACTAAAGGTTACTTTATTATACAGGGTGCAATCAAAATTTAATACACATCCTGCATCCATGACTCAGGAACTTTGAAAACTTTTTGTTGTAACGGAACGTTATTCCATTTCTTATTAATATATTTTATACTTATTTTTGCCTTATTATACTAATATTTACATTCTTAATAATTGATAATATTTTATTCGAAAAAGGTACATGTTTAGTTGTAAGGAAGAACTAACGTTCGGTTTGTCTTTGTCAATTTCTGTTCTGTTTAAAAAAAAAACAAAATTTGAAAATAAGAATTTTATTTGATTTTTATTTGAAATATTGGCTCTGGAGATTTCCGTGATGAAATGAAAAACGATTGGAGATCAACGGCCAATGCTTATTCTTCATAAATAAATTATTTTATTCAATGTACGCGTTTTAGCTACATTAACTGTCTCATTCAGATAATTTAATTGGAGAAATCCCCGGATTAGGGTGAGTTTTGTTAGCACACATGTAGTTAGTACTGATAATATCAAAGATCTTGTATTTAAGACATTTCCAAATTGTATTTACTTTATTCTATCTTGAGTTGATCTTAAGACTTAATTTCTTAACTATTTAATAACTTGTTTTGTATAAAAAAAACATAACATTTTATAATAGATTAAATTAGTTAGATTCTTACTAGGAATTTATGTTATTAAGATATTTTATGTAAATTGTAAATTATTATTTCCTGACGGCCTACCACGATGATACCGCTACCGCTGTAGGTAGAGGGCGCTCTTCTCGGGCTTCGTGGATAGGCCGCCAGACGTTTGCGAGGGAAGTGTACTGAGACGGAGTATCGTTTCCAGGGATCACTGCTCCGAATATCACTGCTCCGAATATCACTGCTCCGAATATCACTGCTCCGAATAGCACTGCTCCGAATATCACTGCTCCGAATATCACTGCTCCGAATATCACTGCTCCGAATTGATTTGACTGCGTCGCTCGCTCCTTCCTGTGACCATCTTCAATTCAACGCTGCGGCTGAGAGGAAGCACAGTACCTCCAGCGTCCCAGATTACATCAGACCAGGAGAGTAGCCCTACGATCCATAAGTGACGATCAAGTAGGCCTTACCACGACATATAAATTTTGTTGTCTCACCTACCGCCACCGGGCACCTTTAGTTTTTTTTAATTTTGTTAAATATACTACATTGTTAACTAATTGTAATTTTATTAACCCGGTACTGTAACGGATAGGTGTTACATTGTTCCGTCAGCGGGATTCTAACCCGCGACCCCCAGCTTGAGCTACCAACAGCCCACCAACTGAGCCACAGAGGTCGTCCATATTAATAAGAGGCAAGGATCGGAAAGTCGCCTTTAGATAACGTAAACAGTCGCAAAAACTGTCGATAACAAGCCATCAAGTTGAGAGTTATCTGTGAAAGCCACTGAGGAAACTATAAATCTGTCTCGTTATATACCCTCAGCTCAACGATAATGTAAGGGAGAGCCTGGCTTTACCGCGCGGCTCTCATTATCTGTAGATGAAATGTGTTAATCTCGCAGTGTTGTAAGCTTATAGATAAGTATATTGATACAGATTTAGAGTAGTCCAAACGATCTACGTATACAAAAAACTCTAGGAAAAATTCGCATAGAACTGGAAATTGGTAGAGACGTTGCGTAATTCATTATCAAGAAAATACCAAGAGTCCCCGTCGATCCTCCTTATGTAATTTTATTCAAGGTCAAATGTTCTAAATTGGTGTTTTTCCCGATTTTCTCGTAAAAGGTAAATTTTAACGTAAAAACATGTTTGACAAGGTTCTTGATCATGCAATTCTCTACAAAAAATATTTTTACACTTTTTTCTGTTCGTGAGAAATCACCGGTTTAAAATTTGCAAAATTCATAATACAAACAAGGTCTGATAAGCATTAAGCAAAAATTTCAGGCACTGATTTCTGAGCACTAAGCCCCTAGAGGAATCAGACATTTTGCAAAAATACTCTATGGTTGGACGGTTCCGGAAATATATTTTTAAATTACGATTGACGGGTTCTCTGGCTTTATTAAATTCTATCGTGCTAGCTTCCGCCTCAAAGGTTTATAAAATAGTAGCTCCATGCAATATCCGCGGGTATCTAGTCGGTGTTTGATTGAACTTTCTGTTTGCAGGTACAGTTCCCGGCGCCGTGGATCAAAGAGTTCACGTGAGGCTTTTAATGAAAAAACTAAAATAGATTCCCGGCTTCTATCCATGAAATCAATCATCATCATCGATGTTACAATTTTGTTTTGAAAGTTCTAAAATCTAAATCAGTGTTTTTTACGCGTCGTCTGTAATTTCTTTTGAAAAAGAAGGATTTGAAGAGTTAACATAAAGGTGCTCCTCACTGGGAGCATTCACTTGTAATGTAACATTATAGATTCGACTTTGAGCATTACGTTACAGTACTACCTCCCTGACTGACGAGAATAGGGTATTACACGAATTTTTGAAATGTATCCAAAAACAATTCTATAGTGATAATATGATTCTAAAAAATAATTTTTTTTTCTCACATAATTTCAAATTTCGCGCGTATTTTGCAAAAACGCTTCCGCTATTGCTTCCGCTGGTGGACGCAATGTTTGCTCTATGGTCATGAGTTCATAACGTCATTGCGTTAGTAAACAAACAGGCATCAATTGACATAAGACATTCGACTCTGACAGTTGACGCAGTTGTCATTTTTTTTGTTTACTATCCCAATGACGTCATTAGCATGGCGGAAAGATTTCGGAGCGTTCAAAGACAGATAAAAAATCCTAAAATCTTTAAACTACATTTAAAAATATAATAAGCTATCTTATGAAGTCAAACTAACATTTTCCGATTGCTTTTCCTCTAAACTATCATAATAATACATTTTTTCATTTTTTCTCATACACACTAAAATACCCTATTCCTGTGTAATGTAATATTATAGAATAAATATTCGACTTCGAGCATTCCAAAGTAAGCTGACTTCACTGTCATGTAGTATTGATGCGTATAGGTGCGCATTGTAATGCTCGGTTCTCCTCCCTCACTGATACATCAGTTTTTTATTATTCAGCATTACATTGCTCGACTTTGTAACGTTACATTACAAGCGACTGATCCCGGTGATATCTTTATAGCTGCCGTGTGTGAAGCACTTAAAGATGAGACCACACTAGGCGTTACTGTTTAAACGACACTAGGCATGTCAAATATTCATTGTATAAAATCGAATGTGGTAATCCGCACTCTACGCGGTACCGACGCTACGTCACGTGCGACACGAAGAAAATACGTGAAGTTTTGCGTCGTCGCTACGCTGCAATGTCCATAACGGTGCGTCCACATTTGTATCATTTGCGCGATCATATCTCTCATCAGATCTCCGTCGCGTATCAAAATGATACGTGTATCATGATACGCCCCGATCGCTATTAACCGCGTATCTTTTTTTTAATGAAATAAGGGGGCAAACGAGTAAACGGGTCACCTGATGGAAAGCAACTTCCGTCGCCCATGGACACTCGTAGCATCAGAAGAGCTGCAAGTGCGTTGCCGGCCTTTCAAGAGGGAATAGGGTAATAGGGAAGGGTAGGGATGGGAAGGGAAGGGAATAGGGGAGGGTAGGGAAGGGAATACGGTACGGGATTGGGCCTCCAGTAAACTCACTCAATAACTCGGCGAAACACAGCGCAAGCGCTGTTTCACGCCGGTTTTCTGTGGGAACGTGGTATTTCTCCGGTCGAGCCGGCCCATTCGTGCCGAAGCATGGCTCTTCTACGTAAAAAGCGTATTCCATCAAGCTGGCTCGATGCGAGACTTCGAGCGGCTCGATGGGAGCCTTCGAGCTGTCAGTTTTGCGGTACACACAGTAATTATTACTCGATTTGGAGTAAAACTATCGAGCAAAACCTATGTCTATACTTAGCATAAGAGATTAAATTGCTAACTTGCCGATAAGTGACGACTGGACGTAAATCAGATGAAAAAAATTGGTTCTGCTGTCATGTATCACACGTCTTTTTTTACCACGCAGTGTTACTGATAGTGCCATCTCGCTTGCTCAGGCCTTTGTTTCTCTATTCCGCTTTATGGTGCGATCTTACCTTTAAGGGAGGTTCACACGGGTGACTAAAGCCGCGCAACTTTGGCCACATAGCGAAAAGATGAACATTTTTTGCCATTTAGACGGTCGATTTGCGCCGTGCGGCAAAAGTTGTAGCTGTGCGGCTTTAGTATCTCGTGTAAATCCTCCTTTAGTCATACGCATACACTGTTATTTTACCTCTATGAGTTCAGAAATGACTGTGTGATACCAGCTGAGACTGCAGGTATTCTGATCGAGTAGTAGATAAAATTATAAGGTATCACCATATTATAAGCTTCTCTCGCTCATCTGAAGATTATAGTCACAGTAATAAGGCATATTACATGCGTTTGTTTAAGTATAATATGTATAATATGTGCTTGTTGTAAACACAGATTGAGTTAATATTAAACCAGGTATTCGTTGTGCCCCAATTAGGACATCGCGCGGTAACCGTTCATTTTACCACGATAAAACAACTCTTTTCCGACTGAAGGCATCTTTATAAAAAATAATAATGTCTTTTTAGCGGCTTAAGGCCTTATATACATTGAACAAGCAGGCCGATTGGTAGGGTCAAAACGATTGGCCTACCTGTATAAAGGGGCCTTAAGAAGTAAAAGAGAAAAAACCAGACAAATAAGGCGGTTTGGTTGCTACACAATGGGATTACAAGCAATGTATATTGCTTGTGATTTAGTTGAGTAGCGGCCAAACCGCTCTGTCACATGGACGTATATAAATCAAGCCTTTAGAGCCAGTCCACACGGTGCGTTGCGTCAGCGTTGCGTCGACGCAGCGCTGCCGTTGCGTTTTTACATACAAATAACCAAGGTGTTCAGTGTTCACACAGCGCGTTGCGTCGTCGCAACGTACACATGACGGATAGCAGCCCCCGAGACAAAGCGGGAGGGGTTTTGACGTTAAGACTGCTTCGTTATAACGCTGCGATGGCGCCGCGCCCGTGTGGCCGGCTGTGCGTCAAAATATTTGCGTTGCGACGACGCAACGCAACGCGCCGTGTGGACTGGCTCTTTCTTTTTTATTAAAATAAGAATTAAGGTATGGATCTACATGGATTAATTAATCTGTATGTACAATGAATCTGTGCCAATGACGTAATTAAGTCGTGTGCCCGCATAATGATAGCTAATTATACATTTTCATAATCTTTACTTTGTAATTACGTAAAGTATTTAACACATTTACGCGTTCTCGTGTAGGATTTTATATTTTTTCCATTCAAATGTTAATATATTCTATTAAATTTGTACGCCAAATAAACTATAATGCGGATTTCAATGGAATCAAAGTATTATTAGTTACAAAATATGTACTTTAAACTGCAACACGCGCCCGCTCACTCCTCAATCTTCACCTCACCAAAAACCTAGAAATCGAACTCTGTGCCTTAAGTTTTCGACGAACACGACGATCTTAAAGTTATGGGAGACCTATACTCTACTACTACTAAAAATAATGTACTATCAGAGAAGTTGATTCCTAGGCAGACCTAATTAATCCTAGGCGGAGGCGGACCTAAATAATTTGTCAAAACTCAAAACCATCCGACCAATCACAGCTAGAGATAAACTACGATAATATGGCGCGCCCCTCCAAATTGCTGTTTTAATGTGTGTAGTCACATCCTTATGAAAGAGTTTGTATGTAGTTAAGTATTCAACCAATCACAGTACACGTAATATTTCAGTTAATGTCACTTATTACCAAGATTTGTTGGTCAACTAATCATAACTAGCCGACCGCGCAAGACAACGCAGTTCAAACGTTTTGAATTTTGGAGGGGCGCGCCATGTTATCGTAGTTTATCTCTAACATTGAACCAAATGACGTAGGTCCGTCAACTGCCAAGGAAACAATTCCTCGATGTTACTTCTTGACACAATACACTCTTTTACATTTTGTTCAATAAATTAATCTTTTCTCTACACAGAGCTCCGGACTTAGCAGGTCTTTGAGGACTCTGTGGTAACGAAACTTCGTCTGAGAGGTCTTTTATCTTAAAATATGACAATTAAAGGATATAAGAAAAGTTTTATTAGAACGCTTTTGATTAATCGAGAAAAATGATTTTTCTTTTGTTATTCGAAAAGCTTCGAAGTTGTTAGAATTTACGGAATGTTTATAAATTAATATTTAACTGAAAGCAAGATTGACTATATTCAGAAATATTTAGCCGGATTATAATAATTGGAAACGCGGATTTTAAAACAATATACCAAATATGCCAAATTGTTTCTGAACAGTATTTTGCATACTTTGTCACTTTTATGTTTCAATGAAATGAACGATTCAATTTCGTTGATGGTATAGTTGCCATTAAACTTTAAAGCAATTGATTCTTAGGCAGGCGGATTCTTCCTCTGTTATATTTTAGTCCGGCTGTGACAAATTTGTTACTTTGTCGTCTGCTGAACTTGACATAATCCGACTAAGTTACATGCCATCTGCTATGAATTAATTTCTCTGACTGTACAGTGTATGTTCACAAGAAGAAAATATATTGTTTCGTGTCACGTGCCAATGGCGATTATCAACTCAGTCGTACACAAACGTGATTTCACATCAAACAATAAATTTCAGAAAAACTACGGTTTCCAGTTGAAAGAAAAGTTCAAAAGTTCCCAACGTGAGGTCGAACGTGACTGTTTTCAGGCGATTTGCTAACTCCGCTTAAGAAATTGCGATTGCGAAAACCAACGGTGAGAAAGTTTCTCGTTCAAGGGTTGCTACTAGCTTATTAGCTACTCTTTAGGGCAAAAACCTTGTAATTATACAGTACGAGATGACCATCGCACGTTTTGTGTGATAACGAATTTTGGCACAAAAACCGAAAATGTTTCCGGGATAATAAGTATCCTATGTCCTTTCCCGGGACTCAAAGTATCTCCATGCCAAATAGTAAAATCGGTTCAGTGGTTTGGGCGTGACGAAGACACGGAAGAGGTAACAGACAGACAGACAGACACACTTTCGCATCCATACTATATACTATACTATATACTTAAACTATATACTATATACTTATACTATAACATACTATATACTATACTGTATACTTACTATATACTATAATATTATAAATGCGAAAGTGTGTCTGTCCGTCTGTCTGTCTGTCTGTTACCTCTTCACGGCCGAACCGCTGAACCGATTTTGCTGAAATTTGGTATGGAGATACATTGGAGTCCCGGGAAAGGACATAATACACTTATCCCGGAAGTACTTTTTATCCCGGAAAAATGTACGGTTCCCGCGCGATAAACGAATCTTGGCGCAACGGAGTTGCGGGCGTCATCTAGTTTATAATATTAGTATGGACGAGCTTTTGCCCGCAGCTTTGCTCGCGTTAAGAAGTATTATTATATACAAACTTCATCCCATATTTTAACCCTTTGGGGTTGGAATTTATCAAAATCCTTTCTTAGCGGATACGTACGTCATTACATCTACCTGCATGCCGAATTTCAGCCTGATCCGTCCAGTGGTTTGGGCTATGCGTTGATAGATCACCATGTCAGTCAGTCTTTGAGTTTTATATATTCAGATTAGTATGGATCTGATGAGTGACAGCTACACTGCACATTTTCTGTTAAAAAGTAGCAAGTGTAAATACAGATTCTAAGCTACCAGCAATAGATTGCTATTGAAAATCGTAAAAAGAAGACGTACGTGTATCATATGTATGTTAGGTGTATGTTACGCTGGGCTTGTAATAATCCCACCAAATTACGTAACTACGTAGTTTGGTTGGGTGTTATAGCGTTTGGTGCGTTAGTTAGGTAAGCTATTTGCTTATCAATCCCAGATAGTTGAGAAGTTGATTCCTAGGCAGATGGCGGACCGGTCGCGTTACGTCAAACCTATCCGACCGATCACAGCTAACATTAAATTGACATATTAAGCTGATCACATGACGTAAGTCGGTGCAACTGCCTTATAGGTATCAGTTTCTTCTATAGTACATAATATTGCAACTTTTCCTATATACAACCTTTTTGGTTTCCTTTCTTTAAATTGGCCTTCTCTGAAACATCCTGTATTTTTAGAGCGCCAGTTTAGCCCGTAGGGAGCTGGGACACTTAGCCGTAACAAAATTTTGCACTTCTGAGCTTCATACTCCGTAAAAGGGTTCTTTTAAAACACTTTGTAACGTGATTTCGCTCAATCAGGATAAATCGAGCTAACGTTTATTGCATTCAGTTTTGTAGACTTTTTCAGGATAAATTCGCAAAAAAGGGCATGGTATACAACATTTTTACGATCTAGGAAAAATGAAATCAGATTTTGAAGCTAATTAACTAAGGGATTTTTTATACAATACTAGCTGTCTCGGCAAACGTTGCTTTGCCATAATATATTTGCCATATTATTTTATTGAAGTGACTAAATAAGTATGTCACCATGGCAACGTCGATCGCTATCCCGTCGCACAAACAATGGTCGCCGTCAGTCTCAGGTTGTAATAATTTACTATTATTTATTCAACAAATGCACTTATCAATATATAAAGTACCGAGTAGCCGATTCTCACACCTACTGAATATGCATATAAAATTTGGTAAAAATCAGTAAAACCGTTTCGGAGGAGTTCGTGGACTAACATTGTGACACGAGAATTTTATATATAAGATTATAATTTTACTAGATGACGCCCGCAACTCAGTTTTATTTAAAGCCAATTTTTTATGGCGCGGGAACCGTACGTTTTTTCGGGATGAATAGTATCCTATGTCTTTTACGGGTACTCAAAGTACCTCCATACGAAATTTTAGCAAAATCAGTTTAGCGGTTTGGGCATGAAGAGGTAACAAATAGATACACTTTCACATTATTATAATATTAGTAAAGTGTGTATGTATATGTATATTATGTCTATGTATATAATTATTATTCTTAGGGCCTGTTTCACCACTTTCACCACTTCCTGATAAGTGCCGAATAGGCAGATGAAGTATGGAGAATCTGTCAAAAAGGCTGTGGATAGCCTATTCGGATCTTTATCAGAAAGTGGTGAAACAGGCCCTAAATATAAACGAGCAAAAAATCTGAAGTAAATGACGTACTGTATAACATTTCAACAATAAAACAAAGTTGATTTAGCGTTTAACGTCAGGAATGAAACGGTTTATAAATGGATTCATAAGGGGCCGCCAATACTGCTCGCGATTGTAATAAATTTCCACCGCCCTGTTTATTTATTTGATGCCTTCATTCATGTATCAATCACTGTACAAATAATAAAGCAAAATCATGCCATACAAGGATTTGCCAATTATGGCTTGTAAGTCGCCATAGTAATAGAATTAATCTGGAAAAACATTAAAATACACATTATTTTAATGTGTATAATAACATTAAAATATATATTCTTTATGTACAATTTTTAAAACTAGATTAAATAGACCGTACATTAATAGAGTTTGAATAGAGTACATAGGTGTGCTTATCTCTGGAAGAGATCTCTGGCAGCAGACTTTACAACAAGATATTGAGAAATGTAGAGACATTACAGATAGTACACAAGAAAATAATGAAAACACAAAGAGAACAATTACTAGATGACGTCTACAACTCCATTCAAAGTATATAATAACAAATTTTTTCAACAACAAACAAAAAAAGCAAAATCAGTCCATCGGTTTTGGGGTGAAGAGGTAACAGACAGGTAGATAGACACACTTTTGCATGTATAATACTAGCCATTACCCGCGGCTTCGCTCGCGTTAAGAAGCATCATTATATGCAATCTTTCATCCCCTATTTTATCGCCTTAGAGGTGGAATTTCTCAAAATCCTTTCTTAGCGGATGCCAACGTTTAAACATATAGCTGCATGTCAAATTTCAGCCTGATCCGTCCAGTGGGGCTGTACATTGATAGATCACTATGCTAGTCAGTCACTTTTGAATTATATAATACAACTAGACGTTCCGCAAAAACACACATAAGTACATATATACATACATACATACATACACTTTTGAAATTTGGCACATTTGTTCAGACGCTGATATAGACTAATATATTATACGAAAATTAGGCAGTTCTAGAAATATTACATACATACGTGTCGAATTGATAATCTCCTTTTTTGAAGTCCGTTAAAAATTTCCTATGATCCTTCACGTGGTCTACTTCTTATCTGACCCAAATAACAGAAAAATTGCTCTAGTAGTTCGTGAGATTAACACTAACAAATAATTTCTCCCGTTTTTTTCACATTTTCTTCTATTTCTTCGCTCCTATTAGTCTTAGCGTAATGAAATATAGCCTATAGCCTTTCTTGATAAATGGGCTATCTAACACTGAAATAATTTTTCAAATCGGACCAGTAGTTCCTGAGATTAGCGCGTTCACACAAACAAACTCTTCCGCTTTATAATTATTATAATAAGTATAGATATAGATATTAATTAGATTAGGATAGCGTATCTAGACCTAATTGTATCCACTATCAACTACATTTTGCTTGTATGCAGCTGATAATAAAGTCAACTCAAAACTCCCTAAGCAAAAGTTCTACCTTTGTAAAATCACTTTGGCTGATGTAGAGCTATCGGAATTCTGAAGTTACAACATTGGAAATGTTTTATAGAGTCTAGGCGGATTAATCATTTAATAATATCATGATATTATATTATCAAGACACAGATTAAAATAAGATTTTTTTTTTGTTAGTTTAGTTTGGTTTGGCAATCCCATGGTATAATCCAATGATTTTGATGAAATATTATGTAGAATACAGACTGATTACACTGGACTTCTTTTTTTTATCTTATATAGGTGAGAATACGTCATAACTCATAAGTATTATACAAAGCTAAAACTTACTTTATTTAAACTCAAAAGCTACACAAACCCTTACCTCTTCCTTGAGTAACTTCAACTGCGTTTTTAGGGTTTTTTGTCCGAACATTCGTACGCAACGCTAATTTTACGCATTCCATGCTTATTGCTTTAGTCACTCAAAATTACTTACATCATAAGTGGTAGATAAGAGTTTATTAGTCTTCAGATAACCTATTTATCTTTGAGAAAATAGAACATAATATTTATGCAAAACGCCTAGCTCACCCGATATATCAAAGGGACTATATTTAGCCTCCACCGGGAACGTATATACAAACAGAACCGAAAGAAGTCAGCAATAAATCTAGGAGCATATCCCATAAATTCAAAAAGCTAGTAATGCAACATCGATACTGAACCCAACCACCTAGAAAATAAGACGTCAAGTAGATTGCAACAACGTGTTGAGAGTTTTCCGAGTTCACGGTAAATTGAATTTCGAATTATTATAATATCTTATATATAAAATTCTCGTGTCACGTTAGTCCACGAACTCCTCCGAAACGGCTTTAGTGATTTTTACCAAATTTTATATGCATATTCAGTAGGTCTGAGAATCGGCTACTGGGTACTTTATATATTGATAAGTGCATTTGTTGAATAAATAACAGTAAATTATTACAATCTGAGACTGACGGCGACCATTGTTTGTGCGACGGGATAGTGATCGACGTTGCCATGGCGACATACTTATGTCACTTGAAGAAAATAATATGGGCGAAATCATGAACGTAGAAAAAAAGGCGGACGGAGTCTTGTCATATACAAAACTGTATCTTCACTTTTCTTCAGAGTCGGCCATGCACACATTTTGACGCCTGTCAAATGGTATGGACTAGCGCAAGAATGTGTGCGTGCGCCGTGCGGACCGTGTACATACAGCCAGCTGGCCGACTCTGAACGAAAGCAGCGTTTGCCGGGACAGCTAGTAATCTATAAAAACGTGTAGATAACAATTATAATAATTCCAGGTTTTGAGATTTTTTTGATTGACGATTAGTTATTAGCTTTGTCCACACTGTGCCTTTTTTGTTCATCAAGGGCATGCGTTATAGCGCAGTCAACAGCGAACGTGAGACATGCCCGCGACGCATGCCCTCTGACCGTATCCAAAACTTTCGCTTTGTTCTTTAATTAAGTGGGTGACTAACCCAAAATTTCCGATTTAATAATCCATTTTTATACTCGAAAATAAGCCTCGAATTGTTTCATTTTCTAAAATTAGATACTACATTATAATATTTCCGAGAATTCGATCTGAGTAAAAACACAATGTCTTAAATTTTTCTCGATAGAAAAAAATCACAAAGATGCATCTAATTTTCACGAATTTTTTATTAATTGGAATAATCGTACATTGAACTAAGTTAATATTTTAACACATTGTATAAAATTCTATCATTGAGAAACCGACCTAGCGGATTTTTAAAATGTTGTATATTTATCGAATTATTGAGAAAAAACAAATTTGGCGATGAATCCGCGTCGTGCTTTTTTCACCTGGCATATGAAAGACGGGCGTGAGTGTAAAGAGAGAAGGACGATGTTTGATTTTTTGGGTTAGTCGCCCTCTTAAGTAATGACAATGTTGGCGTTGCGTTCGTTGACGCGTTTAATTATTGAATACGAAAGTTGAATGGAAGAAGATGACGAAAATTGAAGATGAAAGTGCACAGTGTGGACACTGGACATAGCTATTCATCAGACGTCAGCATCAAAATTATAATATTGAACCAATCACCAATAGACCAGGACCAATAATTTTGAAAACAAAAAAAAAATCACAGTAGGATGAAACCCATTACAAAAGGAGGAGAATATTATAAAAATTAAGGGAAAAATAATTTACGGGCGATCTGAGTTAGGGAAAAGTGTGGGGGGAGGTTTTAAAAGGGAAAATCGGTTTATCTCGATTTCTGGCAAAACTAATATTCCTATGAAGAAAAATCAAATGGCAAAGTTGTAGGTAAGAAAAAGATCTAAAACTTTTGTATTTACACTTTTTTCCATAACCACAAAATTTATATGAAAATTTCAAAAAACCATGTTTTTGGTTTTTTATTTATATCTTTAACAAAAAATTTTTTTTTTTTGCTAAATTTGGTGATAACTTACATTTTCAAGTCTCCAATACGCTGTCATTTTTTTGATTAGAAATATTTATTTTTTCACCTTATTTTGAATTTAAATCGAAAAAATACCCTAATTTTCAACCAAAAATTCGACCGTCAAAATATCAGGTTTTTAAAAAAAAATGTAATGCTCTTTATTCGTTGAAATCTTTTCTTTCCGATGATGAAAAAAAAAATATTCTACTGTAATTTCTTTTCACTTTTCATTATTTTTGAAGGTATTGGTCCTGGTCTACAATGCTGTTGTATACATTAAACTCTTGTCAAAAATAAACTGTACGATCAAAATAAAAATATCTAAAAGGTAATAAATTAATACTTATTATTAATATTTAATATTATTAATAATTTTATTACAAATTAAATGAAACAACAAATTGGGAACGCAAAAAGTAGTGTTAGGAATTAGCAAAAAATAATTACAATCTAATGTAAGTATCTAATCTATCTTCGCTTCATTTTCAAGTAATTGTTATGGTTGTATCACCTTTTTCGACATATTGACATGTTTTGTATTACCGTGCGCATATTTCTCTTCCAGTTGGTATCAAAAACAACGGTTTATTTTGAAATGAAAATACTGACGATCTATTTCTGAATTTATGAACCGTCAAAATAAACAACGGAACAACGAATAGCGCTACGGAAACGCAGAGCAGCTCAATTTTGAAATTCGTACGTTTTAAAAGCTAAATCTAATTATTTCAATAGTCAGAAATTTGTAAGGGTTAGTTTATTGTAATACTTTACTTAGTTTTAGTTACCGTACCAAATAATGATAAAAAAATACCTAAATATTGGTGCTGCTTTGTATAGTCTTAAGACTGACTAAGCTGTGTATTGATGAGCAAAATTGTGCTTGGTCTTGGCCTTGAAAAAAGAAAGACCAAGACTAAGACCAACTTTGCTCATCACTTAATGTGAGCCAATCAGCGATCTTCTTATTAAGATTGGGAACAAATATAATGACCACCAAAAAATGCTCTGATACCCTAAACTTGTTTACCAAAAAAAGTTACTTAACACCAAAAAAAGAAAGTCTAAAAGTGCAATACTACCAGCTATTTTTGTCACGACTACACTTCAAATTGTAATCGATTTATATAATTGTAAATGATTACCAAATCCTTGCGAGTAAATCAATGCGATATTTCTGTCCAAATAAATCACTACCATTGACAAAAAATGTGAGCATATAATTGACAAGGAATTATTATAACCATATTATTGTTATATTCAGGAGTTTGGACCTGAAGAGATAACAGACGGACACCTACCAATCTAAAACCTACCTACTAATTTAAAATATAAGCATGATGATGACAGTTTTACATACTAATAAGTAATATTATAAATGCGAAAGTGTGTCTGTCTATCTGTAACCTCTTCACGCCCAAACGACTGAATTGATTTTGCTGTTTAGTATGGAGATATCTATACTGGGTCTCGTTATCATATAGTAATAAATAGTTACAACGATAACTTGTCATTCAAAAGTAGACTTTGTAGTAGCTGTAAAATATGTTAAAATAAAATTTGCCTTTACACTGCATTACAATCTTAATGGCTTATAATTAACTGATCACCAGAAATAGTAACATTTCACAGACAAAAATAGTAAACGATCACCAAAATATAGACCACCATTTTAATGTTACCATGTTCACCATAGTTAACCGTACGTAACGTAACGTTAAGTACGTAGATACTCATTGCTATGTATTCATAAAATTATTGCGTGACATTTTACTTATGTTTAAAGTTATATAATACTAGTCTATGCCCGCAACTCCGTTCATTTATCGCGCGGGGACCGTACTTTTTTCTGGATAAAAAGTATCTTATGTCCCTTCCCGGGACTCAAAGTATCTCTATACCAAATTTCAGCAAATTCGGCTCAGCCGTTTGGGCGTGAGGTAACAGAGAGATGTCTATCTATATGAGAGACAGACGGACAGACAGAGCCACTTGGATGATGATTGAGTGTGAAGTGACACGCTTACCTGCAGGGTCATTTATCACCTCGATCGTGGTAATTCCAGACAACATTTTTTAATTGTTATGCGGCACCCGGGTTCCACTTGGGAGTTGATGGGTTAAAAAGAATTTATTGTACCACACTATGTTACTTAAGGGTTAATTATAGTAATAATAAAAATATATCATCCAAGTAGGTATAAAATCGTTAGAAAAATAGAAAAATTATTTTAGTAAACTCAGAATTTCTTGTTTTCTAGTTACTTAACGTCAGTTTTTAGCAATAACGTAGCAAAGTGTACCCAAGTTTTAACAGCATAATGTAATTCACTTAATCCTTCCCTTACATAATGTATGCTGAGTCACGTTTTTTACATAGTGAGCAAGCGATATTCGTGTATTAGTTTTTTATTCATGCATAACATAATTGTGTACAATGTCGCCGGATACCTACAATATCGTGACTGAGAAAGCATTAACAGCTGAAATAGATTTGAAAATACTAGGTTGTATATGTGGCTCTGCGTGAAAAATAACTCGCAGAAATTTTCACTATTTCACTATAAATCTTTAACAACTTTTAGTTACTTTCTTGTGGTCTACAATATAATAATTAGTGTCAATCAAAATGCGTTTAGGAGGTCCGGACTCCGTAGCGAGTACGATACGACTTGCGAGTAGTTGCGAGCATATACAAAATATATAAGCAAAGCACTGTCGAACATTTTATTATTATTTCTTATTATCAGTTTCAACAGTACCTACATTGATGACTTATTATTTTTCCTAAAATACGCTCACCCGTTTTCCCATGTCCGAAAAATACGGTATCCATTTTGACATGTTTCTCTCAAGTATAATATTTCAATTGTTTTATTTTAATATATTATCTTTTCCCCGCAAACCTTCATCTGTCATGACACGAGGGGGAGGTGAGGAGAGCTGGGAGGGAAAGAGGAAAAGAGGGAGAGATCTCATTTGATGGGGATAAAGAGGCATCGTTTACTACTCGAAATACGAGTATTGTTTTAATACGACATTTATGCTCGAGTTTTGGGATTTTCAAACATAATACATATATAATAATAATATTGTGTATACCTACCTAAGTTTTATTAAAAAACATTATAGCATGTATAGAGACCGAGTTAAGTAAATAGATAAATAATAATAATAATTATTAAAAAAACGACTAATCGATCTTAAAAGCTCCATGAAAAAATAAACTGTGAACACATTTTAAAATATATATTCGTCCAAATCGCTTCCTACTTATTACGATTTACGGCTTCCCTGAAAATTAACTAGCCGTATACACATTTTGCTATCCTTGTCTGGTACGTTGGAAGAAAAAAAGACAAACACTGCAACTTTACACTGCATGCATTCATTGTGAAAATATTTTACCAGTAAAAGAAAGTATTTATACGCGAAAGTTGAAATTCTCTCACTTCACGTTAAAAGTTGGAGCTCAATTGGGTTGAAACGTTGGTTTACTGAGAAATCGATACACTAGGTAAAGGTAGCGTTGTAATCATATAAAAGTGAGTTCTATGCTACCGTTATAGGGTTTATTATTAAACGACAGATATAACAGGCAACAGGTGTGCCAAGTGTAAACGCGTACCTTCAATTTTAGGGGTTTCTAAAGTTGATCAAGGACATTGCAGAGAACTGAAGTTGGACGACGAATTTGAAAGGAGTTTTCGAGTAATTTAATTAACGTCGAGCGTAAAAAGAAAAAGTTTGCGGCCGGCAGTAGTGTTAGAGCGAGGGGAAAATTGCCTTCTGCTGTCCAATGTTATACAACTAAATATAAAGGTGCTCCCTCGCCACGAGCATTCACGTCACACGAGTAATGTAATATTATAGCATCGTTTTTGAGCATTACATTAAAAAAATACCTCCCTGACCGACGAACAACATGTAACATTCAACTTTGAGTATTCCATAGCTAGTTGATGTTATAAGTTGTATCAAGATATACGCACTGTATTATTACGAGGTGCGCAGAGTAATGCTCGTTTTTGTATCATTACAAGGTGCGCATTGTAATGCTCGGCTCTCCTCCCTCATTGATGTAATGCTCGACTTTGTAACGTACGAAACGTTACAAAGTCGAGCGAATGCTCCCCGTGAGGAGGCACCTTTATATGTAGATGGTATGATGTAGAGGTATAATATATATAGGTTAGTATATATTTTATTTTTCTCTTACTAAATTGTTACATAATGAATATGCTATAATTTTTTTGTTGCTAACTACTGTTTGTCTGTCTGTCACTGTCAATCAACTGTCAAGCTCTACCAACGTATTAAAAATGACAACATTTTATAATAATAACTAGCTGTCCCGGCAAACGTTGCTTTGCCATAATATATTTGCCATATTATTTTATTGAAGTGACTAAATAAGTATGTCGCCATGGCAACGTCGATCGCTATCCCGTCGCACAAACAATGGTCGCCCACAGTCTCAGGTGCTTTTATTTATTCAACAAATGCACTTATCAATATATAAAGTACCCAGTAGCCGATTCTCAGACCTACTGAATATGCATATAAAATTTGGTAAAAATCAGTAAAGCCGTTTCGGAGGAGTTCGTGGACTAACATTGTGACACGAGAATTTTATATTATTCTTATTAGTAATGAGAGTTAGATTACACAGGATGAATTTTAATAGGGGCACAAAATGTTGAAAGGAGCTACATTTTAATAAAAATTAAAAACATTTTCAGTTTCACGGCCAGAAATGGATCCATGTCTAAATCAGTTCGAAAAACATGCCCCTGTTATATTTCGTTTATATGGAAAAATAAGGTATTTGATAATAAATTACACTTTCATAGTTGTTTGCCATAACAATATAAATAACGGCAATTATGTTATGACACTGGGTACCGTCAGCAGAATAGCTATTACTGCAATATATTTTATACGCTAGAGGCAGCACCAGCATAGAGAGTAACAAAAATGTTTGTTTCACGTTTGACAACGTTTCTGTCAATATTCTGTTATGATGTGTGCAACATGTCGGTTTTTAGCGTATTATTTACTGTATGTTTGCAAGCAGCAGCAGAGGGGCCTAGTAGCCCCCCCTGCTTAGACCTTTGGGTAATATTAATAACCCTATTGACGAAAATGTTAGGTATTCTTGTTTTAAAATATATTTAGATATTACTAGCTGTCCCGGCAAACGTTGCTTTGCCATAATATTAAGTATTACGCCGCATTGAAATGTATCGCCCATATTATTTTATTGAAGTGACTAAATAAGTATGTCGCCATGACAACGTCGATCGCTATCCCGTCGCACAAACAATGGTCGCCCACAGTCTCAGGTGCTTTTATTTATTCAACAAATGCACTTATCAATATATAAAGTACCCAGTAGCCGATTCTCAGACCTACTGAATATGCATATAAAATTTGGTAAAAATCAGTAAAGCCGTTTCGGAGGAGTTCGTGGACTAACATTGTTACACGAGAATTTTATATATATGAGAAGATAAACTTATCCTGGCACACATCGATACTAGACGATACGACGTATGACTTGGCGAAGCAAAATTGAAATGTCAAATACGAGTATCGCGAGCACGCTTGACATTTCGCCGTTGTGATATTTCTATTTGACATTTCAATTTTACGTCACGATATATTTTGAAGACACCACGCGCTTCGCCGTGAAATGACCCCAGGCTCCAAGACTATAACTAATTCTTAGTGCCGAAGTCATAGATGAATATTAATTATACGCGTAATTAAATTAAGAGTTTGACAGATAACGTTTGGGACACACGTCAAAATCCTCATAAAATAAAAACAGTAATAAATATTTGTCTCTGGATGTAGCACTAATAAAACTAAAAACTTTTTTGCTGACGGCACATCGAGGAAATACATTTTGGGAAACTCCGCGTTATGGGCTCGCATCACGCAAACGCGTAACGTTTAGGGCCGCCTTAAATACACAATTTCCTCCCAATGTCGGTATTTCCGGGCCCACTGCTAAATACGCCCCCTAAATCAATCGTCACCGACCTTATCGGGTTTACAGCATACCGTGAAACTTGACGGTCTCAAGTTGTTTGATTGAAAGCGGTAGAAAAATAGTGGTAAATCTAGACACGCGGTAGCGTGTCAAGCCAAGTTTAAGTTTAACTTTACAATGGTCATGACAATATTAGCGATAACTTTAGAGTTTAGTGTAATGATATCTTCATTAAATTAAAGTTAATTAATAATTAGTTACGAGCGTGGTCATTAATTTGTTAACTTTTATGCACGTTTTAATGGAGCGCCTTTTAAACCCAATAAAATAATATAATGTTTTAGGAAATTACAATGTGTAATAATTACTAATATCTTAATTACTATCCCAATTAAAGACGTAAGTGGATGAACCAGATAACTAACAGTTTATAACATAAGGACAGTTACTAGTTTTTTCCTTATAATTTAAACAAACCTTATAACCTACCTACTTCATATATAGCTTGCAATATAAAAAAAGTAAAATCTATATTTTTTGATTTCAAATCATTCTCCCGGCTCCAAGGCCTCCATTTATGTAAAAAACGAGAACTTTTTAACTGTTACTTACCTGTTTTTTTCCATTCATGTCTTTATTATTATTATTGTGATCATAGCGTTTTCGTAGATGAAGGCTACTGGCTAGAGATTAGGGGCCTAAAAACAAAATTTTCAGCCATTTTCTTAATTTATAAAACAACACACCTCAAAACTTTTTGGAATAACTTTGAACTTCGCAGACAGAATGAATAATTATTTGATAAACGGAGATTAAAACCGGGTTAAATCTAAGCGTGCGGTTGAGCGAAAGAATTATATACAATCGATTAGACGTTCGCAAGCTTTCGGATGCGGATGAGTTTGCTTTTTCGGATGGATTGCTATTTCGGTTGAGCGACGCATCCGCAAACCAAACAGCGCTGTGCCCTGAATTTATACGCGAATGACGTTGCAATTTATGTTCATTAGTATTTTATAGTTTGTTCGTTCTAAGATGATATGGGTGACAGTTCTCATATTCCTTGCTACGGATTTTTTTACAAGAAAACGAAAAAAAATCAGAATGTAATAAATTATATTCCATCTACAAAAATAAATGTTTCCTGTAATTGTAAATGAATAAAAATGAAAAGTTGCTAAATGCTAACTTATTGATATAAAATTATAAATATTAACTTTGAAATAGGAGTATAAAATTATTGTTACGAAAATATTTGAAAAATGTCAGATGCATGAAACGGAACTTATGTCAATAGAGACTGACACAGTTGAATCGAAATCAAATCGATAAAAAAGGGCGACCATCTTAAATCGCCGGCGTCACTCTGAAACATCAGTACGAAATCGATAATTTCGATTGCAATTCCTTTACGAGGTGATTCGATATTTTTAAATTATTCGATTAATTTTTTTAGGTAACTTCCCTACTATTGTCAATTATAATGTGTCACGCATATCATCATAAAACGAACAAACTATAGTAATGCGAAATCGTAAAATAGTTGCTTAGCTTGGAATTTGTAGGTATTGTGGGTATAATATAAGTAAAAGCTTTTGATCTTCCGAACCGAGTGCTATGCTCGCATTCAGTGTCATTTTCGACGTTGTAACTTTTGCACGGTACATCGTGTTATAAAAGTTTTTATAGGTTTTAGCGTTATTTTAGGTTTAGTTTTAGTCTAAAAAAGTCAGCCATACTTTTGCGTTTAAACATATGACATGATGTTTGACTCAGAGTTAACTTTAACTCAGATCTGCGCAAGTCCGCCTTAGGCCCACTTGCGTAGATCTGAGTTAAAGTTAACTCTGAGTTAAACATCATCAATCATGTCATCTCTATCACTCACTTGGTGAATGACAGATATGACATGATGTTTAACTCAGAGTTAACTTTAACTCAGATCTGCGAAAGTGGGCCTAAGAGGTTAGCTTAGGTTTCACCACTTCTTGATAAGATGTCGGATAGGCTATTCACAAATATGACAGATTCTCCAAACTCTATCTGTTAAGTTAAGCGGTAAATAGCTACCGGCACTTATCAGGAAGTAGTGAAACAGGCCCTTACACTTTTGTTTATCTCACAAATATAAAGTTGTACTGTAAATCTTTTCTCCCAAAGCCTCCAAGTTATCGATAAATGGAGCAACTCCATCCCAACTCTCCGAGTTAATTGTTTGAATAGCTGTGGGCGCCTCATTCGTCATCTCGTTAAATAAGTGCGGGGAACTATCGATAACTAGAACAAAGCTGAGCGATTAGATGTATAGAAATGGCGGAAAACTTTGTATCTGCTCGTAACTTGTACTAAACTTTGATTTGGAAGCGCGCGAGGGAAGGTGCAACTTAGCATGACTCGCGAGGGCACAGTTTTTAAAGGAGATTGTCGATTTTCGTCCTTTATTATGAGTGTTTAATACAGTCAAGTTGTTTCTAAGTATTTAAAATTAAAAAATACTTTCTTGTTTTAGAAATTAGAATTCGAAAGTTATAAAGCTTCAAATATCAGATAATCGATGTACAAAATGCGTATGTGTCTGTAGTATATTTATTGTTGTAATATTTTATTGCTATCATGTTTTACACTTACATAAGTATAACTGTCAACATAATATATATAGGTATCCTTGTTATTTTATCATTCAAGATATTTGGCTGGCAAGGCAATAGCTGATGTATGGCCATACATGGTAGATACGTCTACTTAGTAAGTGTACATGTCATGTCCAATATTACTGTCTGTTTGAAACGTGCCGCAGCATGACGCGCTTTATATTTTGTATTCTCATTTCCTGCGAGGTGTTTCAGTATGATACTGAAAAATACATTTATCAGCAAGATAGCAGGCTTTATCATGACGTTACAAATTATGGTGAACGAGACTTCTGGTTATTAGCTGAATTAACATTTCTTTACCTTTTTTTCACTGACTTTTTTTTCCGATTATTTAGAGATTTTTCGCCACGTACAATAAAGTGTTATACTTTTTAAGCCCTTTCCTAAATACAATATTTGTGCCATTGTTCTTCAGGGCGGCTACGGTTGGGGCAGGCGCCATACAAAAATGCCCCTTGTACTTTAGCTTTTCAGTTTCACTAGTAAGTCTGTGAGTGCAATTTTCTCAAAAGCTACTAACGCTATTTGATAGGGGCCCTCCCCGTTGAATATGGCATTTATATAATCACATACAGCTGTGTAATGTACTGGGCTATATCCATTTTTTCGCAAATGTATTTTTGACATAATAATCCCTTGTCACGCCACGTACGTCGTGCTATCACGCGAGCTACAAATCACACATTTTTATTACTTTTATTTACTTTTTTGTACATAAATAATAAATTTAATAGCTCGAGTACAAGGGTCGAAATAGTGTTTTTTAATATTATGTTTGCTAACAATAGTAAAGTAACAATGATTAAACAGTACACATTTATGTTACTTTCAGAAATAAGAAGATTATATATTAAAATAGATACATAATATTATGATATATTTTCCATACAGAAAATTCTGTAAAACAATTCAATATTACATCATAAAACTAAATATAATATGTAAAATTGTTATTCAAGAGACACCAAAAATCACTGTTCATAAAGTAAATACCTCTATTATATTCTATTTAATATTATATTCTATTTAATGCGACCATGTTGAAAGCTCTACGCGGCTGACATCATTTTTAGTTCTCCCTAATAGGATTAAGTCTGGGCTAAAAACGGACAACGTGAATAAGCGGCTTTTGTTTCAGTACTTAATGCATTCTACTTTATTGTACTGCTTTTGTATTCTAACAACTTAAAATAAATGGCAAATAAAAACACTTGTGACGACTTACCAGTTCTTGCAATAGGTATATTTTTATGATTTTTTTGTATGACAATGACTAGATTCGGCTCAAATAGGCTAGTTTGACTCACATTTTAGGCTGTATTTAAATACGATTTGGCGGCTATGCCGCATGATTACAATTTACAAGCAAAATGTAAAGATTTATTTAAAAAGCGGCGCGGCCGCGCTAAGCATAAATTTTGTTTGTCATCTCGCGGTGTAGCCACCAAACCGCGCGTTCGCGTTGCCGCGCCGCATATTAAATCCAGCCCTAAATTTGAATAAGGTTGGATGTTTAAAATATCGTTGATCAAATTGAATCAAGCGTGTCGAATTCGCCGATTGAAAAAACCCATGGAAGCTATTAGAGGAAAAAGCCCCATGGAAGATATTTGACAGTCCCCAAAACCGATAATAGAGGGTTTCCACTCTCCACAATCGTATTTAATGAATCATGTTTTGTAATCCTTTACCCCACGAACTTAGGAGCAAGGAGATGTTTTTTTCTGTAAAACTATAATAATCAGATAGAAAGATTTAAAATATTATGATTTTATAACTCAAGCCTGTTAATCTATACTTATTATAAAACAAAGTCGCTTTTTTTTCCCTCATGTCCCTTTGTTCCCTATAATCTTTAAAACTACGCAACGGATTTTGATGATTCTTTCAGTGTTAGATAGCCCATTTATCGAGAAAGGTTATAGGCTATATTTTATCACGCTAAGACTAATAGGAGCGAAGAAATAGAGGAAAATGTGAAAAAAACGGGGAAAATTATTTGAAAGGGCTAACTTGAACGCGCTAATCTCAGGAACTACTGGTCCGATTTGGAAAATTCTTTCAGTGTTAGATAGCCTATTTATTGAGGATATTTTATCACGCTAAGACTAACAGGAGAATGTGAAAAAAACGGGGGAAATTATTTGAAAGGGCTTATCTCGCGAACTACTGGAGCAATTTTTATGTTATTTGGCACAGATAAGAAGTAGACCACGTGAAGGATCATAGGCTATCCATTTTAATCATTTTTTCAGTGGCTATATATTTTATACCCGTGCGACGCCGGGGCGGGTCGCTAGTTCATAATAATTTAATTAGCATATTCTTCTTTCTGGTTTTTGGTCAATTCTACCTTTAAAGTTGAAACTTTTTGTTTTACTCGTTTTGTAATCTTACTTATAAACATCTCTGTATCTAATTAAGAGCGTTCACAATATGGAATATATATATATATATATATATATATATATATATATATATATATATATATATATATATTATAATATATTTATTTATTTATTTATTTATGTGACATGGAAAACTTACAGCTAAGAGATATCGGTGGAAATTTTATATGTGAATCAAAAAGCCAATTACAAGTTTTTACCTCCAAGTAACAGAACAATTGAATACAAGAGTATTCAATTCACAGAACAATTGAATACAAGAGTATTCAATTGTTCTGTTACTTAGAGGTGAAAACTTGTAATTGGCTTTTTGATTCACATATAAAATTTCCACCGATATCTCTTAGCTGTAAGTTTTCCATGTCACATAAATAAATAAATAAATATGCACCTTCTAGGCTTCTACAGTATTAAATAAGTTAAATTTTGAAAGGCTTATTTGAAAATGCATCCCATCGCATTGCCTCCTTGCAATAATATTGTTACGTGCTAGGGTTCGAGGATTCGGAGAGAAGACCTGGTGACTCTCTTGAAGACTTTATTCACAAACACTAGCTCACTAAGTCCAAACACTAAGCACTAGATCCAAATCACTGAGCACTATCACTGTCCTAGGTCGTAGCCGAGTCGTTAGTTCACTATCACAATCACTCACTATTGATCACTTGTTTTCACTTTGAAATCGCCTTGATGATCGCTCGGATCGAACTGAGTTGACTGCCGGCTTGTTTACCTTTTATATGGCCCGCATCGCCTTCTGGAGCGTTCTATTTTGGATTGTTTACGTAAACACGCAATCCACATAAACAAGGGTTGCACTTTTCTAGAAAGTGCGCGCAACTGTCGCGCGCAGGTAAACAACTGCCCGTATCCGTAACACGTAAACAACTGCCCGTATCCGTAACAATATGAACTGATTGTAAAGTTTCTTAAACGATTAAGTTTATTTTCTAAATAAAACAGTGTATAATTTATTATGTCAATTTTAAAAAGTCCTTAATGCTTAAAGTAACTTGACAGTTTACTAATTAACACCTCCATTGTGGGTATCGCAGACACAATAGATTTTCAGTTGTTATGCGGCAGCCGGCTGCCATTTAGAGATGGCTTAAAACTAAGTAGTATTGCAACTAGGTATTTCATCAAGGCTTTTTCACCGAAACTGCCTTACCTCTTCTTCCCGGACATTGGTTGAAACCGTTATCGGAATAAGGAGTGCAGAGGGTTTTTCATCTAATCAATGTAAAAACTTTGCAGGTGAATCTATTTCTGTATTAACTTATCAGTTTTAAAAAACTAGGCATTTCCTCATCATGTTCAATAATATAATCACACCTTAAAGAAGATTCATTTCTTAACGTAATTTTACTTTAACCCTAACCGAGCTTAGCTTGGAGTTTAAAACTCCAAGCTAAGCTCGGTCTCGCAAGTAAAAATTTTTAAAATTGTATTATTGTAAACTTGCTGAAATAACGACAGTAAAATTCATATAAATGATACAAAGATAACATTATTTTTTTGACTTTATAATATTATGGACAACTTAAAAACAGCTATTATTTTTTTAACTCCTTGAATGAAATGGGAATGAAAAGAAATGAAATGAATGGCTCTGGAATTAATACCTTCGAACTTCGTCGTCACATGAAAGTATTTTTACTCGTAAACTATAACATTCCCACAATATCGACTATCTTGTTCCAATATTGTCCTGTTAAACTGGGTTGGCGTACCTATAACTGGCTTACTCTGCCAACAATAGAAGACAAACACCGGAACAAAAGGACGATAAATAAGATAGCGCTGAATAAATTAGTTTTTGGATCGTATAGTGTTAATTGGAACTTTAAAGGAACCATTTGTTTGGAACCGAATTGACAGAGGATTAAAGTAGACTCAGGCGTCTAAGAATCGCAAGTAGAGCAACTTTTAACAAGTTTCGAAATTGTTTAGGTCAGGGGTTCCCAAAGTGTGTGCCACGCCGCCCTAGTGCGCTGTGGAAAGGCAAGAGGGGGCTGTGAGTCGATCCTCCATCACCAATACCAATAACAAATTACCTGCTTAACCTACTAACTAAAATCATTAAAGGTGTTTATTTATGTATATTTTTCTAATAGCTAGCTAACTAGGTAGAGTAGGGCGCCGTGACAAATTAATATTGTGACGTGTAACTGCGCCGTAGGCTGGAAAAGATTGGGAACCTCTGGCTAAGGTGAATGACGAGTTTTTAGAAGAATTCAGCTTATGTTTAATTAAATAAGAAAGCCTAGGTTTTGTGTAATTAACAGTGGCAACACAGTCGTAAAATAAATTACTGTCCAAAATAAAGTTACTTAATTACATAACAAAAACTCCTTTTTAGGGTATGTAAAAAATGGTTAGAGTAAGGTGTCCCCCCCCCCCCCCCCTCCCGCCTTCTAACAGCTAAACGGTTGCTTCTGGAAATGTGAGAAATTCACGAGGGTAGGAAATATGCTGAATTTGAAAGGAAAACTGTCACAGATAATAAAGACTTCATAAGTTTTTGAGTCGATCAACTAAAAAAAAAATATTCTGTGAAGTAGAACTTTTCGTTCAAATTCCTTTGAAGGTAACTAAGATGATGTATTATTAGTGTAATAAAACAGTAAACACGTTATAAATGTACAATTGTACATTCACTGACCATACAAAAATTATCAAAAACTACCGGTACCAACAGCTAAATTATGGAACCCTATATATTGCGCGTGGCCCGACACGCACTTGACCGGTTTTTTAAAATAACATCATTTTGTTCTGCAGGTACTAAAATCATTTTTATTGAAGCATAATATTATGTAAGACTATCATAAAAAAATAGGAGTACGAAATATCTTATGCAGTGTTCTGAATACTACTAGCTACTAGTATAAACTAGACAGTAGCTAGTAGTACACAGTTACACAAAACATTTTGCAGTTTGATATTAGGCTTTTACAAGCATTATTGTATTCTGATATTACATGTGTTGCGATGAAAAACCTTTGTCGCATGCTAAACGTACTTTAAAAACTATAATTTGTACTTTTCCGGGACGGTTATCATCAAAAATTTTTCACAGGCTTGGGCTTGATGAAGTTCAAGCGAGGCAGACAGTGTCTAAACACACTAGGCTGAAGTTACGAAGCGTAAATTCCGTATGATTACACCCGCAATGTATTTTAAATTGCCGACGACACACTATTCCGTCGCGTTCCGTCCGTATTTTGTATGCGTTTGACATTGCGGACGTAATTTACGCCGCGTAACTTCGGCCTAGTGTGTTTAGACACACAGACATTGGCGTCTGTATTATTAGTATTTTTACAACGCCCGCGCCTGCGTGGTCCAGTGGTTTAGAGCGTGGCTCTTGACTTGGAGGTCTTGGGTTCGATTACCGCGTTGGAAACCTGTTATGTCCATATTTGGTTAGGACAACGCACGTTGATCATCTGATTGTCTGACAAGTAAGATGATCCATGCGTCGGATGGGTTCTAAAAAGTCGATCCTGCGCCTGACCTCTCGTCAGCCGTGTCGGTCCTTCGGCCCACTTGGTACTCGTAATATAATGTGAGTAAAGGAATAGGAATGCTCTTGTGTACTGCTTACACACTTGGGCACTATAAATTAATACTCCTGCGTAATCGGCCTGGTTTCAATGAAACCGGCCACAAGCACCGAAACCAGTGTGGGAGTTATTATTATTAGTATGGCTATATGAAAACTGATAACATTGGTATCGGGTAATTAATATAGAGTACATATAGCAGGCGTTTGATTATATTTCCACAATCTGCGTTCGCAACTGAGTGTATCATATTACATAACGTATTAATTAAGTTACGATTTAAGACAGTACTTCAGTCCGGACTATTTCTGTACTCAATCATGAAGATTGAGTACAGAAATAGTTGAGTTTTAGCCGAATTCGGAAAAAGGCACCATGAGATAGGAAAAATTATTTAATATTTTTTAGTTCATATTATAAGGATGTAATTGTTGTTTTTACCTTGGAAGTCGGTTTTAAATTTTTGATAAAAATAATAATTTCACTCTTTTTAGTTACCTAGTAAAATCATCGCGTACTATACGTAGATTAGGGCCGATTCACACCGAATGGTAGAGGTGAGGCGAACAGTTTCAGTGTCACATGATTTTAAACTTTATATTCATTATTGTAATACATAGTATCGCTTGAGAAATCGACGCCGCCGGCGGCCGCAATAGGCCACGAGCGTCCACGGGCGGCCGTAGATTTCTCAAGCGATACTATTTATTATAATAATGAAGATAAAGTTTAAAATCATATGACACTGAAACTGCTCGCCTCGCCTCCGCCATTCCGGTGTGAATCGGCCCTAATACACCTGTATACTATTCTTCGTATCTTATTACAATTTGTTAACAGTCACACTTACAAAATATAATATCAGCTGCAGATAATTTTAAACAATACATTTAAAAAAATCGAAGTGGACACGTGCTAGGGCCGCGCCAAACCGTAATTTTAGCAGCGGCGAGGCTTTCAGTGTCATATGATTTTAAACTTTATCTTTATTATTGTAATACACAGTATCGCTTGTGAAGTCTACGGCCGCCCGTGGCCGCGATTGGTAAGTGTTCACTCTGTGTGACAGCTGTGCACTCTAGCATGTTACTTGTATTATCGAAGCAACTTACTTCTCAGAAGTAATTTCAAATGTGTGCCTTACGCTCTGGAGATAAGGTTGAATATTTTGTTATGTTTAATTTTGGTGACATTGGTGATCCTGACGTGGTAATGATGATGATGATGATGAATGTAATTTGTATAGTAGCATATGCTTTCAGTTCGTAAAACAGCTCCTAAACCCCCAAACTTGTATCTATAAGGAATCCGGAGTTCTCTTAGTATCTTTGGAACCATAGTATACCTTGGTGCAGAATCTTGCATTTTGGTAGCATATGCTTAGGATGCTTCTCATAAACCAAAATCACCATATGTTTCCATATAAATTTCGAGGAGTTCCCTCGATTACTCATGGATCCCATCATCAGGTCTTGTGAACATGGAGTGAAACCTAATATAACAAAACAAAAATTTCGAAAATCGGTTCACAAACGGCGGAGTAATCGTTGAACATACAAAAATAAAAAAATATATCCACAGCCGAACATATAACCTCCTCGTTTTTTGGAAGTCGGTTAAAAAAATGAAAACCGGCGTGAAACAGCGCTTGCGCTGTGTTTCGCCGATTGAGTGAGTTTACCGGAGGCCCAATCCCTTACCCTATTCCCTTCCCTTCCCATCCTATCCCTACCCTCCCCTATTACCCTATTCCCTCTTAAAAGGCCGGCAACGCGCCTGCAGCTCTCTGATGCTACGAGTGTCCATGGGCGACGGAAGTTGCTTTCCATCAGGTGACCCGTTTGCTCGTTTGCCCCCTTATTTCATTAAAAAAAAAATAAGCGCCCCGGCATGGCGTCACGAGTTTCCCCAAGCAAAAATGAAAAAAAAATTGCTCTTTCAGCGCTGCTACTGTCACAGTGCACTCTATACAAGGGACACATACACAATTACACACCCTAAAATATTATCACTTAGTTTTGTTACATCTTGCAGAAACGATTTGCGCGCCATTTTCCAGGTCACGTGGACCAAATGTCCACGTAACTGTCAAAAATTATTTTCTGATAGGAGTTTCGACATTCTCAGCCCACACAAAAAAAATAACTTTAAAAATAAGGAAAGGTACGATATCGCGCTTTTCAGAGACTTGTTCTATTTCAGTAGGTGTGACTTTAAAGCAGTGTTTCCCAACCTATGATACGCGGACCCCCTAGGCGTCCACGAATATCGTCTCTGGACCATACATAAATGCTAATGTCTCGTAATCGAGACTACGCCTGCTAATAGCACTGAGAGACTGAATGAATCTGATTTTTTTGCTGTTTATGTAATTAAGAGGGTCCGTCAAAGCTGTACTTGATTTCCTTGGGGTCCATGGCTGGAAAAGGTTGGAAAACACTGCCTTAAAGCACGATGAGAGCCCTTTTTATATAAGAAGGCAGGCTAATCTATATATATATATATATATATATATATATATATATATATATATATATATATATAAAACTCAAAGGTGACTGACTGACATGGTGATCTATCAACGCACAGCCCAAACCACTGGACGGATCGGCCTGAAATTTGGCATGCAGGTAGCTGTTATTACGTAGGCATCCGCTAAGATTGGATTAGAGGAAGAAGGATTTTGATAAATTCCAACCCCAATGGGTTTAAAATAGGGGATGAAAGTTTGTATATCACTTCTTAACGCGAGCGAAGCCATGGGAAAAATAACATAATAAATATGTTTTCAGCTTATCATGCTGTATAATGATACTTTAGCTTTATGCAGCTTATAAACTAGTTTTCTAGCCTTATGGATATTATTTTGCGGTGGTTGACCTTTTTAAATTATTTTAGTCGTACGAAACATAAATACCAAACAGTACCTAAACACTCATAACACGCCCAAACTTTCAAAAAAGACGCTGACAGAAAATTGTTGCGACAAAATTCGTTGATCATACGGGAACAGTCAATTTTTATGTGAATAAAATCCTTGGTTCTTTAGTTCTTAAAATATATAAGTCTACTAGCTGTCCCGGCAAACGTTGCTTTGCCATAATATATTTGCCATATTATTTTATTGAAGTGACTAAATAAGTATGTCACCATGACAACGTCGATCGCTATCCCGTCGCACACAATGGTCTCCGTCAGTCTCAGGTTGTAATAATTTACTATTATTTATTCAACAAATGCACTTATCAATATATAAAGTACGGGGTAGCCGATTCTCAGACTTACTGAATATGCGTATAAAATTTGGTTCGTGGACTAACTTTGTGACACGAAAATTTTATATATAAAACTAGCTGTCCCGGAAAACGTTGCTTTGCCATAATATAAAGTACCTATTTCGCCCATATTATTTTATTGAAATGACTGAATAAGTATGTTACCATAGCAACGTCTATCACTATCCCGTCGCACAAACAATGATCGCCCTCAGTATCGAGTTGTAATAATTTACTATTATTTATTCAACAAATGCACTTATCAATATATAAACTATAAAGTACCCAGTAGCCGATTCTCAGACCTACTGAATATGCATATAAAATTTGGTAAAAATCAGTAAAGCCGTTTCGGAGGAGTTCGCTGACTAACATTGTGACACAAAAATTTTATATATAAGACTAGCGACCCGCCCCGGCGTCGCACGGGTATAAAATATATAGCCACTGAAAAAATGATTAAAATCGATAGCCTATGATCATTTACGTGGTCTACTTCTTATCTGCGCCAAATAACATAAAAATTGCCCCAGTAGTTCGCGAAATAAGCCCTTTCAAATAATTTCCCTCGTTTTTTCCACATTTTCCTCTATTTCTTCGTTCCTATTAGTCTTAGCGTGATAAAATATAGCCTATAGCCTTCCTCGATAAATGGGCTATCTAATACTGAAAGAATCATCAAAATCCGTTGCGTAGTTTTAAAGATTAAAGGGAACAAAGGGACATGAGGGAAGAAAAAGCGACTTTGTTTTATAATAAGTATAGATTTTAACAAAATCCTTTCAGCAGTTTGGTTGTGAAGAAGTAAACAAACGAACCAACAGCCAGACACACTTTCACATTTACAACATTATTATTTATTTTGAACAAGTAGCGTGAGCTTCGTGAATTGGGCATGATATTTTGGCGGTAACAGTTCGGGAGTCGGATCAATAATACGCTACAGGTGCCGCGACCGCTGTATTATTCAGATAATCGCTTGTACGCCCTGGCCCCGGCTGACGAATTATGGAATTTCAGATTGGAGGAACGATAATGGCTACATTTTTAAAAGTTTGAGTTGATGATATTATTAAAGTTAATGGCCCGTATTCACTTTCATTAGTAATAAGTGCAAGTGATTAGGGCAAGTGATTAGTTATTAGGAAAAAGTAAGTGTGGACAGCGACTGTTTAGTGCAAGTGATTAGCCGGCTGCGTAGTAACGTGATTAGTTCTGTATTCACTTTGATTAGTGATTAAGTGCAGGTGACTAGTACAGGTGATGAGTGATTAGTAGAAAGTAATGTGGACAGCGACTGATTAGTGCAAGTGACTAGTCGGCTGCGTAGTAACGTGATTAAAAGCGTGTTCTATTTTTTGCGAGTGCAAGTGCGTGACAGATAAAAACCAATTTTGGTTTCGTTTGACAGCTCGAGATTGTTACTATTATTCCGCTAGGTTTTTAACTTTATGGGCCAGACTGACGTGGTGTGCCGTGTGAAGCGTCCATATATATAGTATATCATTATTAAATAATATACCTATTAAAAGTACAAAAGGACACCCTTTCAATTACTTCCATACTAATCCATACTTATTACTTACTAATATACTAATAATATTATAAATGCGAATGTGTGTCTGTCTGTCTGTTACCTCTTCACGTTTATACCTCAGAAGTCAGAACCGATTTTGCTGAAATTTGGCATGGAGATACTTTGAGTCCTGGGAAAGGACATGTAAAAATACTTCGTGGTCTTTATATATAAAACTCAAAGGTGACTGACTGACATGTTGATCTATCAAATTCAACGCACAGCCCAAGCCACTGGACCGATCGGGCAGAAATTTGGCATGCAGGTTTTTGATCATGAGGCATCATCATGAGGCAGAAAGGATTTTGATCAATTCTACCTCCAAGGGGTGAAAATAGGGGATCAAAGTTTGTATATAACAATACTTCTTAACGCGAACGAAGCCGCGGGCAAAAGCTCGTTTTTAATAAAACCAATATTAAAAATGAAGGACATGTCAAAATGGCAGTTTTATTTTTGAAACTTGGACGCTCGTGTTGACAGCTACTACTGAATTTACTAAATTAAATTACTAAAGAGCCACTAAACAAGAATTGGACACTACTTGCACTACACACCTGCACTCCACTGCCTCAATTACTAGTCACTTGCACTTGCACTAATCAAAGTGAATACAGGCCTTAAGGGAAAGTGTGCACACTTTTTTCTAACTAGTATTAAAATTAAACAATAAGTATGGAAGAAGAAATGATTATATAATCAGGGGGTGAGCCAAAATCTTTTCGTTTTCGCTTCGTCATAGAATCGCCGACGAAAATGTATGGAATTGACTTAAGAGCCCGGGTTACCCTCGAAATTCTCATACATACGTAATACCAAAATCATTTTCTCATACGAAAATATTTAACATGTTTGAGTTATTTTTCAGCTTAAAATAGTAATTACCTAGGTTCCTGTACAAAAATTAATTTCGAAATATTTAAACACAAAAAAAAATTTTTTGTGTATAATTTTTTTGTTACTAAATTTACTACTAAATATTTAAACACTAAAAATAGAGTAAAACACTAAAAAATATATACATAAATATTAAATTTACTACAAAATATTTCAACTCTAAAAAATATTTTTTAGTATTTAAATATTTTGTAGTAAATTTACTATTTTTTTATATACTTTTTAGTGTTTTACTCTATTTTTCAGTGTTTAAATATTTTGAAGTTAATTTTTGTTCAGGAACCTATGTAGTTACTATTTTAAACTGAAAAATAACTCAAACATGTTAAATACTTTCGTATGACAAAATGATCTTGGTATTACGTATATATGAGAATTTCGAGGGTAACCCGGGCTCTTAAGTGTTTGTTAATATGACGTTGACGTTCGACTCGTCTTATCGCTGGCCCCGGGCAACAAAGCGGTAAACGCCGGTTACGCCCTTTTTAATGTTATTTGATTTTTGGCTTCTCTGAGTACTAATCTATCACCCCTATTTATTTCATATTTTTAAAATAACATCTAAGGTATAATAAATGACAACAGCTTTATGGAATGCAAAATTCTTTGACGACTAAAACTGTATTCTTGCATTACTCTATGAAACATAACTAAAAAAATCGGTGAAGATACGATACAGCTAAGTTTTCGCGGTAAGATTCCCCAGAAGAAGGGAGTAATCGACTGGTACGCTCGAAATCTAAAGCGAAAAATACGTCGTAATATATTCTTAAAGCCGTAAATCTCAAGCAGTTTGGTGTTTTTATAAAGTCAATAACCAATGTTGCAAATGAAAGAATATCGCTTATTAGTTGTTGTTCGGTCGAATTAGCCGACCTCTTCGTGTTTAAAAAGTTACAATTTTTACCAATGACAAGTAACATGTGTCAATAGGTTCATTGCTAAAATATGGCTTGTAAATTGCACATCGGAGAAGTGAATAAATATACTTATTAACGCAATTACAGCCTTTGAGTTATAGATAGACCTTTTAGGAGTTTGAACAGTTGTATTATACATTTTTTCAATTATTTTAATATTTTTTTACACTATTACAATTATTTTGATATGGTTAAATTGTAGGTAAAAAAATAATTATCATATGACACTTCAAATGCTTGTTTTGGACCACTGTACGCTGTACTATAAACAAATTAGCTTATTTTGTCTCTCCTGAACAAAATGATTTTTGATATTACGCCTTTATTGCCTGGGGCCAGCGTTACGTCAATTCCATACATTTTCATCGGCGATTCTATAACGAAGCGAAAACGAAAAAGTTTCGGCTAAATGGCCAGATAAAGCTACTACTACGTATTTGAACGCAAGGATAGTTTATGTGATATGGGGAGTGACGTCACAAACATCAAAGCAACTTAATTACCTATCCGTATTTTTATTTGTTTTTAGTAGTAAAAATTCGTCTATATTAAGTTGGTGTTGTGAATTGTGATCGTAATATTCCGTTGCCAAATTTTACCGAAGTATCAGTATGGTTTTCGACGTAAGCACAGCACTGTGACAGCTTTATTGGACGTTCTGGACAATATCATCACTGCTCAAGACCAAGGCATGGGCACCATCTTAGTCTTGCTAGACTACTCCAGGGCGTTTGAAACAATTAGTATTCCTCTTCTCCTATCTAAGCTGTCTTACTATGGTTTTGAGCCCTCAGTGATCGATTGGTTCCGCAGCTACCTGACTAATAGATTACAAAAGGTAGAAATAACTGACAGCAATGGCAGCAGGGTATACTCAGAATGTCGCGATGTTCCAAGAGGAGTTCCACAGGGATCGATCCTAGGCCCATTACTCTTCATACTTTTTAGTGCCGATCTATCCAAAAACATAGCTCACTGTAGGTACCACATGTAAGCAGACGACACCCAAATCTACATCAGTTTTCTTCCAAAGGATATGCTTGAAGCCTTAAAAAAACTAAATGAGGACCTTCAACTTATCTCAGAATGGTCCAACTCTAATGGGCTAGTCTTAAATCCATTAAAATCTAAGTTTATAGTTCTGGGCTCAAAAAAACAGGTTGGTGACATCTTGGCTAAGCACCCAACTGTTTTGGTCTCTGGACAGCAGATTGAGCGGGTAAGTAGAGCTCGTAATTTGGGAGTAGTAATTGACTCGCACCTTACATTTGAGCAACACATGTTGGAGGTTACAAGGGGCTGTTTTTACCGGCTCAAAATGCTGTACAAATACCGGCTTTACCTGTCTGAGGAGCTCAGAATCAGGCTATGCGAGACATTGGTACTGTCGAAGCTGAACTATGCAGACACTGTCATAGGTAATAATATGTTGGCCAGAACAGAGAAACTTGTCCAAAGAGTCCAGAATGCGTGTGTGCGTTTCTGACACCACAGCATAGGACGGCCACTTTTCGAGGTTCTTTTAAGTATGCGGCCTCTCGCTGTTGGAACAACCTCCCACCTCCTCTCCGAGCGCTGAAAACCAAAAAAACCTTTAGTTTACATTACAGACGTCACCTACTTTCAATTCAACGGACAATGGTAAATACCTGAGGTATATGCACCACTGGCTTATAGTGAAGGTTGTCGAACGGCGTCAGGCACATAACAATATCCCATTATGGCCAGTTGCGTTTTCCCGGTGTCCTGTACGTATAACCACTTCACTTGGAACTGCTCAAGACCTTTCATATATAAATTTACATGTAATTTGTCTATTTATTTCATGTATTGCTATTTTGATTTTCCATTATTGCCACGTCAGAAACCACGTTTGAGTAACGCAGACGTCAAACCACCATTTTAAGTTTTTTATTTTTTTTTACTATCTGTCAATTTTTTTTCTCTCTCTCTTTTCACAGTTAAAGACAACAACACCTGTACTCGTTCTGTAGATTGTAATAATTTGTAATTAATTGTTGTATTCATTAGTTAGTTAATTAGTTCCTGTCACTTTTATTATTGGTTTTTTTTTCCGTAAATCTTGTGTTTAGTAGCGTTGTGAAGCCACTCATTGGCCTCCGCAGAGTATCAGTGCAGCGGGCTTGCTTGCTGCGTTTGCTGAGCTGGGGCCAATTTTTGGCGTCACACAGCATTAAATAGTATATTAATTTTGATATTATAGGCGAACTGTACTACTGGCTTATATTATAATGTATTGTGTGATGCTAAAAATAAATCCATTCTTATTCTTATTCTTATTCTTATTCTTATGTGCATGTGTAAAAATTTTTATGCAGAAACTTTTTTGATACGGTCTGTTATCTTTTCAATTTAGTTTACTTTCCAATAACAGTTTTATATATAAAAAAATACATTTTGATTATTAAAATTTTATTCACATTTTATTTTACCTAAGGCTGACACATATTACGAATTCATAAATTACCAAAAAAAGCGCGGCGGGCGGCGGGTTCATTAATTTTTATTGCAAAAGTTTCCGAACGTGGAGTCGGACGATTCTGCGCTCCATTAATCACAACTTGATAGCATTCTAACATAATGTGACTAGCCATTATAGTACGGGAGCCCTAGAACAAGTTTTTTTGTGATTACTAACAAGCAAATTTTTTGTTAGGGTTCCGTTTTAGGGTTCTGCAATCAACAAAACTTGGTTGACTACTGTACTTTAAAACGGAACGCTAACCAGCTGATTTTTTGTATATTGGTGGGTTATTAGTTATATAATTTAAGAGTTACCTTGTCCTACAAATACAACAATCCATATTTTAGGACAATCAAGTCAAAGTATGAAATCCTTTCTATCTCTGTTGGCTACCACTTTCGAAGTTTTTCGAAAATAAAAATGTTCGTCTTATCAAAATGTAGCTACTCACAAGAAATTAGCTTGTTAGTAATCACAAAAAAATTGTTTTAGGGCTCGCTCACTATTACGTGTATCACATAAATACTTTTTATGTAAACTGATAGAATAAATGTTTGTACCTATATTCCATACCAAAAGAAGTTTTGTGTTGGCAATACCTACAAGTTATAACCAACCAATGGAACTATCAACACACACACTTATTGATTCCCTAAAAGTTATTAAATATCTCCCTTCTCCCTAAGTACTCCTCCTCGATCTTTAACACAATATTTAAAATCATACAAAAGCAGACTAAGCTACAAGAAAAAATAAATTCATATTACTAAAAACAGTGACTATAAAAATGAACACTGTCTAAAATCCCACAAACCTCTGTAAGTTTCTGATTAAAGACTTTTCAAGCCAGACCTTTTGCATAACATACAAGGAAGAAGAAATAAACTTTTAAATAAGAACTTAGCTAAGTGTTCCGGAAATTAAAAAGTTTTATTTTTCTCTTTCATTAAGGAAACCTTTGGTCCACCTGCTACCATTCTTAATTGACGTTAAGTGTACAACACCGCCGTGATACTTTCAACTTTATAATTACACTGACCGTTCCTTCTTAAATAATTTAGAATTCTACCCATATTCTATCAAGAGAAAAGAAAAAAAAAAAACAGAAAATATTGAGTGAGCAGAGTGAGCAGATATTAATTTCACAAAACATCAAAAAATCCTCAAGCGGCAGCCGGCTGCCTCATAACAATTGAAAATATATTGTGTCTGTGTTACCCACTATGGAGGTGCTACAGTGGAAAATAATAATATTCATGAGTCATGACCAGTTTTTCGTGAACGAGTAACAAACACTCAAACATTTGCCTTTATAATAGAAGTGTTTAATGAAATTAGATTAATATCTAAAAACAACTTTTCATATTATCATACTATAAATATACTTACCTAGGTACTAAATAGTTAATATGTTACAATTGTATTTTAGGTAAATAAACCATTACTTAAGAGCCCGGGTAACCCTCGAAATTCTCATACATTCGTAATACCAAAATCATTTTGTCATACGAAAATATTTAACATGTTTGAGTTATTTTTCAGTATAAAATAGTAATTACCTAGGTTCCTGAACAAAAATTAACTTCAAAATATTTAAACACTAAAAAATTTTTTTTTGTGTATAAATTTTTTTTACTAAATTTAGTACTAAATATTTAAACACTAAAAAATAGAGTAAAACACTCAAAAATTTATAAATAATTAGTAAATTTACTACAAAATATTTTAATACTAAAAAATATTTTTTAGAGTTGAAATATTTTGTAGTAAATTTACTATTTATTTATATATTTTTTAGTGTTTTACTCTATTTTTTAGTGTTTAAATATTTAGTACTAAATTTAGTAAAAAAAATTTATACACAAAAAAAAAATTTTTAGTGTTTAAATATTTTGAAGTTAATTTTTGTTCAGGAACCTAGGTAATTACTATTTTATACTGAAAAATAACTCAAACATGTTAAATATTTTCGTATGACAAAATGATTTTGGTATTACGAATGTATGAGAATTTCGAGGGTTACCCGGGCTCTTAACTGTCGCACTCAGAGAAAGAAGATTTGTAAAACTCTTCATTAAATTGGAGTTTTATCATCATTAAGGGCCTGTTTCACCACTTCCTGATAAGAACCGGATAGGCCAGAGGTCAACAAATGGCGGACCGCGGTCCGCATCCGGACCGCCGACCCATTGTGTGCGGATCAAACATTTTCCAAGTTTCAAAGATGACCTTTGTTAAAAATAAATTTCGGTCTCGACTTACTGATGAACATCTCTTGGATTTAAATAGCTTGCACCAATATTTTACCCCAAATTTCAGAGAGCAACAAAAGCTGACACTTTTCTCATTGATAAAGTAAATAAATACTTTCGAAAATTCCGTAATTACCTTTAATTAAAAAAAAAATGTGCGGACCGCGAAGGTCGTTTCATTTCTAAATATGGACCCCGAGCGAAACTAATTGGTGACCCCTGGGATAGGCTATCCACCACTTAACTTGACAGTTAGAGTATGGAGAATCTGTCAAATAAGTTGTGGATAGACTATCCGGCACTTTATCAGGAAGTGGTGAATCAGGCCCTTAATGTCTCTGAATGCGGGCGTCAGAAAATAACTATCCATCCATATTACTTCCACACCTACTTATATACTTATACATATAAATATTTTAATAATTTATATAATCCATACTAATATTATAAATGCGAAAGTGTGTGTGTGTGTCTGTCTGTCTGTCTGTTACCTCTTCACGCCCTAACCACTAAACCGATTTTGCTGAAATTTGGCATGGGGATACTTTGAGTCCTGGGAAAGGGCATAGGGTACTTTTTATCCCGGAAAAATGTACGGCTTCCGCGCGATTATCGAATTTTGGCGCAACAAAGTTGCGGGTGTCATTTAGTAAATTCTATAACATTATCCGAAAAATCAACTAAAAGCTAACGCATAAAATAAGCAAAAAACAGAAAACCCCATCCCAAAATTACACTACCTTCATTGAAAATTGAAATTGATTAATGGAATTCAATTTACTATCAATTTCAAATTAATAGGTATTTGATACTTCGGCTGATTGAAAGGTGCGTAATTAAACATCAATATAGCCTATTTCAATTGCTTTATTACAAACGTTTATTATAAACTAATACTAATATTATAATTGGGAAGAGTTTGTTTGTTTGAACGCGCTAATCTCAGGAACTACTGGTCCGATTTGAAAAATTTGTTTACTGTTGGATAGTCCATTTATCGAGGAAGGCTATAGGTTATATTTTATCACGCTAAGACTAATAGAAGCGAAGAAATAGAGGAAAATGTGGAAAAAACGGGGGAAATTATATGAAAGGGCTTATTCGAACGCGCTAATCTCAGGAACTACTGGTCCGATTTGAAAAATTATTACAGTGTTAGATAGCCCATTTATTTAGGAAGGCTATAGGCTATAGTTTATCACGCTAAAACTAATTGAAGTGACGAAATAGAGAAAAATGTGGAAAAACGGGGGAAATTATATGAAATTGTTTATTATCTTAAGAACTACTGGATCAACTTTCATGTTATTTGGCAAACATGAAGAATAGACCACGTGAAGGGACATATTATCACATAGGCTATTTTTTGCGGGAAAATGTACGGTTGCGTGAAATTCCCAAATTACGCAAGCGAAGCCGCGCCGAACATAATATATAATAAAATCGTAGGAAAGTCAATTCTGTACATTGAATATTTTTGTACAATAAATAATACTTGGTATGTGATCTACTATGCTGACGCGAACGAAATCGCGGGCAACAGCTAGTTAAAAATAATTTTGGATCCCTTTAACATTAAATTTGCCCAGTTGTACATATAAGCATGTTACAAAGTGTCCATTAGATTTTGTATTTAATATTACTTTTGTGAAAAAAACTTTAAAACTGTGCATAATTTATTTGCATTTTTGCTACATACTATCAATTTATTTTTAAATTAACAGCCTAGTTCATGTAAAACGAAAAATCTCAGGCTTAAATATACAGTAGAACATAAAAAATTGCGTATCTGAGTATAATAATGTTAAACCCTTTTGTAATATTTGTGATATACATATTTAAGTCGACTAAATAAGTTATCTCTCAGAGTTTTGGGATACATTTTATTTTATTTCCGGCGGAAAAGGGCTCGTGAAATTTCTCACACAACATCTAAAACTTATTTGTTTTTCACCGCTGGGCAAAAGCCTGGAGGTTGGAATAAAATCATGTATGATGTAGGCCACATTTACAGAAACCATTATTCATTTTAACCCTAACATTTGCAAGTATTACTTTGTAAGTAATCTTCACTAAATTATTTGACCAACAATAGATTTTTGTAATGGAAAACAATATAATTTTATTTTGATTGAATAACGGGAAAAAAATATATGTAATTAAATACTTACTTACTCCATCTAAAAAATAAGAAATATTAATATTAAAATCGAAAATTATAATTTTAATTTTTAGGATTAATTTCTTCAATAAAGTAACCTTTCCATTTAAAGTCATGATTTATTCGGTGATGTTCAGCTGCAGATCGCAATTGTTTGGAAGAAGCTCGTAAAAATCCAAAATCCTGGTCTAAACTAAGTATTTACTCTATTAAAAATTAAAATACGTCGCAATTTCGTCTCGCAATTAGTGGACTATTGTTCTACGCTTAATCTGAATTCTGAGGCCACGAAATAATGAATCAGTCCAGCCATCATTTATGAGTTGAATAAACGAGCGAACGAGATAAAAACTGGTCCACGTTCAACACAGATTAAGCACAGTTCTCGGTATCAATAAATCTCCCAAGTCTCAGCCCTATTCAGTGGAGAAAAGTAATAAAAAGGCGTATAATAATGGACATTCGAGTTGCTTTGATTAAACTCTTTTGTGCTCGGAACCAACTGAAAATCTCGTATTTATTTTATAGAATACGTGATGCACAATAAACTCCGCGTCTGGCACACTCCATTATGCTGCTGCCTACTTGTTCGTCAGAACTCAGACATAAAAATATGGACCTTAAAAACCTGAAAGGCCTTTAACTTTTACATTAAAATAAAAGTAACAAAGGCATGTTTAAAAGTCGCTTATAGTATATCTACTCACTATTTACTCTAGATTAGTCTGAAAAAAAATTAAGGCTTCAGAATGTTTTTGGTACAAGGTTGGAAATGACCACAATGGTGGCAACAAGTAAACTTTAATATTTGACGTGCATGAAGACTATGAAGTGTTTGTTCTGATTTCGTTGGTTTGTTCACAAGCTTAGCTAATCGCAGTCAACCTTGCTTGAAAACCTGCACATAATTACCTATTCCATCCATACTGATATTATAAATGCGAAAGTGTGTTTGTCTGTCTGTCTGTTACCTCTTCACGCCCAAACCGCTAAACAGATTTTGTTGAAATTTGGTAAGGAGATACTTTGAGTCCCGGGAAAGGACATAGGATACTTTTTATCCTGGAAAAATGTACGGTTCCTGCGCGATAAACTAATTTTGACGCAACGGAGTTGCGGGTGCCGGGTATCATCTAGATACCTATATTATAGTCGGGACCATAAGCCAGAAGCCACGTTTAAAAATGGAACACTTTTATTTTAATTTTTTTTTGTTTGGGATTTGGCAGTGACATCGGGGTGTACCTACTTTGCCATAAACATTTTTTTTAACTTCCGTACATCTCGAAACTGACATTTAGTTTTTTTCAGGATGGTGTAAGATGGGCGGCGGCTGAGCGTAGGCGGCGATGAGCGCGCCCGAGCCGCTGGTGCTGGAAGCGCTGCAAGGCCATGTCCAGCAGCATGACAAGTGGCCTGGGCCCAGAGCCGTCAAGATCTTCGTGGCCTCCACTTACAAGAGTACGTACTAATCCTAAAGATATCCTAAAAAAATTTAAACTATATTATCTTGCGTAAGTAATGTAACATATTAAGGTTTAAGAGATCTTTGGTAACATAATATTCTATGTGGTTTTTTTTATTGTAACTAATAGAAAATATAGTAACAGTATTATAATCTAGCTTTCATAATTTCTGCAGCGCAATAAATCTGGGTCGATTTATGATCCTAAGTGTCTAAACACACTAGGCTGAAGTACGCCGGCGTAAATTCCGCCGTAAATTCCGCCGTAAATTCAAACGCATACAAATACGCGACGGAATAGTGTGTCGTCTCTCGCGTTCCGCCCGTATTTTGTATGAGTTTGAAACGCGGCGTAAACGCGGCGGAATTTACGCCGGCGTAATTCAGCCTAGTGTGTTTGGAGCCTAAGAAGTAAAATTAAGGAAATGGATAGGAAATAGAGATCGTATGCGACGTGCAGAATACGAGTATGGAATTTCTCTCAACCCTCGATAAAGACCTAAGCGTGCAGGCCACGTAGTAACTAATTAGTACTCTTTGGTGCAGGCTTCTGGCTGTTTATGGAATATGCCAGTGCCTCCAAGCGCACCCGAATAAAAAATTTACGCAGACGCTTCGTTTTCAAATCAAATCAAAATATTTTTATTCGGAGTAATTTTTTTACAAAAACTTTACCGAACGTCGATACTGCGGTGGCTACCACCGGTTCGGGAACTAACCCGGCGAGAAGAACCGGCGTAAGAAACTCGCACGGGGCCATCTTTTACTAAAAAGATGGAAAATTACAATTTAAAACATATTATACAGTACAACACGGTCACATTAACCTGACGCACCACTGGAATGTACATGCCAGCTCCGTAATGACGTCATCACTTTTGGCTACTGAATTTGAAAACAGAACACAAAATTGACCCACTTGCACCAACCCAATAATATTTATAATACACACACGTTTTATTAAAATGTAAGATGAAAATTGAAATAGTTTTATTGTAGGTAGTAACAAGTAGTGGGACAATTGTATATTTTAACTAGCAACCGCCCCGGTGTCTCACGGGTATAAAATATATTATAGCCACTGAAAAATAATTAAAATCGATAGCCTATCATCCTTCACGAGGTCTGCTTCTTATCTGTGCCAAATAACAAAAAAATTGCTCCAGTAGTTCGCGAGATAAGCCCTTTCAAATAGTTTCCCCCGTTTTTTCCACATTCTCCTATCAGTCTTAGCGTGATAAAATATAGTCTATAACCTACCTCAATAAATGGGCTATCTAACACTGAAAGAATTTTTCAAATCGGACCAGTAGTTCCTGAGATTAGCGCGTTTAAGTTAGCCCTTTCAAATAATGTTTCCCGTTTTTTTCCACATTTTCCTCTATTTCTTCGGTGGTATTAGTCTTAGCGTGATAAAATATAGCCTATAGCATGAAAGAATCATCAAAATGCGTTGCGTAGTTTTAAAGATTAAAGGGAACAAAGGGACATGCCGCTCAATTAAAGCTATAAGAATTATTGATAAGGTTCTAGGATCTAGGATTTTTTTTAGGAAATTTCCTGCTCTTTAAGGATCTATTTTCAAATTTTGATTATCTCAAATAGTTATCGAAATATCTATATATATAAAAGAAAGTGGTGTTAGTTACACTACTTATAACTCAAGAACGAATGAACCGAATTGGCTGAAAACTGGTGGAGAGATACTTTGAGTCCCGGAAAAGAACATAGGATACATTTTGTCCCGGAAAAATGTACGGTTACTGCACAATATACTTTTGTGATTTGCGCGTAAGCTATTCAATAGATTTTGATAAAATTTGGTATGCAGATACTTTGAGTCTCGGGAAAGGACGGGATACTTTTTGTCCCGGAAAATATATGGTTGCCGCGAAATAAACTTTTATGATTTTCGCCTAAGCTATTCAATATATTTGGATGAAATTTGGTATAGAGATACTTTGAGTCTATGGAAAGAACAAGGAATACTTTTTGTCCCGGATACTTCCCGCACAATAAACTTTTGCGATTTTAGCCTAAACTATTCTTAGAAAAGGACAAGGGAAACTAAACTAAACTATTCAGTCTATTTTTATGAAATTTGGTATGGAGATAGGTACTTTGAGTCTCGGGAAAGGACAAGGGATACTTTTTGTCCCGGAAAATGTACGGTTCCCGCACAATAAACTGATTTTCGCTTAAACTATTTAATCTATTTTGATGAAAGGCATGGAGAAACTACATTTTAATCTATTGTTCTCTTAGTTATACCAATTCAAATTTAATAATCATCGCTAAGACAGGACAACGTCTGTCGGGTCAGCTAGTTATATTATATATATAGTTTATAACTTTTGCATTTTTTTTCAGCACCTCTCGGAATTTTGATAGAATGTTCTAGATGATATTCCGAATCGAATGAGACCAAAATCATAATTTTCGGTGCATGATCAGGTTTTGACGAAAATGGCACTTGTTAACCAGAGTAATGAGGGAAAAAAGTGACTTTGTTTTATAATATCTATAGATACAGATATAGAAGACCTGACAAAATGATTACGGCTCCTTGAATGGCTCACGGCAGGCCCAGAATGTTTAGGTGAATATGTACAGCTACTTGTTTTTATCATACTTAAGTTAAAAACATTTGAAAGAATATAGTATCTAACTTAGTAATTATTGTACTCATGGGCGTACCAAGGGTGGGCAGATAGATAAACGTCAATTTTCCTGGAAAATGGGAATTCAAAACGTGTTATATAATCTGCGTAAAATAAAGTGTTGGAAGCAAAATATCTTTTAAGGCCAGGCCAGTTCGAAAAGACTGATTTTTTAACCGACTTCCAAAAAACGAGGAGGTTATATGTTCAGCTGTGGATATATTTTTTTTTTTTTTTTATTTTTGTATGTTCAACGATTACTCCGCCGTTTGTGAACCGAATTTCGAAATTTTTGTTGTGTTGTATTAGGTTTCACTCCAATTTGGTACCATGTTCACAAAAGTGGTGACCTGATGATGGGATCCATGAGTGATCGAGGGAACTCCTCGAAATTTATATGGAAACATATGGTGATTTTGGTTTTATGAGAAGCATCCTAAGCATATGCTACCAAAACGCAAGATTTTGCACCGAGGTATACTATGGTTCCGAAGCTACTAAGAGAACTCCGGATTCCTTATAGATACAAGTTTGGGAGTTTAGGCGCTGTTTTAAGAACTGAAAGCATATGCTACTATGCAAATTACATTCATCATCATCATCATCATTACCACGTCAGGGTCACCAATGTCACCAAATTCAACCTTATCTCCAGAGCATAAGGCACACATTTGACATTACTCCTGAGAAGTTAAAGTTGCTTCGATAATGTAACATTCTGTTCCACTTCGCCGAGATATTCTGGAAAACAACCTAATTTCAACCTTTTGCATTGCGTTTAGCGTTCATAGTATAATAACGCGTCGCATCGCATATCTGCCAGGGCTGTCAAGCAAGTACTATGGACAGAATACAAATTACTCACGGAGGTACTATGTGCGCTGCGTGTGCTTGTCGCACATGTCGAACGAGTGCCAGCCTATTGAAACTAGTCCGGTGACCGGCTACTTAGCACGTCACACGTGTTCACTTCGATTTTTTTAATGATTGTTTAAAATTATCTGCAGGCTGCAGCTGATATTATAATATTTTGTAAGTGTGACTGTAATAAGATACGTAGAATAATATACACGTGTATTATTCTACGTATAGTACGCGTTTGCTTACTAGGTAACTAAAAAGAGTGAAATTATTATTTTTAACAAAAAATTAAAACCGACTTCCAAGGTAAAACAATAATAACATCCTTATAATATGAACTAAAAAGTATTAAATAATTATTCCTATCTAATAGTGCCTTTTTACGAATTCAGCTAAAACTCAACTATTTCTGTACTCAATCTTCATAATTTTGAAGTCGGTGCCAGTTCCAAAAGTTTCAAATATTCTGTCAGAGAACAGAAGATTCATCTGGTACCGACTTCAAAATGATGAAGATTGAGTACAGAAATAGTTGAGTTTTAGCCGAATTCGTAAAAAGGCACTATTAGATAGGAATAATTATTTAATACTTTTTAGTTCATATTATAAGGATGTTATTATTGTTTTACCTTGGAAGTCGGTTTTAATTTTTTGTTAATAAGCTTCCAGTCTGAAGAAATTATGTGGTACGTAAATTATTAAACTCTTACACCAAAATTAATGTAGACTCAAAAAGGAATATAAAACAAATAACCGAACAGAAATTTGGAAAATGGCATGGTAATTCTGTAAAAAAATCATAAATATCACCATAAAAATACACCTCAAAATCGAACAGCTCGTCATTTTCAATGACAATGATAATATGATCTTTTTTACAAAAAGGATAGCTTTTTTATAGTTCTAAGGAAATAACCGAATAGTTTTTTAATAAATGATTCGGTCATGAATAAAATAAAATGTATAATTTTTTCCTATTTCGCCCTATCAAGGACGCGGCGAGCGTCGAAACCGCCACTGTACAAGGCATTAGGCACGCTGATAAAGAATGTAATTTTAATGTCCTTTACGTCGATATACGCACTGACATCGACCTGCTGAGCTTTCGTTTTTATTTTAATAAAGGTAATCAAGTATTTATATCTTGTTTAACTATCAACAAGTATTTATTATTTTTCACATAAACAATATAATCTACTGTTCATCGTTTATGTAAGTACTTATACCTTTATGTTAACACCTCATAATTTAACGGAACTTTGTAAGTACTTTTAACCGACTTCTAAAAAACGAGGAGATTATACTCTTCGGCTGTGGATTTTTTTTATTTTATTAATATGAATTAAGTATTATAATTATCTTTTATTTTCCACAAAATGCATCAAGCGTTCAAAATGTTGTTTAATGCAATAAGTTGTGATTTAGTATGCAGTGCACTCACTTCTAAAAATATCAAAATTATATTTCTAAATGGAGGGAATGCAGAGAACAAATTAAATTAACGACTTAATTTTAGCTGCTTTATTCATTTAGCACCTCGAATTAGAACTTTGACTCCTATTTGAGCTAAATTTAGTTTTCATTTTACTTTATTTTCGTAACTCTCTCTCTCGGAAAACATTATAATAGCATTTAAATAACGTATTAAGACGCTGACAACTGCCAATGACCTTGATCTCGCATCACTCTCGCACCACTGTCGATTTTCATGCCAGAGAGACAGAGATGTGAAGTGTTCTCTCGATAGTGTGGATACATTTTTCGTTTGTTAGAGGAAAAAATAAATATTATGGGAAATCTAGATGTCAGAACCGAAACTTATATCCGGCAATCTTTGGATTTTTGTAAAAGGTATCTAATAAACAAATTTTTAAAGCATAGATTGTATTATTACTTTAGTTAGAACTGTTTATAGTTCCTGAAAGATGTGACTTTGTTATTTTTTTTCATCCAGTAGAAGTACATTATTTTATTATTTAAATTCGACAAGCTTTTCCAAATATAATCAAAATCACATATATTTTTTTTGTGCCAGTCAATGAAATACATACGTCTAGAAAACTGCACAAAGATGTCGAATTGGCAGCTGTCTTCGCCTTAAGTATAAATATTTATGTATAAAAATGTCTATCAATGTAATATTACAGATATCAGCTATATCTGTCGTATATCTCAAAACATAATGTCAAAATGACCACGCCTTTTCTCCCTCGTGTCAATATAAATAATAAGTTAGAGATAAACTACGATAACATGGCGCACCCCTCCAAAATTCAAAACGTTTAAAGTGCGTTGTCAAAACGTTTGAAGTGCGTTGTCTTGCACGGTAGGCTAGCTATGATTAGTTGACCAGCAAATCATGGTAATAAGTGGCATTAACTAAAATATTACGTGTATATACTGTGATCGGTTGAATACTTACTACATACAAATTCTTTCATAAGGATGTGACTACACACATTGAAACAGTCATTTGGAGGGGCGCGCCATGTTATCGTAGTTGATCTCTACTTGATTTCTGCTGATTTTCAAATAATTATAATTTTCCTATATTATAGATTTCCGGGAGGAACGGCGTCAAGTGTTGGAGCTGGTGGGACCGGAGCTGCAGACCACATACGATGACCGGTATATCGAGGTAAGTTTAATTTAAATTTAATAATATTATGTAATATTATCATCTAGCTACAGGGTGTAACAAAACGGTGATAATACTTTAGGGTGTGTATGATTCTCCTGAATAGAGTTGGCTGTGAAAGTAGCAGTGTAAAAGAAGCATGGAAAGAATAAACTGTATTAATATATTCTTTCGATGCTTATGATTCATTTTGTCGTAAAGAATACCGCAGTACTTTACAACTAAAAGTATTAGTAAGTAAAACGTGCAAAAATTAAGTTTCATTACAGTTACAAATAGTTACAATTCCTCCGAAACAGCAAGTCTGAATGCAGTACTAATCAGAGTTGTGAAGTAAATTACAAAGTCTGTTACAAGAGTAAAATGAAACTCAAGGAAACAAACCTTTGTACTCATATTATACTTTATTACTTCCGAAGCATTTCGTTTTGGACAAAAATAAATTCTTCTTAGCTTTTATTTCGTGCGCATTGCTAATATTTTATTTGGATACTAAATGTCGGAGTTTATTTTCTGTTGTGTAGTTCAGCAAGAGCAAAAATTTTAAGCTCATAAATAGCTTTTAAAAGAAACATTTTCATAAATCTACAATAAAACAATATCATACGAATATTATTCGAGGTTTGAGGATAAATGTTTGATTTTGAAATGAAATAAACTGGAACGAGCAAATAAAATATCTGATAGTAAGCTTAGCCGCCGCTCTTGTAACATTCGCTGAGCCTATAGCCGAGGTGCTTTTGTCGTTTCACTCTCGAAGTTCGAAATCAAAAAATGGGATTGGTCATAAGTCATAACTCATAATAAGGCATCGAAAGCAGCGTGTCACTTCGCCAAATTTACCTAAAACAAATTGTAACTTAATAAAAAAAATTGCAAAAAATTAGGCAAAGTAATTTAAGTCCGGTCTATAAGTCGTTTGATTTTATTAGTGTTGTCTTTATGGTTTTTTAATGTTTTAAAAAAAGAATAAAATTAGAATTTTTATTGTATTTGTATCCATTTTGAGTCTACTCGAAGTAAAAAATATATACGAGTCCAAGAAGTTTAATAAATCAAACACTCCGCTAAGTGCTGGCAATATACCTTAATGGCCACTTTGATAGCACTTACAGTATTCATTACACTAGTAATTTGCACTTAAAGGGTTATAACGAAGTTCCACGCGAGTACGGGGTGAGAGGTTGGTTAGTAATTACATTTTACACTCAATGACAGTTTCATTTGCAACATAATAGTATTAAAATCGGCCAAGTGCGAGTCGGACTCGCGCACGAAGGGTTCCGTACCGTTATAGAGCGAAAGTAGAGAAAAAATTGTGTTTTTTGTTTGACTTGTAACTTGCTACTTATTTATTTATTTTGTTTTAATTTTATTATTAAATATTAAAGTATACATAATATAAAAGTGTCTACATGTTGTCATTATGAATTATTATGATCAAAAAAGGCCAAAAAATCACGTTTGTTGTATGGGAGCCCTCTTAATATTATAAACTTTATTTTTTTTTAGTATATTTTGTTGTTATAGCGCGAGCGGCACTAGAAACACGCAATCTGTGAAAATTTCAGAATTCTAGCTATAGATAGTGGTTCTTGAGATACAGCCTGGAGACAGACAGACAGACAGACAGACAGGCAGATAATAATAATAATAATAATAATAATAATATCTACGGACGCTTCACACCACGTCAGTCTGGGCCCGTGCTAAGTATTTAAAGGACTTGTGTTACAGGTACCAGACAACGGAAATATATTTAATACTTTTATACTAGGCATATAATTAGGATTTTTATTATATCGTACACATATTTAATACACATCCAGACCCGGGTACATTGAAAACTTTTTGTTCCGTCGGCGGGATTCGAACCCGCGACCTCCGGCTGTAGCTACCAACGCGCTCACCACTGAGCCACAGAGGTCGTCAAACCAAAAGTCTCAGTAATAGGGTCCCGTTTTTACCCTTTGGGTACGGAACCCTAATAATGGATTGGATCAAAATAAACATATTATTGTGGCTCCAATTAAAACACTATCTTATATATAAAATTCTCGTATCACAATGTTAGTCCACGAACTCCTTCGAAACGGCTTCACTGATTTTTACCAAATTTTATATGCATATTCAGTAGGTCTGAGAATCGGCTACTCGGTACTTTATATATTGATAAGTGCATTTGTTGAATAAATAATAGTAGATTATTACAACCTGAGGCTGACGACGACCATTGTTTGTACGACGGGATAGCGATAGACGTTGACATACTTATTTAGTCACTTCAATAAAATAATATGGCAAATATATTATGGCAAAGCAACATTTGCCGGGACAGCTAGTTTTAATATAATATTATAACAAGATAGGCCGGCAATATTACGCACCTGCAGCTCTTCTGATGTTGCGAGTGTCCATGGGCGACGGTAGTTGCTTACCATCAGGTGACCCGTTTGCTCGTTTGCCCCCTTATTTAATAAAAAAAAACCAAATCGCTTCAGCCGCTCTCGAGTGTTAGCGACAACTGAAAATTTATATTTATTTAAATATGGTGTAACAAAACTTAAGTGATAACACTTTAGAGTGTGTTTGTGTCCCCTGTATAGAGTTCACTGTGGAAGTAGCAGCGCTGAAACGGTAACTTTTTCTCACCTTCAACAAATCACAAAAAAGCCCATTCAGCGCTGCTACTTCCACAGTGAACTCTATAATATAAGGGACACAGACAGTACACACCCTATATTACTATCACTTAGTTTTGTTACATTTACATTATAATTATTTAACCCATTTAGACCCAAATGAAACTGAGCCGTGGAAAATATGAAATTTCTTTATTAATTTATAGAAACCAATAAGATTATTAGGAAAACACAAAAAAACTTTAAAAAAAATGATTTTTTTATATAAAAAAATGCCGTCCTCAAATGGGGCCAATGGGATCGAACGGTGTGAAAATTTTCTATACATTCTTTATGAATATACCGTGTTTTCACACATTTCTCAAATTGCCTTCGACCTTTTTCATGACGCAATGCTAGCCCATGAGAACAACGCAATTGTTGGGACAGTTTTTCGGGAAAGTGGCCCTTCATGCTGCAGATTTGGCAGTACAGATATGTATTGCTGGTTGCAGGATTCTACCGCTTGTATGTCTCAAGTAATGACGACCAAATGCTGCCGAAATTGGAGCTGATTCAATTCTTGTTTTTATTACTTTGATGATGTAGCCTCCATGCGTTTGCCACTGTAGCAGTGGCAAAGCAATTCAGCATGAGCGAAAACAGTACCTACCAGTTACCACCAATTTTTGTTTCGTATAACAGTGCGAGAAAATCGATTGACCAGTTGACTTGACCCCACGCATATCTTTGTTATAGCATTGATGAAAATGTAGGAAGCTAACGTCCAAATTCTTTCAACAGTGATACATCTGTTTACTTTTTCCAGAAGAAAAACGCTGTTATGGCTTGCCCCGATTGAATAGACATTATAATCCAGCCGATGCAAAACAAATTCTGATTTAGTCGAAACGGTAGCCAAACTCGTCGTTTTCTTTTTTTTCATATCATTGACGTATACGAGAAGACACTTCTCTGTACTGCCTTGGCCAACATTATCAGTTGCACAATAGCCGGCTTCCCATTGGAGTAATGAAAAACTGGTAAAAAGACACATGGTTGCGAAGGAATTACGACTAAATATATCTTTCTACTATCATCTTCAATCATTGCAACTTTCTGAAGTCCATAGTATTTATCATAGCTATTGAATACCCTTCAGTTCATTGATTATACGAAATTGATTGATGGACAAACATTGGAATAATTTACACCCAATGTGCCCATTGACCCCAAATAGGGACACTTGTATAAAACTCCTTCTAATCTTAAAGATACTAAAGCTTTTCACACTAATATGTATATTTTTATAGGTTATAGTATAATGAGCTCTTTCAAGTGAAAAAATATATATGCCTAAAAGAAAAACTTAAAAATAAAAAATATTAACTTGGTGTCATTTCGGATGTTAGAAACAGCTTCAGAAAAGTCACTATAAAACACTGTGAACTATATTTATATTATTTGTACCTTCTAAGAAATACACTTTTAGCAAATTGAAACTTACAATAAAAATAAGTATAAACTGGAATGACAAAAAAATTAAGTAATTTTAAAGGTGTCCTCGTTTGGGCACGGCGGGTCTATATGGGTTAAACATACTGCGTGGAGGGCCGAACAATACAATAATTATTATGCTTGTTTTATGAAACCATTGAATTTCGCATCTTTTTCAAACGGAATTCATCATACAAATCACATAATATTTTGTTTCTTTGTTAAAACAGAATCTATAATTCAGGCTGTAGAACCAATACGTTTGGGCTATTCAAATACAGCTCACCTGCATGTTTATACGGTACAGTTATTGAAATATAATTTAAATTGCCAATGACACTTCGAAATTCCATTATATCAACAGACAGACAACGGGGAAACTATTCAAGCATTATGGAGCAGCCATTTTAACATAATAAATCAATAAACTGTTTTCATAAAGTCGCCCTAATAATGTTAGGCGTATAGTATTTTGATATTAAAGACCGCCGAATAGAGAGGAATGAGGAATTCTTCTTTTGTTATTTATTACTTTTATCTTTCTTAATAATGCGTGTGTTCCGAAATTTTGCCTAGTGTACAGGCTAGAGCTTCTTATGTATTGAATCCGACGCCACATTGTAATGGTTGGCTCACTTGGCCACTTGTAAAGGTGCCGGTTGGCAGCGGACGTTATAAAGCAACCGCAGACGACCTGTCGCTGCGACACTATTGGTTTGTATGTATTTCTATGAGATACCCTTCGCAGCTAGCGACACTAAGCTAGCGACACTTATTCATAGAAATACATAGAAACCTGTTGTAGTGTCGCGACGACACGTCGTCGTCTGCTGCCGCTTCATGTAGCCGGCTTCCATCTTGTACCTTAATACAAGTGTAACAGTATGGCGTCGATTCTAGACGTCTTTTTGCACTGATCAGTATACTGAGTTAAATTTCAGAACTTACCCAGTAGGCAGTTAATTCCTAACAAGTAAATTTTATATTGAAGCGTGTTTGAATTTTTCAAAAGCTGCACCCTTAGGTGTGATCATAAACTATTAGGCCAATCTATACAAATTAGAACCGATTGAAATTTGATCCTCAGTAATTATGAATTCCCAAACTACAAGTTAAACTTGTACCTAAATTAATTTGAAAACTAGGTGTCTTATTAACTGGGTGTGTTTTGAGAGCGATTAGCGCGATCGCTTTCACAAAAGGTTCTCGTATCAAAGGAAATATTAATCTATTTAGCTTATCTTTTTCAGGGAGAAAAGACAATATTTAATACAATTATTCTCAATATTAGATCGCCTTTTGTATTTCGTTTTACATTATTAAGTACCCTAAAGATACGATCGTAGGGCACTTTATAATTCGTAATATATTAATTGTTGCTCTTTCGCATTGTTACTATCTTATTTCTAGAGATGCGTTATAGGAGATAGATAGCAATATTTCTTCACGCAGCTTAAAGATAGGAAAAGCGACAAATCAATGTACAAATTTTGTCGCATAGTTTTCCGCGTTTCTACACGAGCATAATTCACATTTAGAAAGTTTCAAAACAGTAAGCGACTTTTGCAGCTAACTGTACAAGCTCTATTTTATGCAATTCATTGGCTGCATTCGTAAAAAGTTAGTTACATTGCAAGGGATCTAGTTAGTTAGTAGTTGCGAACTTAACTGCGCTGAGCTACATTGTTGCTAGTATAAATTTTAGAATAACAAGTTTTACATTCTATCCCCGCAATATTTTCTTTATATTATTAAATAACAAAAACTAGATAACGCCCGCAACTCCGTTGCGTCAAAATTTGTTAATCGTGCGGGAACCGTACATTTTTCGGTATATAAAGTATCCTATGTCCTTTCCCGGGACTCAAAGAATCTCCATACCAAACAGCAAAATCGGTTCAGCGGTTTGGGCGTGAAGAGGTTTGGGCGTGAAGAGGACAGACAGACAGACACACTTTCGAATTTATAATATTAAGATTATATAATATTTAACTAGACGACCCGGTGAACTTCGAATATTTCAAAAAAGCCAAATTGGTTCAGCTGTTCTCGAGTTATAAAGCAACAAAATTGAATTCCATTTTTTTAAGATAATACAGTTTATCGATAAAAATATAACGATTTGACATTCTCATACCGAAATCTGCCCCAGTTTGTAACAATTGGTTTACAAAAGTTTTGATTGGCCGACCTACGGAATACAGATCAACCTTGCAATTGAATTTCACAATTTGATTGATTCGTCCAATCCGTATCGCGGACTTTTCAAACAAAGCATTTTTTGCTATGTTCAATAACTGGGAATTTCGAATGACGCTTAGATCGAGAATGGAGCAAAGAGGAACTTCCACCTTATTATATTTTATACCTTGAAAATCATCGGTTTTCTTATCATGCCCAGTCATAAGGTATATTAGTTAATAACGTTCAAAGAATCTAAAAAAATCAAGAGAAGCGTTCAACTAGACCGTCTTAAATCCTGGTTTCTTTATTCATAGTTTGCGTAGTACGAAGAATTCTTCGGGCGCTATGCGATCAATTTTATTATCTTTACAATATCATCGTATTGTGCAATATTATTGACCGTCTAGAGTTGATATTGAACGCCCACCTTTCAATCTTATTGTCAAATAAATTGTTCGCTCATTTTTGCTGCGTAACAGGAGACCATTATTTCATGGTTATGTTATCATACAATCTTCTGTGCTGTGATTTCTTAATTTAGCACTTTGTATGTCTATTATCTGTTCGCTGGCAAGATAACCATTCAGTCGAACATAGATCAATCTTTACATTCCTTTTTCCTATGTATAACAATATAACTATTCCCTTTGTTCCAGTTTGAGTTCGTGGACATGCACTATGGCACGGACGGCGGCGACGAGGCCAACCCCGCGCTGCTGCGGTACCATCTCGATGAGATACGGTGCTGCAATCAGACGTCCAAGGCGGGATTTTTCCTGGTTAGTATTTTCCTTAAGCTAGCTCGAGCCTTTCCCAGCAGTGGGGCTCAGGAATTTGATCATTTCCATGGTAGAAGTTTATCATTACGCTACTTTTTATTCCGTAAAAGTACTGTGGTGCTCTGAGGTGTCGTAATGACTTGTATTTTACAAATATAATAGAATCTGTTTGAAATAGTCATGTTTTGTCGGAAAACCTGTTAAATATAACATCTACCTCTACATATCCCTTATCTACTCGTACGTTACACAAACAATCATATTTTTGTTGCGATATTCTGCTGAAGTTTTTTATCTTCACGCAGAAACATCTCATTAAAATGTAAATCTTGTTTCCGTAACTGAACGTATACGGGCGAGGGGCGCGCGTTCATCAGAAACGAAAATAAAACAAGACTCCACGATAAAAGTTTATCTTTCATCCATTACGCCGACGTGTATAGGCGCAATTCCATCCCTGGAATATGGGAAACAAGGGGAATAAAATGTGTAATTATAGCAGCTAGAGGCTTGAGCATTTCCTGGCATTTTCAATGTTAGAAACCTATGATGAGAACTAGTTTTACTGCGAATACAGTATATGTATATTCTGCGCAGCTGCATGAGTAGTTAACTGGTAGCGTTTTTCTGTATTTTTTTAATCTGATAATAATCAGGGTGTGTTTTAAATAAAAGCCCGAGGTAAGGAGCCTATGGTGCATGGGATCTCCGAAAGTTAAAAGACAATGATTATACTTCTTTGAATAATGATAAAAACTTTTTATACACTTACCACTTTATACGTGTCGATGGAAATAATATTACAAACAATAATCTAATCCTAAATGCATCCCTTTCGTAAATAATTGCTAGCTTAACGAAAATACACGTACAAACCACATCTATCAAAGGCCTGGTTAGACAGAGGAATTCTGCGGCGAAATATACGATCCGAGGTATGTATGTAACGCAATTAACTCTAACGATATCGCCCTGAATTTCAACTGTTCCTCTTTGTACGACTGAAAGAATGCCAGTCGAGAATCCACAGTAATAATATCTTCAAAGCGATGCAACGTTCTATGAAATTGTAGCGGATAGCGATAGAGCTTGCAAATACACTTTGGTAGATAGAGATTAATCTGTATTTGAAAACGTAAGTGGATCATGGATTAAGTGGGTCACTAATGTTTGCGAGCAATCACTCATTTTTTCTCTTATAATTTAAACAAACCTTGTAACATTAACTACATCATCATCCACATATTTTGATGTCATTTTCCTTTTCCGTTAAAAAAACGTTAGTTTTCAAATTGTTATCTAGTTATGACCACTTCAATCTTCATCCATTCCATAAAGTTAATATACCTAGCGGAATGGGTATATTAACTTTACGATCCATTCATATCTTTATTTGTTAGCTGAGTACTGTTGATATTATAGTAGAGGAGGGGAAGAGGGGACTTTGGGAGTAGCTCGAGCGTGTCAGATTAAGCTTGTATATGCTTCCGACATGTGTCCAGTTATCATGGTATAGAAATCAGATTTCTCACGTGGTGGGTTTTTTTTGATATATTCAAATGTCATCCGATCTGTCAGATTAAGATAGGGGATGTTTAGTATACCCCAAAGAAGCTTCTATAAAAAGCACTGACGATTCAAAGATAAGGAGCCTGTAGGGACATTTTAAAATATAAAAAAATAAACCTTCATATTTTCCTAACTAAACTTCGCAGATATTTAATTTTGCACTAAACTAAATGATTTAGTCCTTTTTGTCTAAAATAATAACTGACCGAAATAGGCAATTTTCTGAATATATTTTCTTTTTCAAAACTTTAAAATGGCCGCAGTTTCTGAACCCACCGCTAAAATAAAAAACGCTCTTATTATTTTTTTATCAGTTTTACCTAATGTAAAAAACCTACTAGGTCTCCATGACGCTCGAGTGACTACAAAATTAGCACCTTCTCCTCCCCTACTATTAGTTATGACAGTTTATACAATATATCGTACTATACTGTACTCGGCGAAACATGGCGGTAGCGGTCATTGACTCCCTGTCAAAAGCTTGTTATTTTCTATATTTAAAACCGCAATTGACAATAAAGTGTCAGATGTTGTCAATCGCGGCTTTGTATAGAAAATTACATGTTTTTGACAGAGAGTCAATAACCGCTACCGTCATGTTTCGCCGAGTACAGTATACACAATTTCAATATAAAATCTTTGATGTCATAAAATATAATAATTTAAGAAATATATTTAATGTCCCAAAAAAGTGCAGACTGTGCTATGGGAAATTATTAACAAAATCCGTTTATATATCATTATATTATTGTAGAGAACGGCTAACAAAACATGTCATATCCAATTCAGATGGATTAATCTTATAATAGTAATAATCAGATGATATCAGCTTAACATAATTCACTAGCGTATCTTGAACTTAGAGATCTCAAGTTAGTTTGGAGAAAGACAAACTTTACACTACAGTTTGCTCACCTTATGAACGTAGTAAATTTAATCAAGTTAATATTATATATAGCTTACACATTGGCACCAGCAACTGGCTGCATGTTTACAGGGCCCCCGCTACCATATTATGTGCAATGTGTGCAATGCACACGGGCGCCATCCTCTAGGGGCGCCAAATCGCCATCTTTAGGGGCGCCAAAACCAAGGAACCAAAAAATTTGCTTAAAGGGGCGCCTAAATCCTTTTTTTGCACACAGGCGCCAGTAGCCCTGCATGTTTACATCCAGGTCTTAGGATATCTCTTAATGATTTCGATTATACTATGAGAGACATTGATTGATAGACGGTGGTGCTAAGTTACTTGATCAGTTTCTACCAGTTTAGTTGACTCCGACTTCCTGTACGACCGTATCCTGACGTAAAGTGCGCCATCTGACTATAAATTAATTACTTTGATTGTACGATCAATTAATTGATTAATAAGCAGATACGGACTTACGTCATTTGGTCAGGTTATGCCAAACCCAGCATAGAACCTAAACAAATCTTTTACTCAAACTAGTGAACTAATAAAGTATATTTTTTCAGTGCTTCATCGGCGGGAACGCCTCGCACTACCACCCGGTGCTACCGTTTACCATCGACGCAGAGAGGTTTGAGCAGCTGGTGAAGAACGATGGTGCCCAGTCGGCGCTGGTAAAGGCCTGCTACAAGCTCGGTGATGGTTGCTACCACCTGGAGGGAGATGATAAGTGGTGAGTTTTCATGAATAAGGAACATTAACACGTTGGACGCTATGGTCACCATTTGGCCGAAAGTACACTAGCCCTGCGCGCCGAATCGGATAACACGATTTTCATAAATTCTACACATTTGTTATTTTTGCTCCATTTTGTAGGAAATGTATTAAAGATTGGAGCAGGGGCGCAGTAGCGCCCCTAGTGCTAGTAAGCACATACAGTAAATCATTAGACCAAAATCAGACATATTGTTGGACACATCATATCAGAGTATCGATATGCTGAGGCTACCTCTAGAATGAAAAATTGCAGTAATATATCGTATTCAGTAACTTTTTTTCAGCAGAGTATAATGTTAGGTGACGGTTGATAGTTTACGGTCACGTTACATGTAGAAATGCGTAAATTGACTCGTTATAGTCATCGTTGGTTTCTGTTAGCCGCGCACGAATATACTATCGCATTTGTGTAGCCGAAATTGCTGAACCGATTTTGCTGAAATTTGATGTGGAGTGAATCCCGCGCAATAAACGAATTTTGACGCGACGGAGTTGCGGGCGTCATCTAATAGTAAAATACTCTTATTCGTAGGTAAACGAGGAATTTTATAGATCACTGCCTGAGACACGCGGAATATGAAACCAAATCAGGGTTCTTTAATTCGTTTGTAATATAAAAATTTCCAAAACTATGTTAAAAGGGAGAATAAATTATATCTTCTTTAGAATTTGACAATAACACATTTTACAAAGACTTAGTTAAGAAGTACAGAATAATTTGGAAAATACATTAAAATATTATTAACTTTCAAAGAATTTTAATTGAAGGCACAAGTTTCTCTAGCAAAAGTTGCATTGTATCTATTCAGCGCAACTTTAGTCGAAAAGTTTTTCAATTATTCACTTGCGAACGCGAATGAATCGAAATGAATTTAAAATTTAATTTAAAATGTAATTTACGTGAAAAGAAAGTAGTACATATTGTGTTATCAATCAAAATATACTTTTAACTTTACCTGACATCTCGTTGCAAAGTGAATTCATCAGAAATAATAATTATTTTAATATCATAGAGGACCGATGCGTTCATTTTGTGGCGGTACCGACAATTCGCCTAGTGGCCGATTTACACGGGTGACCCGCACGATTTAAAGGCTAAAGTCGCAAGCCCCAAAGTCGTGCGGCCAATGGCCGCATGCGGCTGGTGACTAAAATCGACCGTGTAAACGCTCAGTCGCAAGCGATCGCTTGCTGCGAATACTACTGTAGCGAGCACAGACGCGACATTTCTACGCAGAATGAACTAGTCACAGGCGATTTTTGTAAATGAGATGGCGATTCGACTTGGACAGGCGATTCAACTGGTGACTTGCCGAGTGACTAAAATCGACCCGTTAGTCACCCGTGTAAATCGACCATAACAATCCTGCATCGCGCTATCGAAGTTTCGGGGAACGGCAAGATCTATAAAACGTCTGAAATTACGTCAGTAGGCTTCGGCCTGACTAAGCATGCTATCTCGCTCGGTCGGAAGATCTTTCTTTACGGCCGCCACAAACAACGTTAAAATTTCTTGAAGATTCCATAAAATATTTATTAGTTCATAAGATAATGTGTGTAAGATTTGTGCATGTAGAACTACGCCTGTCATTTAGGATGCATTAATCTTTATTCTACAATTGTATGTCTTCTATTGATACAGTAAATATGTAACGAAAAATTGAGTGCCCTCCGAATAAAGACCTACCGTTATTCGACCTGATGAATCGTTAGGGGGGCATGTCAAGAGGTCACAGAAAAATTAAAAAGGTCGCGCTAATTGCTGTTTATGAGAAATTCAAAAATGAATAAAAAAAATTGAAATGCTGATTTCTCGGAAACTATTGGTTTTAGGAAAAAGTTTTTTAAATAAAAAATGTAGAGGGCATTGCGAACTACATTTTTTGTCATCGGAGTGACGTCATCCGACTTAAAATACAAAAGTAGAGGGCGCTAATTTTGTGACGAACTACTTTCTAATTTACATTATTATGAAAAAATCATTTTTGCTATCAAAAATACCGTTGTAACACTTTTTTGATATATATATACATATACAATATATATACAGATACAATAGTTTCCGAGAAAAAAGCATTTCAAAATTTTTGGAGTTCACTCCTTAAGAATCGATTTTCATATATAAGGCGCCTGGTATGAGAAAAATCCGAGGGGTAAAACTTACTAACAAGTAACGAAATCGTGTCACGTTTTTTGGCTGTGAGTGTATTAAGACCATAAAGATAATATACCTATCGGAATATTATATTATATTATTATATAATTATATTATTATATAATTATATAATTAGTTATATATTTTTTTATTATTATTATATTATATTCCGATAGGTATATTAACTTTATGATTAAGACGTACATAATATGGTATACTGTATAGGCGACTATACCTATATACTATATGTTATTGAGCTTGTTTGTTTCTATCAGTGTCGATGTATTTACCTTTTTAATTTTTCTGTGACCTCTTGACATGCCCCCTTACGATTCATCACGTCAAATAACGGTAGGTCTTTATTCGGAGGGCAAATTACATATTGATTATACTATATGTCAAGATCTTTTCTAATGTATTTCCTTGTTGGTGTGTCAAGTAAATAAATAAAAAAAAAGTGTGTCAGCTCCGACGCACGACTGGAGTTTACATTAATTTTTTTTTCTCAATTCTAAGGCCAGAATCGAATAGAGGAGAAAAATCCAGGAAGATCAAGCCGAAGAAACTCATATCCAGGACAAATAGTTGCCGAGTTACAAGCATTCAAACTTTGACATTGACAGCTCGGCAACTGTCAAACGTCGAACAAAAGCGGCCATAACTCAGCTTTCAATAGGCCTAGAGGAACGGGGTTTCTTCTAACATCAAAGGCAACCCCCTCCCCGAATTTGAACTAATCTACTACTCTACTACTTTTTTATCTGAAAAATATAATGATATAATAATATAATTATACTATACATACTTACTGATATGTAGAATTTGTTGTAGTTGGGATCGATAGAGTTAGGCCGCGTCGATTCAGAAGCTTGGCTCTACATATTTAGATCTGATGTCTTTTTCACAGGGCAAACCTTTTGTGGTCGTCGAGGTAACTTTTACATGAAATGTTTTTGGTGGGACTCTACATTTAAGTATTAAAATGAAGGGTGTTCTTTATTAATCTCGATAGTTACCCACACATGTGACAAATTTGAGGTAGTTGGTCACCCCTTCATAACTAATTACCCGCCACATAACATTACCAACCCCTAAGGAGTTTGTGTCACTTTATATAATACTAGGGATTTTGTGTCACTTTATAATGTCCGCCGGGGTTTGCTCATTTATTTTGTTATTTAATGTCCTCTGATTAATTATGTAACATCTACTCTATAGTTTGTCAAAAAAGAGTGGACGCTGAACATAACTTTTAAATTACATAAATAGTACAAAAACGTTATTATTGCAAATAAAAAAAGTGTGTCAGCTCCGACGCACAACTGGAGTTTACATTAATTTTTTTTCTCTCAATTCTAAGGCCAGAATCGAATAGAGGAGAAAAATCCAGGAAGATCAAGCCGAAGAAACTCATATCTAGGACAAATAGTTGCCGAGTTACAAGCATTCAAACTTTGACATTGACAGCTCGGCAACTGTCAAACGTCGAACAAAAGTGGCCATAACTCAGCTTCCAATAGGCCTAGAGGAACGGGGTTTCTTCTTACATCAAAGGCAACACCTCGGCTACCCCCTCCCTGAATTTGAACTAAATCAGAGATATCATTTTTTTTTTCTCAATTCAATTCAGAATCAAGTAGAGGAGAAAAATCCAGGAAGATCAAGCCGAAGAAACCCATATCCAGGACAATTAATAGTTGCCGAGTTACAAGCATTCAAACTTTGACATTGACAGCTCGGCAATTACTGTCAAACGTCTTACTAAAGTAGCCATAACTCCGCTCCTAATAGGCCTAGAGGAACGGGGTTTCTTCTAACATCAAAGGCAACCCCCTCCCCGAATTTGAACTAATCTACTACTCTACTACTTTTTTATCTGAAAAATATAATTATATAATATATACATATATATATATATATATAGTATATAGGTATAGTCGCCTATATAGCATGCCATATGTACGTCTTAATCATAAAGTTAATATACCTATCGGAATATTATATTATATAATAATATAATATAATATTCCGATATGTATATTACCTTTATGGTCTTAATACACTCAAAGCCAAATTAGAAAGTTGCGCACTAAATGTGCGCGCCAAAAACGTGACACATTTACTTTACTTGTTAGTAGGTTTTACCCCTCGGATTTTTCTCATACCGGGCGCCTTATATATGAAAATCGATTCTTAAGGAGTGAACTCCAATAAACTCCAAAAATGTGTCATAGCGTTAATATTTAAGGCGTACAAACGTGAAAATGCAAAATACAAGGCGCAAAAACTACCATTTGATCGTGATCATGTTTGGAAAATTTATTTCAGCGTCTACTCTTTCTTGCCAGACTCTATCTTGATTCGAGAACTTACCCTAATTAAAAGCATAGAAACCAGAATAAAACTAACCGTCGCTAAGACATTCACAGTTAAAGGGCCCATTAATTATCCTGCATGCAGTCCTGCTGCAGTCCGCCGTGCAGGCCTGCAACACCATTCACTATCCTGCGTGCAGTCCGCCGGCTTATGCAGGATAGTGAATGGTGTTGCAGGCCTGCACGGCGGACTCCAACAGGACTGCAATGCAGGATAGTGAATGGGCCGTTTTAGGGCCGGGACGCCGTGCCGTGGTTTTTTACGACGCGCGTCGTGGATTCCCACGACACGGCGCCGTACGTGCCGTGTTTTTGTGTCCCGGCCCTAAGTTTCACTTGTAAAGATAAATCTGTTTTAATCCTACACAATAGGCGAAAGTAGTAAACTCTCAAGTCTCAACCTCGTTTTTGTAATATTCTAATGTCATTCTAGTTTACAGAATTCACCAATCCTTGATTACAATAGTATATTTTGTATATGAAATAATGTCGTATTTTCAAGCAGAAACTTATCTAAACGTACAGTGTTTTATTCAGAACATAGAGAAACACTTTAAAACTAAAACATTTTCATTCAATTTGGACCCTTTTTGAGGGTTCATGTTTTGTTACGACTCCATATCAATAATTTACGACCTCCCCATATTTATACAACGCTGCGAGCTGATATTCGAAATTCAAACATTTATAGAGAAAGTAAATTGCTTTATCGCAATGCTCGGGGCATTTAAAAATTGAACCGAGTTTGTATTGCTTTTGCTTTATTTGTTAATCTACCTGTTGCTGCATGGATATTGCTTTAGAATGTAGAAATATGAGTTCACTTTGTGAACGGTATTCGGCTAGAATAACATTTCGAATTTAGTTATTAAGTCTTAGTGTCGAAAGTATATCAATACCATAAAGGTAATATACCTATATATTAACTTTATGATCAATACTAATTATATGTAGGGGGGCTAGTTCTAACAGATTTTGAATATTGTCATTTATCTTCTTAATTTGAAAACTTTATGTTATTTTTTTATACCCGAGTAACGGAAATTTATTTGAATTGCATATAGGAGTACAGTCGCCATGTATCGTCCCCTTTTTTAAAAAAATAAAAATAAAACACTAAAGTTATAAATCAAACATCAATCTTTAGCTTCACTTTTCCTTTATTCTTAAAAATAATCAAAAATGCGTTAACGTTTTCAGGAAAAGCTTAAAAGTAAATTTAGGGCTCCTAATTTCGTCCCTTTAATATAAATATATTAAAGGGATAAATATAATATATTTTATTTTTAGTATTTGTTATTGTAGCAGCAACACAATATCTGAAAATTTCAGAAGTCTAGCCACAGCGGTTCTTGAGATAGAGCCTGGAGATAGACAGACAGACGGACAGACAACGAATTCTCAGTAATAGGGTCCCATTTTTACCCTTTGGGTACGGAACGCTAAAAAAACATATTTTTCTACAGTTTCAAGCAAAAAGAAGTGACATGAACGTTCGAGATCCATTCACTGTTTGAGATCCTAATACCGTCTTGGGGACGATATAAAGCTCATGTAAGGGGACGATATTTGGAAATTTTAATATTTTTTTGTTCATCTATTTAAACAAAAAACGTGTTATAATCTCAAAATTTTACTTAATCGATTAACATCTGAGGTAATAATAATTAGTTTAACAAACAAATTGTATCAATAAGTCAGGCATCTCAATATTTTATAGCATCCAATAATATTTCAGTGAAAAACTGACTTTGAAAACTTTTTGATTTTCCAATTCCTGCCGGTGCGAACGGCGTGATGCCCTCGCTTCTTCGCAATGGCCAACTGATGCAACTAGCTTCTAGTTCGTACCACTAATGATAGATGGAAGTTTTTAAATAAGTAGATATCGAACGGGACGGAATTAGGTTTGGGGACGAAATTTGGCGACTGTACCTTACTAAGCTAAAAATTGATCTAAATTACTTGGATTCGGAGGGAGACGCATCTTTAAAAAAAAAGTCAGCGGTTAAAACTTGCCCCGTTTCGGGGGCAAATGTTAACAGTGACGGGGTAAGTATTAACGCTAAGTAAACTTGTTAGAATTTCATTAAACCATGGAAGTAAAAAACAAAACAATATTGAAATGGTAATTTATTTATTTTTTGTCATATAAATGTTAAAGAACAATATTAACTTCTGTCAAATTACTAATAACATGAATTTCCATTTATGTCATCCAACCTGAGCTGTTTCCAGCCCCTATGGATACCACTTGCAACAAAAATTTAATCTGATCCTCGGTTATACGAACATCGATGGATTGTTGCCGGAATGCCGCCAGAGTGATTGACGTACCTCTTTCGGCAGATGTGGCAGCACCAACTTGCTTGTAATACCAAATACTAACCCTATTCCTTTTGTTAAAACTAGCCCCCAAAGACCTTTTTGGATATAACTAATTATTTAAAAAAAACTATAGATATACTTAATAAAATAACATGTAAATGTAATTAACAACTAAATAACCGTTAATTGTATAAAAATTTGCAATCGTAAAACCAAATAATTAAAGCATGAATCAAAAAATTCGAGACGTAAAATTACCTGTATTTTTGCACCGACGTACAATAACTTCACAACGCGACGGCCGATGGGCAACACACTTGTCGCAAATCGTTCGCCGACGTCGCCCGAACTTATGACATTGAACGTCTTAGCGTATCGTCATTTAATTTAGTAGTTATAGGCTTGTTAATACTTACCCCTGTAATTAAATCTAGCCCCCCTCTCCTATATTTCAATTTATGGCAGAGTTTACAAGCTGTTTTAAAATATTATAGTATTATATTATATAGTATTCCGAAAAAGCATATTCAAAATAATAATAGTACGGAACCGCTTAAGGGTACAACTGCAGTAGTCAACCAAGTTTTGTTGATTACAGAACCCTAAAACGGAACCCTAACCAGCTGATTTTTAGGGTTCCGTAGCCAAAATGGCAAAAAACGGAACCCTTATAGATTCGTCATGTCTGTCTGTCTGTCTGTCCGTATGTCACAGACACTTTTCTCCGAAACTATAAGAGCTATACTATTGAAACTTGCTAAGTAGATGTAGTCTGTGAACCGCATTAAGATTTTGACGCAAAAATGGAAAAATTATTAAAAATTTTAGGGGCCCCATAGATAGAACTGAAACAAATTTTTTTTTTTCATCTGGCCTATGCGTGTGGGGTATCTATGGATAGGTCTTTAAAAATCATATTGATGTTTTTAATATTATTTTTTTCTAACCTGAATAGTTTGCGAGAGAGACTCTTCCAAAGTGGCAAAATGTGTCCCCCCCCCCCCCTCTTACTTCTAAAGCAGGGGCATGATAATTCTAAAAAAAAATTATGATGTACATTACTATAAAAACTACCAACGAAAATTGGTTTGAACGAGATCTAGCCAGTAGTTTTTTTTATACGTCATAAATGATAAACCTTAATTTAACTTTCATTATATCAAAAATTAAATATTAAAATAAATCAAAAACCTTATAATTTCATAGAAACAATTCTTATTGCTGCTGCGGAACCCTTCATGGGCGAGTCCAACTCGCACTTGGCCGGTTTTTGTATATTGGTAGGTTAATAGTTATATAATTTAAGAGTAACATTGTCCTACAAATAGAATAATCCATATTTTAGGACCATCAAATCAAAGTATGAAATCCTTTCTATCTCTGTTAGTTACCACTTTCGAGATTTTTCGCAAATAAAAAAGTTGTTTGTCTTATTAAAATGAAGCTACTCACAAAAAATTAGCTTGTCAAATCACAAAAAAAAAATAGTTCTAGAGCTCCCTCACTATAATTTTGTGTTGTTGATATGCTATCTTTCATATTTATTCGCGAAGATAACATTAACATCTAAGAACAAACTGAACTGAATTTTTTTCCAAATACTTTTAAAAATATATAACCTACAACCATCAGCAAGTTACGTATACAGCGTTTTACCAGTTATCGAACTTGTAAGACAATGTTCGTTACGAATACGCAGCTGTAATCGATCTGCTTGGTTTCGTACTATTAATAACCCCATCAATCAACAGGTACAGCGATCTACTAGAGCGCGACGAGCAGCGGAAGCGGCTTACGGGGGCACAGAAAGCGTTTAACAACTTAGCGCTTGAAGCGCTTGAGAGGGGGAGCGACGTGGCCGACTTACTACGGAGCCCGGTGGAGATACAATGCGAATTAGCTTTGGGTGAGGATTAAGTAAGCTTACTACTAATTGCACTGCACAGAACGGTACGTGCGTAAATAAAATTTACTCCGGAGTCTGGCTATTGCAGAAGCGTTGAACTGTTTTTCGATTTGATTATAAAAGAACGATAAAAAAGTTTTAATACAAACAAATATTATAATAGCTTTATAAAGTATGTTTTACTTTTGAACACTTTAGTTATACTAAATTTATAAGTTCGTTAAGCTTGCTCTGATGAATAATAACTGACCTAAATTATTATACTCGGCCTCAGCCTTGATAGAAATAATTTTAGGCTTCTAAATAATTTACGCGAAACGTACCTCTATATAGATTTAAATATGAAGATTGAAGGTACCTTATTACTTTTGTAACACTAATATTATAAATGTGAAGTGTCAGTCTGTCAGTCTGTCTGTTGCTACCTCTTCACGCCCAAACCGCTGATCCGGCAAAATGCTTTAAATTTAGTATGAAGATACTTTGAGTCCCGGGAAAGTACATGATACTTTTTATGCCGGAAAAATGTACGGTTCCCGCGTGATAAACAAATTTAGGTGCAACAGAATTGCGAGCGTTATCTAGCGACAAATAAAAAACAGTTACACGGTTGTAAGTTCTTCGCTTTTACAATAATATTAGAAGTTATTGAAAAGCGTTTACTGAAGTTAGCTGTAAAGTAACTTAAGTAGCACTAAGTATCACCCACGGGCTGTTAGTAGCGGTACAAGTTTAAAAGTACACTTTTCAAATGAAAGGAAAACTTGGTGTAAAGTAATGCGCGTACTGAATTTTATATTGAAAAGGTATTGTGTTGTTAAAAAATATTTTTGACACAATATTTTTTTATGTTCATACAATAAAACTTTTGTGTTACGTTTCACATACTTAAAACAAAAACGAAAAAACATTTTGTATAAAAACAGTTCATGTCACCATCAAAACATGAACGAATTGTAATATTATTTGGAATGTGAATAAGATAATATTATTATTGTTGTTGTTTCAGAACTACTGAAAAATGGGAAACATCCAAAAGGAATGATGGCCGTTTTCAAAGACATTCCCGAGTCAAAATCGGACGACAAACTAATATCAGTTACAATTGAAAGGTTAAAAAAGTTACAAAAGAAGCTAGAAGACAGTTTACCTGCGACGCATGTAATAAGAGTGGGGTAAGTGTGTATGTTAAGTATTAGAGAAATGTACTCCTAGATAGATGTCAAACATACGTGATTTGGTCAATAGGCCTACTACGAAACTGTTTTGAGACTTAAACAATCGGACGAGAATGCCGCGTCCTTCTCTAACAACGTCATTTCACGTTTGTTAGAGTAGGACGCAGAATTCTCATCCGATTTTTTGAGTCTCAAAACAGTTTCATGATACAAGGCCAGATTACATAAAGTCCAGCAGATAGAACTGATCACGGCAAACAATTATTTGACAAAACTCTATTAACAACGTTGGTTCTCTACACTTTGGTTAAGAATTGAGTGAAATAAAGAAATTATTCAGAACGCAAAAAAAGACGATAAATAAAAAATATCAATAGATTTGAATTACGTTTAGATTAAAGCGGTAATATATTTTATATAATGTTATATCTTACGGATCACTAAGCAACCCTTGTGCAGTTTTGTGGAAGTAACGCGATTGGAGGTAATAAAGGGTATTTTCCAGGCCGTCCTCAGCTGAGTCCACCCCGACTGACCCGGGGTCAGACGCGGAGGAGAAACTGTACCCGTTCAGGGACAAGTTGCAAACAGTCGTGAGTTTGTTGGTAGACGATAGCCTTAGCACCGAACCTGATCAGGGGAAGGGTAGAAAAAAGACTGTACAGGTACGTCTTATGTTGCTATAGCCTATATTCATTTTATTTTAGAATGCCTTTTCCGTCTTTTAACCGTTCTTTGTGTATAAAATACGTTATAGTGTCATGTCATTTTCAGGAAGTTTTCTTAGAACACATAACGCACCTTAGGATATGTATAGAGCATAATAAGAATTTTAAAGTTAGCGTTAAGCAAATAGAAGACACAGCGAAGAGTATATTAGATAACGCCAAAGAGTACTACGAAAGTAGATCTAGACATCCACCCGTGCTTATACACGGCCCAGACGCTTCAGGAAAGACTACACTATTGACCCATCTGTACTTCAAATGTGAAGAGATGTTCCCGAAGCCGGTGCTAAGGATAATAAGATTCTCGGCCTCCACACCGCGATCGGCCTACAACTTAGAACTTTTGCGAGTGATGTGCCAGCAGATATCGATAATACTGAACATTCCCGAGGGGTACCTCCCCAAAGACGCCAGCTTCGATCCCCTGTACATAAACAATTGGTTTCAAAGTTTGCTGAGAAGATGCGAAGAGATGGAGAATGAGATCCTACTAATATTCATCGACAATATCCACAGGGTGAACCCTCTGGAGTGTGATATTGTGACAGGGTTGTCTTGGCTGCCCATGTCGCTGCCTCGTAACGTGTTCCTAGTTTGTACGAGCTCGGTTCCTTTGGAGCAGCTGCAGCTGACTCCGGCTCAGAAGGAGAAATTCAAGGTCCAAAACTGCTACCACTTGTTAGACGCGATAGAGGATACGACGGAGAATCACAGCTCGGAACAATTCATTGACGGTGCCTTCGATAACTTAGAAGTGGTGTTCGGTGCTAAGGCCTTTAGCAAACTTGCTGGTAATCATTTTTTATCACACATTTTTAGTTTACCAGAAATTCGGCCTGGCTTTTCCATATTAATGCGACTAATTTGTGCCCTTTTTATGATGTAACTTACCAGAAACCTGATAAACCTTACGTTTTGCAACCTCAGCTTGTTTCCACTTTTGAATCACACTTTTCGACCAATTTTTGGCCAAAGTCTAACACAAAGCACCAAGTACTTAAATGCATTCTTTAAAGTTTGATTGTTTAAACCTTAAATAATTTTTCAGGTTACATAACCTGCTCGGAGTTCGGTCTGACGGAGTTGGAATTATTGGAGCTGTTGATGCCGACATCCAACAGCGACGCTGTCATCACGTTGCACGATGCCAACTTCACCTTTTCAACGCTAGCTGTGGCCAAGTATATGATGAGTGAGTTATAATATGCCTTAATTATTATTGTTACGTAGCCCTATCTTTCGATCATAGTAAATATGATCTTTCTTCGTCTTACAAGTCTGTTGCTCAAGTCCCCCCTCCACCAGGGATGCTGCCGCCCCCCTTAGGATGCTGCCCCTAAGCCGCGGCCTGTGTGGTCTATTTATAAATCAAGGGCTGCTAACCACTATCTCTTCCACAGAGGCAATAATTAGCGAGCAAGTAGTATCGGGTCGCAGCACGTGGCGGTGGCGCGCAGCCGCGGCCGGGTCCCGCGCGCGTCGTCGCTACATCCGCGTGCAGAGTGCGTTGCGCGACGCGCACTCAGACCTCGCCGCCTTACACTTCGCCAGCTTCCTCCAGGACGCTGAGGAGAATGATACGTCGGAGACACAGGAACCTGGTGAGATTATTTCCTCTGCAGAGACGATATTCAGCGAGCAAGTGGTACATCCGCGTGACGTGCGCGTTGCGCGACGCGCACTCAGACATCGCTTTCTCCAGGAGTTTCCTCCAGCTTTCTGCAGGAGGAGAATGATACATCAGAGACGCAATAACCTGATAAGATTAATTAACTTTACCTACAACATTGGGTAGAAGCTTAGAAATAATTTCTGAATAATATTTGATAGATAGTTGAGTTTTGGTATTAGTGCATACTATTATGTAATAGTGTTCACTCAAGCTGTGATTAGTGATATATTGCGTTTTATCTTTGTTGTTGCTGTTCCACTATCCGTGTAGGTTAACTGTGATTGACTAAAATTTAAAAGTCGAATTTAAAAATACTGTTTCAATTTACTGGAATCATTGTAGTTATACTGCGTTGGCACTTTATCAAAAGTTGATAGCATAATAAAAGTCAACATTTGAAACGTAACAAACATGATAAAAGTTAACTTGTTAGAAAATGTAGATAATATTCTTGTGCAACGTTTGCACTGACTTAAGGCGCTATATCGAAAGTAATTTTACCGCAAGGGCAATTTTATACTTAATTTGTATGACTATAAAGTCGTGAATACGCTGCCGCCAGAAGCTATCGGCTCGCTCGGAAAACATGCGAAAAAACGTAATTATAATCGTTTAAAAAAATAACTAGGAGCATTTAAGCAAAATGCTTCTATACGATTTTGAGTTGCAAAGGTGTCTATCAATTAGACTAATTTCCTACAATACATCTATTTTCGTTTAAAAATAATCTTCAAATTTCGTATTATAAGAGGTCATTTCGAAAATTAAATGTATCGAGGCAAAATACATTAATCGTGCTTCTAGTTCTTCTCAAACCTAGATAAGGCTATGAAGATATGTATATCTCATTACCAGATTTGTAACATTTCTGAGGGTCCTATAATAGTATTACGTCAAAAAGGACAGTTTATTCAATATAGCGCCTTAATGTTGAAATGTAGTTTACATTTCATACAAAACCGACGCGATGCAGACAAAACGTAAAAGAAGATCACAAAAATATTATACCCCACGATTTCCTTCTGAGCGTTTTCTTCACATTGTTATTTCCCGGCACTCGTTCCGGCTGACCGCATCCGAAAGGGATCGGAGCGTATCCGAGATAACTGCGCCCGGATTAAAACGACTTCGGATCCGGATCGAATCTGTCGATATGACTTTAATAGTTGACCGACTTTGTGAACTTGCTAAAACTACAACAGTGTGAGTATTGCTGCTCTTGGCTATCAAATAACAAATTCTTTATTATTTTTGTAATGTATTAAACGTTCTTCTGTTGGTGAATCGATAAATACGAGTAAATATGGGCCACTGAAGAATAAATGACACCGTGTTGTACAAAGTACCTATAAAAATCGGCCTATTAAATTAAAAACAAAATTTTGTTTAAAATATTTTAATAATATTAAGGTGAGATTAAACAGTAACTCATAATTAAAAATATCGAATTATTTAATTACTCAGTGAAACGGGCAAATAGATTAACTTAAGTAATTAATAAAATTCCGCCAAACAGCTATTAGAAATGAGGCTTATTAATTTAGAGATAATTAAAGATATTGCAACCTGATAAGATATTATTAACAGTTAATTAAACATAACGAACTTCTTTACGGTTTGATACTTTATTAAATGTTATTAATAATTAATTTATTAATTAATCAAATTCTGATAAAGTTTTTTCCATATTATGTTAACGCCCGCGCCATTTTTAAAATATTTATGTACTTAATTAAATGAGAGACATTTTACTATAAAAATATTGAACTAAAAGGTTTCCATTAAAAAAAATGATAAAAAGGTCAAGTAATACTTTTCATTTCTAAGTGGAGTGTTCTGTGACTTGAAAAAATGAATGTAATGAAAAAGTCTCGAAAGTTCTATTTGAAAAGTAAAGAGCATTCAGAAAACTTACCCGACTCGTTAAATCGTTGAGGTCCATTAACTAAGTTAAGGATTTAATCTCATTTTTCGTTTTTTTATCAAAATAAAAATTCGTCAATATAGTTCCTCCGATATAATATATTTTGGCTATCACTACGTCATATCAGTCCTACTGGCAGAAGAGTTAACTGCCGCACTCAGAAACGAATATTAAGGCTAGGATATTCCAAATCGACCTGTTTTTGGTTGAGTTGTACGACATTGAATAGTCATTTTTATGGTGTAAAAAAAATATATGTTGTTGTTCTTGAACTGTTCTTGGGTCTTTTACGGTCCAAAACACGATAGCTACTACTTCGCTCGATCATAAAAAATCGCAAAGATGAGTAAGTTTAAGACTATTTTTCGTGTTGTACTTCATGATTTTCAACGTTATAAATAAATTAAAAATACTGAAACATAGGAAAGTTTATTTCAAAGAGGTTTTTACGGCTAGTTTTTTAAATTTGGTTATCAATATTTTCTAAACCCCATTATTTATCAAAATGTTGTACGCGCCTCGCTTCAGTCGGCCGCTAGGCATCATCGGAGAAGGGTCTGTGCCAATTTTGCGAACGCGACGTTCCTCACCCCTTCAAATCGACTTTGTTATTGATTTTTGTGTTAATTAATCAAATGGACAATAGTTTATAGGTTAAATATTGAAAAATTTAATTTTAGAATAAGTATTAGTTTGTTAATTAATTATTGTAAATATAGATTGTAGGCTGTAGCATAAATAATAATTATGGGAAATAAAAAACGTAATAAGAAAATGGCTAAGCATAAATTACGGAAACTCCGACAGACAATAAGGTAAGCCAATATAATTATTACTTAATATTAATTACATTATATTTTAATTACACTTACCCGAATAAGTATATAGATACATTGCTGCTTAGCTTCCGTAGTTAATTTTAGGTAATCTACAAAGATACAAATACTAGCAGGGTAAATTATTATATAAAATCGGGCAGGTAATTGTAATCGCTGCTAATAATAAGGCGTGTAATAATAGGTTTGTAATCTGACACTGTCTTAAAGTTTTTAGTTACCTACATATTAATTACCAAGTATAAAATTTATTCTAAACAGAATACGTATGTACCTATTACCTATTTATGTAAGCGATTTGAAATATTCGACTATCATAAATACATACACATAGAAAAAAAAAATACAGTAGTGCAACTACAGAAAATGTAACATCGTAGGTACGATTATTTTACTTATTTGTTATAATCAAAGTTTAAATATAGCCCAGTAGGGTTAGTTCAGCCTTGTATGGGAATCTGAAATTAATTATAGTCAGAATTTTTTTTGCACCTGTGTAATATTGCATGTTTTTGTTGTAATTCTAGTGTAAACTGAAAAATAATCTTAGATTTTTTGTTCTTACAGTGCTGCCGTAACAAGAGACAAAGGTGCATTTAAAAAAAACATTGTTGATGGGTGAGTCATCTAGTTAGTGTTTTCAAATGGTGACAAACCCTTACTAGTTACTAGTTTACCACTACAGTACACGCGGCACGCATGGGCTACCATGATGGTAGACCAAGGTCACTTTTTCAGAAATATTTTTTTAGTTAAGCGCACTATATACTTTTTATACAAGATAATCCTCGTCCAAAAATTGTCGTCTTTTTCTATTCTTTGTTATTTAAAATTTTGATTATAAAATAAACTAAAAATTGTGTTTCAGGGTTTCAAGACTAAATGATGACCAATCCTCATTACAAGTTCTTGAGTCAACTTCTTCAATACTTCCATCAACCTCACAGTATGAGGAGTAAGTCACGAATATACATTTTCCATTCGTTATCATTATTAATATGAATGACATTTTCAACAGCTACAACTTTAAAAAATTTTTTACGTTTTCAGGCATACTGATAATATTTGCGAGTCTCCATTAGTGTTCGAAGAAGAAAATAAAGAAGAAGACTTTCAAGCTGTGTCAGGACGGAGAATTATAGATATAAATTATTTTTTTAAAACGTTGCAAGAAAAAGCACGACACAGCCAATTATTTGATTGCAAAGCAAATAATTTCCGCCTGGTTGGGGAAAAAAGGATAGGATTAATTTCAAATTTCAAATTTAAATGTGATATGTGTCAAACAATTTGTTTGATACCATCTGAAAACACTGATAACACAGAAAAACTAAATCTGAATCTAGCGGCCACAACTGGAATAGTAGCATCCGGAAGCGGTTATTCACAGTTCGAAGAGTTGTGCTCTTCAATGGATATCCCAGTATTTTCAGCAAATTACTATTCCAAATTACAAAATGAAATTTATAACCAATGGGAAAAAACAGCATGGAAATCAATGGAGGCTGCGGCAAAAAAGGAAAAGGAATTCGCACTTACACAAGGCCTATTAAAAAATGGATACCCAGTCATAGATGTTTATGTTGATGGCTCTTGGTGTGCAAGGTCATACGGTAGTAATTATAAAGCTTCGTCGGGCACTGCTGCGATTATTGGGAGGCACACTGGACAAATCCTTTATTTAGGAGTTAAAAACAAATATTGTTTGGTGTGTGCCAAAGCAGAAAATAAGAAAACTACTCCCAAAGAACACATCTGCTTCAAAAATTTTGAAGGCTCTTCAAGTTCCATGGAGACAGAAATATTAGTAGAGGGCTTTAAATCTTCAATTTCCATGTATGGATTAATTTATAGCAGAATGATAGGGGACGGTGACGCATCAACCTATTCTAAAATTCTTAACGCTAACCCATATGGAACACAAAATGTGACTGTTGAGAAGATCGAATGCAGAAATCATATTTTGCGCAATTTCTGTAAAAAACTTCGTGCAGTCAAACTTGAAACCAAATATCAATTAGCATACAGAAAAACACTCACTAATATAAGAATTTTGTCAATGAGAAAAGTTATCATCAAAAGCATTAAACACCATAAATCATCAGCTACACAAAAAGATGTAGCAGTGTCGCTTCTGCATAACGATATAGTAAACTCATTGGCGCATGTGTATGGAGATCATAAAATGTGTCAAAGTCATTACTGCGACAAAACGGAAAATGAATGTGATGATTTAAAAAAAATTCAAAACTCTACATTCATGTTTAGAATAAGTTCAATTATTGCCAGCGTAGCTGCAAAATCACGCAGCCTGATTGAAGATGTCGATACAAACATTGTTGAGAGCTTTAATAATGTAATTGCTAAATTTATTGGGGGTAAAAGAACGAACTTTGCTCTTAAACAGGGGTACCAAAGTAGATGTTCGGCCGCCGTAGTATCATTTAACACAAAGTGTGCTATTTCTTCCATCCATAAGGCATACACGGAGATAAATCCTGGTGGAAGAATAGAAAAAATAGAAAAAAAGAGAGCGCTTAAAAGAAAATACTTCGCGGAACACCCGACAAAGAAAAAGAGAGTATTAATGGAAAAACATCAAATCCAACATAATTATGGCCCTTCTCCTTCTGCCCCAGATATGTCACAGGAGGAACTAGAGCTGGCTCAAAATGAGTACCTAAAGAGTTTAAGATTGCTTACATCAGATAAAGCAGCCATAGAACGAGCAACAGTTCTACAAAGGGACAGCAGTGAATGGTTAGAAATTAGAAATAAACTAATCACTGCATCAAATTTTGGATTAATCTGTAAAAGAAAACCAACCTCAAATACAGCAAATTTAGTTAAAAGTATATTGTACCAGAAGAAATTAGCACATGTACCCTCAATTGCTCATGGGATCGAAAATGAAAAACAGGCGTTGCTTCAATTAGAACAGCAGGAAAATGTTAAAATTTTGCCATGTGGTTTATTCATAGATCCCATATATCCATTTATAGGAGCAACGCCTGACGGATTAATAGATGATGATACTATTGTAGAAGTAAAGTGTCCCATCACAGCTAGCAAATTAGGGCTATCAAAAGCAATAGCCGAGAACAAAATACAAATTTTAAAATATAATAAACAGACAAAGTCACACACTATAAATAAAACCAGTAATTGGTACTACCAAATTCAAGGCCAGCTGCATGTGACAGGCCGGCAAACATGCCTGTTAGGTATTTGGGCTGGAGATAAAGAAAATTTACACACAGAAAGAATAGACAAAGATGACACTTTCTGGGCCACTAAAATGGAGCCAAAGCTGAAAACTTTTTATATGAATATTCTACTACCAGAATTAGTTGATAGTAGACACAAACGGGGTATGCCTATTCGTAATTTTTCGTCAGAAGACACAGAAAATATCCAACCAAATTCGCAAGAACAGGATGCCGGGACAGAAGATCCGAAACCTGGCTCGAATACAAATATTGTAAATTTTTGTAATTATTAATTAAATCAATAAAATCTTTGTTTTTTTTTTAATTAATAAACCTATTTAATTTTACTCCATACAAAATACCATTTTTATAAATGATGAAATTAGAATACTAGTACCTCTCTTCACTTTCTTTTCGAGTAGGTTAAAGATACCTCCAAATATGCAAACTTCATACTTAGGTATTTTATTTATTGAAACAAATTGTGTTATAAATTAACCTCATAAATCATAAATTTTGTAGAAATATTAAGGTTTACGTACTGTTTTAAGTGTACTGTGGCGTACGAAGCGACTGCCGCAACCGGCCGACGTGCCGCGCGGTGGCGGCGCGGGGTCGTGCGAGTTCACTCGAATCGGGCGTTCGCGAGATTCCGACCGAGGGGGGAGAGGAAGCGTTAAATACTTAATTCGCTCAGAGATCGTGGCCTTAATAACTTATCTGTACTTAATTAAAAATATGAAGATTTTGACAGTAATGTTCGTGGACTTATGTCAAAACTTAATTACAGTTAAGAGAGCAACTAATGCAAAAAATCAAACATCGTCCTTTTCTCTTCACACTCACGCCCGACTTTCATATTATGCCAGGTGAAAAACGACGACACGGAATCATCGCCAAGTTAGTTTTTTCTTAATAACCCGATAAGTATAGAACATTTAAAAAATCCGCCAGGTTAGTATCTCAATTATAAAATTTTGTACAATGTGTTAAAATATTAACTTAGTTTAATGCACGGTTACGGCAAAAACTATATGAAAAATTCGTGAAAATTAGATGCATCTTTGTGATTTTTTTCTATCGAGAAAATTTTAAAATATCGTGTTTTCGCTAGGTCGGATCCTCGGAAATATAATTCTATGTTTAAAAAATGAAACCATTCGTGGCTTATTTTCAAGTATAAACATAAATTTTAAAATCGACAAATTTGGGTTAGTCGCCCCCTTAAGTAATTAATAATTTATTCGTCTCTGAGCGCGGCAGGGGCTGGTTTACACGTATTAAGTAGATAAGTAGTAACTAAATTCTAATTGTCATCTAGCTTAGGACTTACTAAATTTTAAATTGCTACTTGCTACTAAATTTTGTGTTTACACGCAATTAACAACTTAAAATTAAGTTAAAATTTAGTTAATTACTAATTTTAAAATCTACTTAATACGTGTAAACCAGCCCTAAATTTTAACTAAATTTTAAGTTGTTATATGCATGTGAACACAATATTTAGTAGCAAGTAGCAAGTTAAAATTAAGTTGAGTACTAAACATGGAAATTAGAATTTTGACTATTTTTTGTTAAGTTGGCAGGCGGGGCTTGTCACTTGACACATTTCGGGCAGGCACTTCAAATTAAGTTAAAATTTAGTTACTACTTATCTACTTAATACGTGTAAACCAGCCGTAAGGCTCAAAACACACCAGAATGGCGCAGGCGAGGCGAGCAGTTTCAGTGTCATATGATTTTAAACTTTATCTTCATTATTGTAATACATAGTATTGCTTGAGAAATCGCCGCCGCCGGCGGCTGCCAGAGGCCACGAGCGGCCACGAGCGTCCACGGGTGGCCGTAGATTTCTCAAGCGATACTACGTATAATATTACAATAATGAAGATAAAGTTTAAAATCATATTATGACACTAAACTGCTCGCCTCGCCTCTGCCATTCCGGTGTAGATCGGCCCTAAAGTTGCCACTCAATTGGTATAATCTGTAGGGGTTTGTTATATTTGCTTCCTAAAAAAACAGATCGTTTCCATCCAACGCAAATGAGTGGCCGCCTTAGTGAGTGTGCTCTTACATAATATTTCTAATACTTGAACACAATAGAATTATATCTGCATTGCCTAGTTTCAATGGAATTGACCACCTTTACCGAAGTCAATATAGGGAGCTATTGTCAATATTAAGTCCGGCGAAAATAGTAGTTTGTCGCGAATCGCGATTCCAAAGCTGTAGGCCTACTACGAAACCGTTTTGAGACTCAAACAATCGGACAAGAATGCCGCGTCCTTCTCAGTTCTCTAACAACGTCATTTCAAATTTGTTAGAGTAGGATGCGGCATTCTCGATCGATTGTTTGAGTCTCAAAGCCCTGACATGATCGAGAGTGCTTATACGATAACAAAGAGGCACATAGACCACAGTGCTACAACGTTGAACCGATTTCGCCAATATTTTTTTTAGTGTTTGCTAATATCAGGTGAAGATTAATTATACGTCTTGACCACCTTAATCTTACCGCTTTTAATCCTTCGATTGCGGATTCTTGGAAATATATTGTTCTCGCAGCGGCAAGTTCAAGCGGGACTTATACATTTAAGGCGGGACAACGTCCGTCGGGCTCGCTATTTGCTATTTATTAATATTATTATTATTTACCCAGGTTGCGTGGAAGACGACGATGCGTTGCTTGACTCGACGCCATTCCACTCCGCCAGCCGGACCGCGGCCGCCTTCACGCAGCGACACGTTGAAGAATCTTGGCTACATCTCCTCCTAGCTGGGGACTTTAGCAAGCTGAAGGATCTGACTGTGTGCAACTTTGACTTCTTGTTGGCTGCAGTAAGTGTGCTATCTTTTTACCCAACTTTACCAAAAAGAGAGTTGTGTTGATGTGTGTATATTTGTTTGACATGCTCTGGCATCAGAACGGCGTGATGGATTGTAGCTTGAGAGAAAGGTGTCGTTAGGTTCGTATTTATTACTAGCGACCCGCCCCGGCCGCCACTGAAAAAATGATTAAAATCGATAGCCTATGTTCCTTCACGTGGTCTACTTCTTATCTGTGCCAAATTAAAATAACATAAAAATTGCGCTTTCAAATAATTTCCGGTTCCGCCCGTTTTTTCCACATTCTCCTGTTAGTCTTGGCGTGATAAAATATAGCCTATAGCCTTCCTCAATAATTGGGCCATCTAACACTGAAAGAATTTTTCAAATCGGACCAGTAGTTCCTGAGATTAGCGCGTTCAAGTTAGCCCTTTCAAATAATTTTTCCCGTTTTTTCCACATTTTCCTCTATTTCTTTGCTTCTATTAGTCTTAGCGTGATAAAATATAGCATACAGCCTTCCTCGATAAATGGGCTATCTAGCACTGAATCATCAAAATCCGTTGCGTAGTTTTAAATATAAAAGGGAACAAAGGGACATGAGGGAAAAAAGTGATTTTGTTTTATAATATGTATAGATGACACTGGGTATATCATCATGCAGTCTCGTTTTTATTATTTTTCTAAATTACCGTTTTAACTTGTTACAGAAAAACATACTTCCATGCTTTAAATAACACGGTAAACGTTTGTTACTTAAACTGTGCAAATTGTAACTTTGCTTAACCAATATGGTTGCTCGTCTGTATCAAGTCTAACCTGATTAAAATGTGTAGTAATATTAACAAGAGAAGTACAATTTATAAAAAAATCCCGAATCATTAATAACTTCTTAAAATAAAGAAGAACTCGAAATACCAGACCATAATGTTATAATAATACTAACGACCCGCCCCGGCGTCGCACGGGTATAAAATATAATAATTATAGTCACAGAAAAAAATATTAAAATCGATAGCCTATCTTCTTCTTCTTTTTATTATGGCGCCCCTCAGTGAGTTGCCAATGTCAAAGTGATTTTGGGAAGACTTTGCTCTACATTGCAGGTCTGGTGAAGAAACAAGGTACAGTATCTAATAATTTAAATTCTGTTGAATATACCTAAAACAAATAGAGGTTAGTAAGACATCACAATTTTATATTATTAGAACGAATATATGTACACAGAATATCAATAAAAGAGGTATTTACATAACATAAAATTGATTTAAAATTGACAGGGCGAGGAATATTGATAGGAAGGAGGTCATAAAGGGAGACTGGTTTTTGGGACAGCAGAAAAAGATATGGTCCAAGGTACCCTCATCTAAACCACACTCACAAAGAGAACTATCCTTGACCCTAATTTTTTCTAAAAAAAACTGGGGAACAGCAATGTCAAAAAAAAATGTCCTAACCTAACTCTGCAAACTGTCGAGCACGCTATTTTGCTGTTTTGCGAGTATTTAAAAAACCAAGGCCTAACTGGAACTTTACTTTGAATGTCAAAGTAATGTTTGCCTTTTACGGTACTTGAGCTAGCCCATTTCCTATTCCAACTAATGTATAAATGTTCGATCCTTCACATGGTCTACTTATTATCTGTGCCAAATAACATAAAAATTGCTCCTGTAGATCGCGAGATAAGCCCTTTCAAATAATTTTCCCAGTTTATTCCACATTCCAAAATATAGCCTATAACCTTCCTCAATAAATTGGCTATCTAACACTGAAAGAATTTTTCAAATCAGACCAGTAGTTCCTAAGATAAGCGCGTTCAAGTTAGCCCTTTCAAATAATTTTCCCCGTACTTTCCACATTTTCCTCTATTTCTTCGCTCCTATTTGTCTTAGCGTGATAAAATATAGCCTATAACCTTCTTCGATGAATGTGCTATCTAACACTGAAAGAATCATCAAAATCCGTTGCGTAGTTTTAAAGATTAAAGGGAACAAATGGACATGAGGGAAAAAAAGCGACTTTGTTTTTTATAATATGTATAGACTAATATGTATACACTGGGTATATCATCATGCAGTCTCGTTTTTATTATTTTTATAAATTACTGTTTTAACTTGTTACAGAAAAACATTTCATACTTTCATGCTTAAAATAACACAGTAAACGCATGTTACCTACTTAATCTGTGCAAATTGTAACTTTGCTTAACAAAATATATGGTTGCTCATCTGTATCAAGTCTAACCTGATTAAAATTTGTTGTAATATTAACAGGAGAAGTACAATTTATAAAAAATCCGGAATCATTAATAACTTCTTAAAATAAAGAAAAACTCGAAACACCGGAATCATTAATAACTTCTTAAAATAAAGAAAAACTCGAAACACCAGACTATATAGGTAATAATATGCATCGTGCAAAATATGAGCTATATGTAACGTTAGCGCAAACTTATCCGATTATTCTCGATTGTGACTGTATTATACTCACTATTTCGCTGCAAAATAAACACTCGGAATATACAAATTATATTTCGTCTCGTTGCTTCGACGAAAGACTGAAATTAAATCTGGCGTGACGTCACAGACATTACGGCGGCGTGAAATATGAAAGAGCTTTTAACTTCCAAACTAGTTCAACCTAAAGTGGATCTACGTGTCTGTGTCACTGTATTAATGGCCTCCATTCCTTGCAGTTTAGATGGAAAGAGAAGTTTTTGTAAGCATTTACCTTGCTTGCAGTGTATGTTGAAATAATGAACGGATCTATTTTTTGGACCCGTAACTAAGATTAGGACTTTTTTTAAATGCCTAAAATAAGGTAAATTATTATTTGTACAGTTTATTTTAGGTACGTAGGTACTGAATTTAATTATGTCCGACATTATTATAACTAAGCTGCTATAGTAAATTTGTTGTTAGATATGAGGCATCCCAAATCACTAAGTTGATCTCGTAACGTCAGACCGACGAGAGTTTAAAACTCGGTTTTACCTTCGTTTTCTTATTTTAACAATTATTAAGGCACATTCCTCGTAGTTGCGTTGAAAGGATGAAGGAATGTGTTTTAAGATCCAATAGAATTGCTGCAATTACTGTCAGGCAAATGAAGTGGTAGTGATATCGGTCAGAAAAAACTCTCTCGCGTCGTGAATTCAGTTGTATCTATCTCTAAAACTAGCTGTTCCGGTGAACTTCGTGTCACTTTAAAACCTTCCGTGGACTTTTACGAATTTTTTAAGACTAAAATCAGCCCAATCCGTTCAGCCGTTTTCGAGTTTTAGCGCGACTAACACATTTGAAAATCCATTTTTATACGTCTAAAATAACTTTCAAATTGTCCCTGCTTTATCTGTAACCTACATATGTACAGGTGTATTCCTCCAGGTACAGACAGTGACGATATCGTATCTCCGGTGCATCCTGGAGCACGTCCGCTGCTACATCCTGGACCGCGACGTTGAGCTCGTGTACGGCGCGGTGCGGAAGGCCAGCGATATACTCACACGGGATCCCATGCAGCTGGGCGCTCAGGTGAGGAAATTCACATAACAATAATAATATAGTTAGACTTATCTACTTACGAGGGCGCCTCAACATGTGTATGATTCTTACGCTAGCTTCTCACGGCGCGTAATATCACGAGCGCGCCAGCTCGAGCCACGCGCCGTGTGAAGGGGGTGGCTCGAGGTGGCGCGGGCTGGCTCGAGCAAGCGCGTCCGATCCGATTGAAGTCGGTAACTTCAAAGGCTCGGCCCGGCGCGGCTATAGCGGCTCATGATATTTCGCGCCGTGAGAACAGGTAGCGCGGACTCACCTGTTGGCTCGTGGTCGCTCGTATAAATCGGCTCGGTGCGGCGTGGCTCGTGATATTACGCGCCGTGAGTAGCCCGTATTAGTGTATTACCAAAATGTTTTAAGTTACGTAATAGTCTAAGATCCCACTGCAAAATTGTGCAGGTATCGAGTACACGCTTAAAACCACATTTTTATAAATATTTATGATAAGGAGAACATATTTCTACTGGGGTGCCAGTCCAAATGTGGCAGCAAATATTTTTAAATTTTTTTTGAAAAATTGAGTTTGCGGGATAAAATGTAATCATCAGGTATTGAAAGCAAACATCGTTCATTTCATGGCAATGAGTATAGAGATTTAGAAAAATCCGGTGTGCCGTTGGGCACCCGGCTCAACCCTATTGTAACCAGGTGTGAACAGGTACCATTCCGATACATTTTTGCATCCATAACGTATTTTGATCATTTATATATCAAATGGAAGCTTATTTTCCTCTTATTATTATAATATAGGTATGCCTAATTAAATCTGGCCGTAAATAAGGGGAGCCGGCTGTCAAAGATGGCAAAGTATCGATGGTTGAGGGAAAGGGAGCTAGCGCGAAACATTACGGGATAGTGATAGTACATCATGTTAGTGTACTTAAACATCGGTTCAAACAATAGTAATAATCGGCCAAGTGCGAGTCGGACTCGCGCACGAAGGGTTCCGTACTATTTTTCTGTAGTGTAGTGAGCAAAATTAGGCCAAAATTTGTGTTTTTTATATGGGAGCCGCCCTAATATTTTAATTTTACTTTAATTTTATTATTAGTAATTAAATTGGACATTTAATTGAAGATTTCGTGAAATATTAAGTTCTTTTCATCTGTTGCCATTATCGACATAGAGCGAAAAAGTCCAAAAAATCACGTTTATTGTATTCAAATTCAAATGTCTTTATTGCTTTAATGTTATAGTTATTGAATATACTTAATATAAATATGAACATAAATTTTATTTTGTTTTTAGTATTTGTTGTTATAGCGGCAACATATTATTATAAATTACATAATCTGTGAAAATGTCAACTCTCTAGCTATTACCATTCTTTAGTTACATCCTTGAGCCTGGAGATATACAGACAGACGGACAGACAACGAAGTTTTATAAGTAATAGGGTCCCGTTTTTGCCCTTTGGGTACAGAACCCTAAAAACGACCAAATAAATTAATACTCTACAAGAATTTAAAAGTTTATTCAAGTGTTAAATTGTTTGTTTCATAAAGATTAAATATTATTATGTACTGGCGACCCGCCCCGGCTTCGCATGGGTATAAAATATATTATAGCCTATGTCACTCACTGAAGAAATAATTAAAATCGATTCAGTAGTTTTTAATTACATTATATTATTGTATTCATTACTACCCGCCCGCATTGGTCGGTACCGCCACAAAAGCTACATCCCGCAATTTTAGAATCTGTAATATCTTAGAAAATATAAAAATCGTATGCCGTAAAGGGCCATATAGATCTATATTAAATCAATAATGTATTTAATAAAGTATTTTATTTAATAAGTATTATTGCCGTATTGGTTAAAATTGTTTCGAAAATTAACCATTTAGCCAAGTTAAAAGTAAATGACAAAAAAATGTTATAGTGGGATATCCATATGAGATAGACATATACCATCGCGGAGTTTTCTGTAGACCTTTTCATTGTGTACAATACTTAGGCCCAATTACACCAAAGACTGTTAAAGTTAATGCTCGAATTAGTATCACGTTACCTCTTTCGTTTTTCGTATGAATGAAAAAGAAGACATGACATTTTAAGAAGCTGCAGACATTGGTGGAATTAGGCCTAGGTACATTATTTTGATAAATCTCGTAGGAAGCCTGCGTTTGCAATGTTTAAGCGGAAAAAATGAAATGAAATGAAAAATGAAATTAATTACTAATAATAACTAATAAGATATTAAAGTAAAATTAAAATATAAGGGCGGCTGCCATACAATAAATACAAATTTTGGCCTAATTTTACTCTATAATAGTACGGAACCCTTAGTGCGCGAGTCCTACTCGCACTTAGCCGATTATTACTATTGTTTCAACCGATGTTTAAGTACACTAACATGATGTACTATCACTATCCCGTAATGTTTCGCGCTAGCTCCCTTTCCCTCAACCTCCGATACTTTGCCATCTTTGACAGCCGGCACCCCTTATTTGCGGCCAGATTTAATTAGGCACACCTATATTATAATAATAAGAGGAAAATAAGCTTCCATTTGATATATAGAAGATCAATATACGTTATGGATGCAAAAATGTATCGGAATGGTACCTGTTCACACCTGGTTACAATAGGGTTGCGGCCGGGTGCCCAACGGCACACCGGATTTTTCTAAATCTCTATACTCATCACCATGAAATGAACGATGTTTGCTTTCAATACCTGATGATTACATTTTATCCCGCAAACTCAACTTTTCAAAAAAAAAAAAAAAAATTGCGGCCACATTTGGACTGGCACCCCAGTATAAATATGTTCTCCTTATCATAAATATTTGTAAAAATGTGGTTTTAAGCGTGTACTCGATACCTGCACAGTTCTGCAGTCGTATCTCTTACTATAACTGTTGTGGTGGCACGATGCAGTGGTGTAACATTATTTAATGTAAATTATACTTTGATTAATTATTATACTACTTAGATTACGGAGCGTAGAGAAGTAGTAAACATCGTAGCAACGTAGCAAAGCAGTCGTAGCGCCGCGTAGCAGTACGTAGTACACCGTAGAGCTACGTAGAATATCGTAGCAACCGGTTAAATATCTATCTGTTTTGTCGAAATAATTTGTCTAAAGCCGTGTTTTCACTAGCGGACATGTCGCGGAGACAAGTCGTCCGACATATATTATTTACGTAGTTTGTCCTGCAACTTTGCTCCTCGACATATTAAGACTTGTTCACACTATAGTCAGTGGTGAACAATATGTCGCAAGCGACAAGTCCTGCAACCCATAAATGTCGCTGCGACGTTGGGCTACATGTCACGGGACACGTACATATCGTATCGCGCGACTAGATCGCGAGACAAATTTCCGGACCTATACGACCTGCAAACCTTCAAGAAGAGAGCGTATTCCTTCTTAAAAGGCCGGCAACGCGCCTGCACCTCTTCTGATGTTGCGAGTGTCCATGGGCGACGGTAGTTGCTTATCATCAGGTGACCCATTTGCTCGTTTGCCCCTTTACTTAATAAAAAAACAAAAATGTCCCCTAATGAAAAAGCGACTTTAAATAAAATATACTTCTATCTACATATTGATATTCACAAGTTCTATTCAACAATTTAAGTCCGCAATATTGCAGTTCGAAGCAATCAGAAATTCAAGAGTATTAGTGCTGCTTGTAAATCAAAATGGCGTAGAAACTTGATCTTAATCCGTTTAAATCCGTGCTCTGGAACATCGAAACTATTTCGAGTGCAGTTGGAAGCGCACTACGATCTATTCTATTGTTATTATTGAAATATTGGTCAATGATGAGTAATAATTAATATAATGGTTATGCTGTAGGCTAACTTTGATGGCCACATTACATAAGGATGCTAGATAGCACTAATATACAATATTGTTACTATATTATAGCATCAAGCGGCGCAGCATAAATATAAACAGTAAATCGGTTGCTAGATTCGATCGCAATATCGTAAGACCCGATTTATATCCCTCCGCACGAACGAGTGGTTTGTCCGCTACACCACATAAGAAATCCATACTAATATTATAAATGCGAAAGTGTGTCTGTCTGTCTGTCTGTCTGTCTGTTACCTCTTCACGCTCAAACCACTGAACCGATTTTGCTGAAATTTGGCATGGAGATACTTTGAGTCCCGAGAAAGGACATAGGGTACTTTTTGTCCCGGAAAAATGTACGGTTCCTGCGCGATAAACGAGTTTTGGCGCAACGGAGTTGCGGGCATCATTTAGTAAGAAATAAGTAATTGTCCTTATTTATGAAATGTTAGTTATAATATGGTTCTTCCACTCACGTCTTCAATTATATAAAAAATAAAAGTACCTCCAAGCAGAAAACAATAATTACTAAATGCCGATTGCCTACATTGTAGGACGAAATCTATTATTCGATTAATGTCTACTGATGTCATATATTTTTGTAGAATAGACGACATATTAATCACACTATTTTATGGATCCCAGCATCAGCAATATCCTAATGATATCTTACGTAATTTAACACAAGCTGATATTTACAAAATAGATGAACACAATTAAAGACGTGAGTGGAAGAACATTTTATAACATCAGGACAATTACTAATTTTTTTCTTATAATTATTACAAAACTTATAATTTACCTACTCCATCATATCTGGTTGTATATAGAATCCACACTTTTTTATTTCAAATCATTTTCCCAGCCCTGTGCCTCCATTTGTGCAAAAAATGGCATTTTTTTAACTACCCATACAATACCTGCTTTTTCCACTCTTGACTTTAATTGGTTAAGTAAATGATAGTGAATGAGACTTCTAAATGCGTTGATAGTCCAATAAAAGCTATGAAGAGATTTTACGAGGGAATTTATGGAGGTATAAAAAAGAACAGGAGGCCTCCAATAAAAGGGAATTAAATTTATCGAATGATATCGGGAATCCCTTTACTAACAATTAATTAAATGTCGGAATGATAAAAACTTTGAATAATCTTACGATCGGGGATTCTTGAAAATGCTATTGTATACTATTGTTGTCGCGATCACCGGTGCTCGCGCGGGGCTAGGCCGTATACAACGAGGATTAGTGAAATTTCATGTTTTTATTTTCACTAGAACTTTGACCAGAAGTAAGCATTTAAACATTTATTGTAGGTTTGTTACGTTTCTTACCAAGGTTCCAGTCAGCTTAGAATTTTGATTTAAATCCATTTACCATTATAAAAAGAGTAATAAGGAATGATACTTTCAAAATTTTATTTCGTCTAGAATTCAATGAAAGTAAATGCAGGAAAAAATATTTTCACACAAAAATGTTTCAATTATGATTTCGAATGTTAGGGTCAGCTTCGTTTTTGATAAATAGTAACAGTAATAAAGATAAATCGTTCTGATCACAAATTCGAACGATTTGTTGATTTGCAATAGCAATTTGCTTTTAAATATTTGCCACAATAATTCCACAGGCGTTTTGATGGATAATAATTGAATGACATTTGATGGATAGTAATTGAATGACTCTAGGTTCTCTATAATAGAGACTGGCGATTATCTATTATAGAGAACCCAGAGTACGTTCACAAATAAATCTTAGTATACTGGCCAGAGCTCCTTAGGCCTAGAATCGCCGTAGTCCCATATCGTTGATTCGTTTCGAAATATTTGCCAGTGCATTCTCGAATATGTGTTTGTTGTGATGTGACTATAATACGTCACACTTGTCTTACTAGTGGAATACCAGTACAATACAGCGTCGTAAGATGACGTCTTGATCACTGATCAGTAAACTGGGTTTTATTTCGGAACATAGGCAATATGTTTGATTTACAAATATTACAATATTGTTTTGTAACCTAATTTTTTGGTGAGAGACTACCTTATTAGGTATCTTATTGATAAAAATTTAATAATTTACATTCGCCAAACGATCATTTATACGTTTTTGGTAGGTTTGAAAGTCATAAATCCAAATATTACAGCTAAGTCGGATAACAATGTACAGAGTGCCTCAACAAAGAGAAAGATTTTAACGGATGTGTCAAAACATTGTAAAATTATAATACTTAAGTAGGTATATTAAACAAGAATTTTATTGAACATATCCAATCCATAGCAATGGAAAGATATAGCATCTTAGCACTCTAGTAAAATCGTAAATCTGCACAAGAAATCGTTAAAAATAATATTATCAAGCGGATAGAGCCATATTCATAGTGACACCATGATTTTGATTTTAGTATGATATGATATTATGTTAAACTACAGTTTTATCGAACATTATATCCATTCTTTACACAAAAAATAATGTTGATCGAAAGTAAATATCCTAAAACCTTATTTGATTTTATCAAAAACATAATATTTTGTGAGTAATAATTGGCCAAGTGCGAGTCGGACTCGCACACGAAGGGTTCCGTACCGTTATAGAGCAAAATTAGGCCAAAAATTGTGTTCGTTGTATGAGAGCCCCCTTAATTTTTTATTTTATTTTAATATTATTATTAAATATTAAAGCACACATATAACTAAGGATTTTTTGAAAAAGTCAAGTACCTGTTGCCATTATTGATATAGAGCAAAAAAGGCCAAAAAAATCAGGTTTGTTGTATGGGAGCCCCCCTTAAATATTAATTTTATTTTGTTTTTAGTATTTGTTGTTATAGCGGCAACAGATATACACATTTTGTGAAATTTTCAACTCTAGCTATTACCGTTCTCGAGTTACAGCCTGGTGACACGCAGACGGACAGACGGACAGACAACGAAGTCTTAGTAATAGGGTCTCGTTTTTACCCTTCGGGTACGGAAACCTAAAAATCGCGATGACACTAAAAGTAGAGAGCAAAGAAATTACATTTTATGCAATTATTATTTTTTTTACTCAAGACAATCTGGTGCAATTCTTTCAAATCCTTCATTAAATGAGGGATGTTTGATGCTATAATTAATAATATATCCGTAGGGTCTTCCGTGTCAAATCTCGTGTCAGTCATGCCTGTCTACTATATACCTATCATATTATTATTGTCTATAATGACAACTATATCGTAACATGTGGAAGCTATTTCGTGACATATGAAAGCTGTTTGACATGACAATTGACAAGATAGACCCTACAGCTACATAGCGCCAAACATCCCACATTGAAGTTTCCATCATTAATTAATATCAATGTGATTGCGGCAGTTAGTGTAAAATAGTTGGTAGCGTTATATGTTACCTTTATAAGAGCTTACAATTAGCCTAAACAATTGTTAACATTAGAGCCACTTTTATGCTTTTGATTAAATAAAGGAATAAAATTGGCCAAGTGCGAGTCGGACTCGCGCGCGATGGGTTCCGTAGAAGGGTATATAGAGCAAAAAAAGGCCAAAAAATTTTGTTTTTGTTTGAGATCCTACTTCGATCATTTATTATTATTAATTTTGTTATGAACTAGTTGATGGCCGCTATCTTGTTGGAAATTCTTTAAAAATCGTTCATAGCGTGGGAATCGTAATTTTTTTCAGGATAAAAAGTATCTTTGGTCCTTTCTTCACCAAATTTTATAAAAAATGGTTCAGTGGCTTAGGGACGAAAAGGTGACAGACAGACTATTCTAATATTAGTATAGATTATTATTAAAGTTTAAATATAATGATTCTGAATTCTTAAATATTTCAAACACTTACCGGTTGCCATTATTGATGTCGTGCAGAAAAGGCCTAAAAATTGCGTTTTTGTTTTGAATATTTCAGCCCTCTTAAATATTTATTTTATTTTGTTTCTATTTGTTGTTATGGTGACAACAAAAATACATAATTTCTGAAAATTTCAGCTCTCTAGCTACCGTGTTACTTGATATATAGCCTGGAGACAGACAGACGGATAGACAGCGAAGCTAAGATTTCCCGGACCAAGGGTCTCTTTTGGGAACAGATTCCTAAAAATGACAAAGAAAATATAAATATGATCTGCATAACTATAATGAATATAATCTAATATTCATTAAAAACTTGTCTAGCATGTCAAAAACGTTACCTCTATTGCAAGCAGAATTATCGTTTTTGAACTTGTTGAGGTTGTTATATATAAATATAGATTCCAGGTGATGCTGCAGCGTCAAGTACAACTGATCGTCATGGGTCTACATCCTATTTATTAAAGGTATTGCAAATAACCACCTCCAACCAACCTCCATATCTACCGGCAGTGAGCGATCTGACGATGATGAATTGTTATTGCACTTTTGAATCTACTTTACAGAATTTTAAATCTATGTACTTCGGTTTAATACTTTGGGGCATGTATGTGTCCCTTAATATGAGTAATACTTTATTTTGTTAAACATTGTATAATCAATTATATCATGTATTATTATGAGGAAATACTTTTTTTTTTCATATTCGTGAGTACAGAACAAGCATATTAGAATAATACAGAATCTTATTATAATACAAAATTAATTACATATTCCGTTTATTAGGTTGTGAACATGGCCTCTCTGTTAATCATTAGTCTGTATGTCGAGTTTACCACGTGGTCACATTATTTCTGAAAATTATTGAAATCGACGACGGCTTGAAAAGTAAATATGTACTTATCGAGCGCCATCTATTGAGCTAGTTTTTCACAAATTCTAAAATGTCAGTTGCCTATAATCCCGCCTTAATATAATTCAAGTTAACGAAACAAGATTCATATAATATAATGTATTTTGTTGTTGAGCTAAATGATTTTATTAATAAGTATCGAAATTGATATATTTTGGTTCAAACTTTGCTTACCAATATTCCCAAATCCTTGGTAGAACAATGGAAAATGTGGTAGATGAAAATATGATATTTTACTTTCTATGAATTACAGTTTTGTCTGCATTTTTAATAAATGATTACAGAAATTTAAAACACATTCGATTCCTTATTGGAAAAATATGCTCTATAGCCAGCTGTGCGATAATATAAACATTTGTATGCAAACAAATTAATACAAAGGCCACAGAAAAAGGATATGGGCGAAAGGAAGACTCAAACTACTGAAATGAAAAATAATATAAAAATCAGGCGCTTGTACGAGGTCATCAACATTTGAGCACCTCAAAGTTCAATTTCTAAATATGTTTAATTTCTTAACCATTTTGTTTTTTTACGAAAATTTCTTAAAGCGAAGACAGCTGCCAATTCGACATATTTGTGCAGTTTTCTAGACGCTCAGACCAATAAAAAAAGAAAGACGGAGTATTTACAGGTAATGGGGTGAAGTCGCTGTCGATCAATGTGTGCGTCACGCCTAGCATAAATACGCTAGGCGTGCGCTTGTGTGCAAAAAAATAATGTTGCCAACTCAGGGTTTCAGATTGTCAAACTCCCATCCTGTTGCAGTCTTATTAAACTACTAAGTAATGACTACAAAAGTTGCTATCAAACTAGAATTCAGGGATGGGGAAACTTTTTCCTTCGCGTGCCAATATAATCCTAACAAAATATATGGCGGGCCAAGTTGTTGCATTTTTGACTATGTTAATTACTGAAATAAAAATATTGATATGTATTTTCTGAAACACTAATTTATTGTGAAAATATTACAAAATAACTGTTGGAATAAAAAAGAAATTAGAAACTTGGGCTGCCAAAATTTGCTGTGTTTTCTAATAAGTATTACGATCCCGGAAGACGAATCAATCTTAAATGAAATGAAACGAAGAAGTCAATCTTAAATGAAATTGAGATTTATTTAATCACTAGCTGTTGCCCGCGACTTCGTCCGCGTGGACTTCAGTTTATAGTTGTTCCCGTACATCGATTGAATAGCTTACGCGCAAATCATAAAGGTACATTTTTTGGGAACCGTACATTTTTCCGCGAAAACAATATATCCCTTGTCCTTCCCGAGACTCAAAGTATCTCCATACAAAAATTCATCAAAATCGATTGAATAGTTTACGCGCAAATCATAAAAGTATATTGTGTGGTACCAGGTAACGGGGTAAGTTTCCGGTGCAAAATGTATCCTATGTCCTTTTCCGGGACTGAAAGTATTTTTACCAAATTTCAGCAAAGCCGGTCTAGCTGTTTACGCGTGATGTCGTAACCAAGGGAACTATGGATTCATTTTTATTATTTATAGACGTTCCGCGCGGCTTCACCCGCGTAAATTAGATATTACACAGATAAATTAGTCCACAAAAAATAGCCTATGATCCTTCACGTGCTCTACTTCCTATCTGACCCAAATAACAGAAAAATTTCTCTAGTAATTCGTGAGATTAGCCCTTTCAAATAATTTCCTCCGTTTTTTCCACATGTTCATCTATTTTTTCCGCTTCTATTAGTCTTAGCGGGATAAATATAGCCTATAGCCTTCCTCAATAAATGGGCTATCTAACACTGAAAGAATTTTTCAAATCGGACCAGTTGTTCCTGAGATTAGCGCGTTTAAATAAGCCCTTTCAAATAATTTACCCTGTTTTTTCTACATTTTTCTCTATTCTTTCGCTTCTATTAGTCTTAGCGTGATAAAATATAACTTATAGCCTTTCCCTATACATAGCCTATCTAACAATGAAATAATTTTTCAAATCGGAATAGTAGTTCCTGAGATTAGCACGTTCAAATAAGCCATTTTAAATATTTTCCCCTGTTTTTTCCACATTTTCCTCCATTTCTTAGGTTCTATTAGTCTTAGCGTGATAAAATATAGCTTATAACTTATAATCTTTCTCGATAAATGGGCTATCTAACACTGAAAGAATTTTTCCCATCGGACCAGTAGTTCCTGAGATTGGCGCGTTCAAATAAGCCCTTTCAAATAATTTTCTCCCGTTTTTTCCACATTTTCGTCTATTTCTTCGCTCCTATAAGTCTTAACGTGATAAAATATAACCTATAGCCTTCCTCGATAAATGGACTATCTAACACTGAAAGAATTTTTCAAATCGGACCAGTAGTTCCTGAGATTAGCGCGTTCAAACAAACAAACAAACAAACTCTTCCGCTTTATAATATTAGTATAGATTGTACATATACTTATTTATCTGATATTTGGCTAGCGGAAAACACGATTCACTTATTTTGACTCGATAGTTATATTTTTCGAAATTATGAATCTTTCTGGGCTTTTCAACAAATATCTATTACACTTATTAAGTTACTATCATTTTTGTTTGATGGTCACGGGTCAAGCCTTCGCGGGCCGGAGATGGCCCGCGGGCCATAGTTTCCCCATCCCCGAACTAGATTGTTAATCATCATTCATTAGTAATTGCTGAAAAAAGTAAATACTTAAATATCTATATCTAATGAATTATGTGTTTCAACTAAGAACAGACAGACAGACAGACATACATACAGACAAAAAATGTAAAGAATGTTGTTTGGTGTATGCAGTATGTATCGTATACAGATTAATATGCAAATAGTAAAAAAAATCTTTCAATACTACAAACAGACACTCCAATTTTATTTATATTAATAGATTTTAAATGAATAACGAATTTTAGGTTAAAAATAAACATTTGTCAGGACAATACAGCACGTAATAATATTTTTCCCCTATTATGGGGAAAAATATCTTGCGACCAGTATGCAGCACTGGTTGAGGTTCTGTGTTCCGAGACTCCCGAGACAATTTTTAAAACTAATAAATTAAATTCGTTATTTCGGTGGTAATACATAAATATTCAACTAATTACTTGTGAAACGTAATCCCACAAGGTTTCTTTTGAGCACAAGAATTGTTTTTGCACCATTTAACGATGCAGGACGGCATATTTTGATATTTCTTGACACAGATGAAAACGACATGCGCCGTCACTCGTTGAAACCGGAATGGCGGGCGGCCGGCTTCCTATGGCCGTGTCGGCTTCCTATTGCCTGCCTCACCGCGTAGCATGAATGGCTCTGTCTATCTTTTTTTATTGGTCTGAGTCTAGACGTATGTATTTCATTGATTGGCACAAAAAATATGTGATTTTTATTATATTTGAAAAGCTTGTCAAATTTAAATAATAAAATAATGTACTCCTACTGAATGAAAAAAATACCAAAGTCACATCTTTCAGGAACTTTAAACAGTTCTAACTAAAGTAATAATACAATCTATGCTTTAAAAATTTGTTTATTTGAAACCTTTTACGAAAATCCAAAGATTGTCAGATTTAATTTTCGGTTCTAACATCTAGATTTCCCATAATATTTCTTTTTTCCTCTAACAAACGAAAAATGTATCCACGCTATCGAGTGAACACCTCACATCTCTGTCTCTCTGGCATGAAAATCGACAGTGGTGCGAGAGTGATGCGAGATCAAGGTCGTTGGCAGTTGTCAGCGTCTTAAGGGCTTGTCATGTCATTTTTATTATGAGTTCTGCCGCAGATACTTGCGATGCGATGCGAGTTCGCAGTTATGTGTGCGAGCCCTAACATAGACCTATCCGTAGTTAATCATGTGCCTAAAGTTCCTGTTGTACTGAATCTTAAAAGGCCAGCAACGCACCTGCAGCTCTTCCATGTCCATGGGCGACGGTAGTTGCTTTCCATGAGGTGACCCGTTTGCTCGCTTGTCCCTTTATTTTATATTTAAAAAAAACTTATTTTTTTTAACAGATAATAGCCTGGTTGCGGCCTTCTGTGGCTCGTCGTGGAGTGCTGGCGACACTGGTGACGGCCGCCATGGCCTGGTGCGATGGTTACGATAAGCCGCTACTTGTGCCTTTGAATGGGTGGTAAGTAAACCGTTTTAATATCAGAAATATCAGCATTTGCCTGCTCCTTGGTTGTCAAATGAATTGAAAACCCTAATTAATGCCAAACATGCTGCTAAGGCAAAGATTAAGAGAACTAACTCTGATGAGCATCGAGATAGGTATATTAAATTAAGAAACCGTTGCAACACCATGTATCGAGATGCTCAACGGCGATATATCCATGCCTCGGTTAAGAATGGTGATCCTAGTAAAACTTGGAAATTTCTTAAAACTCGACTGGGTATCGGCAAAAATTCTAATTTAGATGATTCCTGTAATGTCGATATTAATGCGCTCAACAATCATTTTGCTAATTCTCCTACCATGGATCCTGTTATAAAATTGCAAACGTTAAATAAGATTTCTCTAATACCCAAAACAAACACCGAGCCATATACCCTGTTACCATTTACTGAGGACGAACTTAGAAGGCACGTAATGTCTATATCCTCGAATGCTGTTGGTGATGATGGTATTAGCCGCAAAATGATTCTTCCGATCCTAGATTTAATTTCTCCCGTCCTTTTACACATTTTTAATTTTTGCATATTGACCTGTTCTTTCCCTAATACCTGGAAAGCCGCACATATAATCCCTCTCCCTAAATCCTCTCGTCCTAAAGTCATTGCTCGACTTCAGTAAAGCGTTCGACTCAATTGATCATGACATCCTTCTCTGCTTGCTGACTGTATTTAACTTTTCACCTTCTGTGATTCAGTTACTTCGTATTTACCTTGTGGGTCGACGTCAAAAAGTTAAAATTTCAGAATCTCTGTCTGACTGGGCTGATTCGTACACATCTGCTGATGTCCCCCAAGGTGGTGTATTGTCTCCTTTACTTCTTGCCCTTTTTATAAACTTTATCACCTTATTAATAATCTCCTCATTTCATTTATACGCTGATGATCTACAGATTTATACACAGTCGACTTTGACGTGTCAAATTTAAATTTATGTAGTTTATAGTAAGTACCTCAGAACAGGAAAATATCTATAATATGTGGTAAGTATTTCTTATATATAAAATTCTCGTGTCACAATGTTAGTCCACGAACTCCTCCGAAACGGCTTTACTGATTTTTACCAAATTTTATATGCATATTCAGTAGGTCTGAGAATCGGCTACTGGGTACTTTATATATTGATAAGTGCATTTGTTGAATAAATAATAGTAAATTATTACAATCTGAGACTGACGGCGACCATTGTTTGTGCGACGGGATAGCGATCGACGTTGCCATGGCGACATACTTATTTAGTCACTTCAATAAAATAATATGGGCGAAATATTTTATACTAGACGTTCCGGCTTTGATCTTTTACGTGGTCTACTTCTTATCTGTGCCAAATAACACAAAAATTGCTCCAGTAGTTCGTGAGATAAGCCCTTTCAAATAATTTCCCCCGTTTTTTCCACATTTTCCTCTATTTCTTCGCTCCTATTAGTCTTAGCGTAATAAAATATAGCTTATAGCCTTTCTCGATAAATAGACTATCTAACACTGAAAGAATTTTTGAAATCGGACCAGTAGTTCCTGAGATTAGCGCGTTCAAATAAGTCCTTTCAAATAATTTCCCCTCTTTTTTTGCACACTTTCCTCTATTTCTTCGCTCCTATTAGTCTTAGCGTGATAAAATATAGCCACAGTATATACAAATATAGTAAACATATCCACAATAAATGAGCTAACTAACACTGAAAGATTTTTTCAAATCGGACCACTAATTCCTGAGATTAGCGCGTTCAAACAAACAAACAAACTCTTCCGCTTTATAATATTAGTATAGATTATGGCAAAGCAACGTTTGCCGGGACAGCTAGTAATTATATAATATTTTATATTATAGTATCGTATCTATATATTATATTATGTAAGTATAATGTATTAAGTATCTATTTATATGTATATTTATGTATATATGTATATTTATAATATTGTTTACGTATTGTTTTTTTTTTTTAATATATATATGTATCAAAGTTAATGTTAACTTTTTATATTCCAGAATTTCAATAATTATATAATATACTTTTAAGCACTATACCCAAATCCAGAAATCTAATCCTCTCGCTTCAAAGGTTGCCTGGAAGATATTGCTGCTTAGTAATAAGGCCGCCTTTGTGTGCTTTCTTTTTATTTTATAATTAATATATTTAAAACTTTGTCTATGTAATTTGATTGTGCACAATAAAGCATATTTTCATTTCATTTCATTTTGTATTACCAGATAAAACGGATGAAATACTGTATGATTATAATATTATTAATATTGTTACATATTGACTTATCTTTGTCTATTGAGCCGCTTTTTAGCGTATCGAACAAGGACAAAACATTTTATTTGTAATGGTGCTCCCACACCGCAGTTAGAAAGTGTTTAGTAACGTTACTAAACATTTGTTAGCAAACATTTAATCACAAATGTTAAAAAATGTTAAAAATGTTTTCATGTTAGAAAATGTTTAGTAAACGTAAGTTAATAAATTATAGCAAAAGAAATTAAAACAAAATAAAACATATTGTGCTACTTTTATTTGTAAACCTTTTTTATAGGACGACGGGGTATGCGGTGAGTCAATACCAGATTTAAATGTTATAAAATGTTGGTAATCATTAGTAAACATTTTCTATTAGTGCAGGTGCACTTATAACATGTAACAGTTCCTAACAAAATGTAACAATGGACAACATTTGTTAGTAAATGTTTTATGTTAAAAAATGTTTACAAACATTTTCTAACGGCGGTGTGGGAGCACCATTACGTCTGAATATTATAAGGTACCTTTTTATTAGTAAGATAGCGCCATAAAGTTAATATACATATTAACTTTATGGATAGCGCTTTGTCTAAGCTCTGAAAATACATTTTATGACTTTCAAAAACATTTATGAATCCTCGTAGCTAGGCAATATAAATATTCTATGAATGAGTGTAATTTTGTAAAGTTAGGAAAATAAAATGCTCACAATTTCGGAATTATGAACTGCAGATTGTAGAAAACTATTTTACATTAGGCCATAACTTTACAAGTATTTTATTTCTTAAATACATTCTTCAGTAATACTTCCTATTGGTCTGATGAATACTTGACAATGGTTTAGGAAGAATTATTATTATTCGTTGGAAGTCAATTTTTTGTCCTCAATTTGGTTCGCGTTTCGCGTAAAAAGAAAAAAACTTTTTCCTGGGACTTCACAATTTTATTATGGCCTTGAGGAACATGCTAGTCATACTTATTCCACTTTTCGGGCACTCGACGACCGGAAGTGGTAATTTCTTCCCCTCGTGATGCTATTTACATTACAATCGCCTAAAATAGCCCACGATTCCTAAAATATAGCGTTAAATTTGGTTCATGACCTGCCCGCGACTTCGTTCACGTAGAGGTTGATGTTATATAGATTTTGTTACTTAAATAAATCGGTATTTTAAAAACGTCATGACGTGTTTAATGTTACCTAGACATTATAGCGCAAAGCCTTTGTTAAAATTAACGGGGGCGAGCCAAGATCTTTTCTTTATCGCCAAAATCTTTTCATTCTCGCGACTTCTGGATATTTAGCCAAGACTTTTTTTATCGCTTCGATATAGAATCGCCGATCAAAATGTATGGAATTGACATAAGACGAGTCGAACATCAACGTCAACGTCATATTAACGAACGCTTATGTCAAATCCATTTTTGATCGGCGATTCTATAACGAAGCGCTATTAAAAAAAGTGTTGGCTAAATGTCCAGAAGTCACTTTGTTTACACGCGCTTACGCGCAATCATGCATAAAATCATGTTACTTCAGATAATAAATATATCTTTCAGTGCACTGAAGTAGTTTAACTCAAATTTGAATAATTATTTTAGTAATAGTTTTTACCCTTTGGTATTATAAACATCTGTCTATACTTTTTATGTAGTCTACTACCTAACCTCCTTATTTATTTTATCAACAAGAACATCCAGATAACACATTTCTATTTCAAACAGAAAACAAAGGAATATTTATTGAAATTGTTATTTCAGTAATCAATGCAATCTGCTTAAGTCTGCGGGAGGGCTTCATGAATTATTTATGATAGCAAACCCCTAATCCTGATTTCTGATAACAATGAGGTATTTAGAATTTGTGTTGTCCGTGTTTTGTACCGACATATTTCTGTTCCAAAATAAGTTTTGTTTATGCTTAGTTTATTAACATTTATGTTAAGTACTTATCTGAGCAAGATATTTTAAAAATGAATAATTATTTATATTTTAAAAATGAATAATTATTTTAATTGTCGTGTCTATGTCTGTTTCTCTGTGTGTGTGTGTGTGTGTGTGTGTGTGTGTGTGTGTCCGTGGCATCGTAGCATCCAAACTGGTGGACGGTTTCATCGTGGTACAATTCTAGTTCCAAAAACACAGTATTCCAACAACTAGATCGTCCTAATACATCAACGCTGGCACACATAGTAAATGACCCCTAATTTAACCACTAATCGTTTATTTATAGTACCATTAGCTCACCCTTCCTAGTTGATTCTATTTAACGTGCCCGTAAAGGGTGCGCCTTTGGTCCGCGCGTAATTATTTAACACGATCGTGTACACCTATCTATAAATATATCACGTCATTAGCTTGTGTCCAGAGTCACGTATATTTCTGAGAGAAATATTAAAGACACAGGAGCTTGGTCTTATTTTTCCTGGATTATCTGAGCTGCAAACTACTTGAGTCTGACGCTGACTGCACGCGCACTGTCGGCGCTGATGGCTCGTTCTAGGCGGCTCCTTTCGGTGTCAGCGCCGATTGTCAGTGACCGGTCAACGCGAAATTAAAGTCAGCTTAGTACAATCTCACTTAACTGGCGCATTTCCACTGGTCGATAGGGACCGCATGCGGAGTGCGGGAGACTTCTGAAACGCATGCCACGACCAATCAAAATGCGCCATTAGTTGTCATAGACTCCCCGTATGCTGTATACCGCACGAGTTAACGACTAATGACAATGCGCCCTAAATTCTACCACCTTGACTAAAGGGACTTGATCTAAACAGTACAAACCTAGGCGATATAGTTCTAAAGGAAATACCTAATTAATTTTATGTTTTATTAATAATGTATTTAAATCATTTAAAACAATATTATGCTTCTAGTTTTGTTACTTTAAATATTATGTGTAACAAAAAACAAGATTTACTATCCGTTCACCGAGCTATCGCATTTACAGAAAACTGTTTTTTTTTTTTCTGTAAAAATGTCGTTACGTCGCATACCATTTCTTGTTTTTTCATCCCGTAACATGCAAATGTAGTCTCGTTTTATACATCTCGTTAGCATATTAATCGAGACGTACCCAGTAGGCAAAGCTAATGCGAGTGTAAGATAATGCTAGGTTTAATGGAAGTTGCGTAGTTTAACTTTGATATAGTATATGTCTTTGTAAAATAAATTGGATTATTAATATTACTGTTTTTTAGTTATTTAAAATGTGGTACTTTTAACTAAAATTCAGTGGTTTCTGTTTCATTTGTTCTCAGATGTTTATAAAAGCCGAGCTAAAGTGCTCCTGCATATTGTTTAATGCTTGTGAGTGGAGTAAAATACTTCGGGAAAGATAAGTGGGAGAGCCATGCTTCGGCACGAATGGGCCGGCTCGACCGGAGAAGTACCACGTTCTCACAGAAAACCGGCATGAAACAGCGCTTGAGCTGTGTTTTGCCGAGTGAGTGAGTTTACCGGAGGCCCAATCCCCTACCCTATTCCCTTCCCTTCCCATCACTACCCTCCCCTATTACCCTATTCCCTCTAAAAAGGCCGGCAACGCACCTGCGGCTCTTCTGATGCTGCGGGTGTCCATGGGCGACGGTAGTTGCTTTCCATCAGATGACCCGTTTGCTCGTTTGCCCCCTTATTTCATAAAAAAAAAAGTGTCTTGCTCTCGACATGATTTGCCTTGGTGAATATACTACCGCGTACTAAGTACTTACACTCAGACTAGGGTCACACGGTCAGTCTGGCATCAGTTCAGTCCATCAGTCTCAGACTGTCGCTAGAATGATAGTCGGAAAGTACATAATAAAAAAATGATCAGTCCGTCAATCACACGGTTACACTATCAATATTTCGTCAGTCTGGATGATGGACTGAACTGATACCAGACTGACGGCTTAACCCCAGACTAACAGCACAATACCTTCTTACCAATAAAAAATCCACACTCTAGTGCAGGGGCTCCCAATATTTTTCAGCCTGTGGCGTACTTACAAGTCAATATTTTGTCACGGCGCCCTACTCTACCTAGCTATTACAAAAATACACATAAATAAACACCTTAAATAATTACAGTTAGATTAAGCAAATGAATAAAAGCAGGCAGATGATTAAATATTTGCTTATTATAAGCAAATATTTAATCATGTGCCTGCTTTGTATAATAATTCATATTATTATTTTATTTTATAATATTTGTGGTTATGGATAATGATAGAGGATCGACTCACGGCGCCCCTCTTGCCTTTCCACGGCGCACCAGGGCGCCGCGGCGCACAGTTTGGGAGCCCCCGCTCCAGTGTAATAAAATTGTATAGTACTTGTCGTATATGTATCCAAGTTCGGTCCTAAAAGTATAATCCTTCCCCAGGTTACATCCACCAATAGCATCAACCGTGCGTGTGGTGTCAGCTGGCGCGGCGAGCGGTGCTGGCGTCAGATTACTGCAGCTGGCGCCATCGGGACAGCATCTAGTGCTGGCGCCAGCGACTGGAGACCCGCAGTTGTGGCACGTTATGTCAAATTCCCGCGTCCATACTTTCAAAGGTAAGTGAGTCCTTTGTAGCGTTTCCAAAGTCATTAGAGCCAATCACATAATCCCAGAATTATTAACATGGTCTTACGTTCTTTGCGTCTATAAAAGAGCCTTTATAATTCGACTGACAACAATTAATGTGACTCGCATGTCGGATGTGCACAAAAGTCCTACTTGGGGGGGTGTGCCAAAATGTTTTCGTTTTCGCTTCGTTATAGAATCGCCGATGAAAATGTATGGAATTGACATAGGCGTTCGTTAATATGACGTTGACGTTCGACTCGTCATAAGTCAATTCCATACATTTTGATCGGCGATTCTATAACGAAGTGAAAACGAGAAAGTTTCGACTAAATGGCCAGATATTTCTCCGTAGATTGTATCATAGTAGAATTACGTACATACTCGGACACTTTAATAGTTACTCCTACACTATCTTGCTTTATTATTATTATATAAATAAAACCACCAAGCATGCACACAATTCATAAAAATAATTCCTTTAGCCGTTGCTATAATTAAGATGATAGATTACATCTCGGGGCGAGGAAAGTTACAATAAAATAAGGGGCGCATTATTCACAAATAATGAGGCTTTCTAGTCGAGTAAATCCGGGCATTATACCCATAACTTCCACCTCTTTATGCTTCCCTAGTAGCCTGAGATCGTAATAAATTTTATCCCGAACGAACGCGCTTACAATGATTTTGGATGTAAAGTAGGTTTTTACACCCGATATACATGGACCCTTTGTAACGAAAACCCTTATTATTTAAGTAGGTTTTATAAAACGTTTGACGTCATAATGTAGTTTTATTTCGAGAAAAAATATTTTAAAGTATAGGTCTACCAAAATCTGATGGCAAAAAGTGAGAGAATAAATTGACTCTAGCAATACCGAGGTAATAGAAATAAAACATTTTCATCCTTTTTTATTCCTTTAGCGGCTTATTTTGTGTGTGAAACATGAAAATATTTCCAATGATCCTATAATCAAGGATATTTTTTGAAAATCTGCTGTCAAAAATTGCCATCAGATTCTGATAGACCTATAATAATAGTGCCATTATTAGAAATAGTTTGACAGGCAAACGTGCCTTCGTAATTTGGTCGAGTTATGCCAAGTCGACGTTAGTCGTAACTAAATCTCTTGGCTAAAACTTTAAACGTAACCTTTCCAAATTAGGTAGGTCTGTTTTACTAAAATTACGTATCTATTTGCGTACCAAATAACAACCGAATTACCAAGTTTTACAGGGAACGGTCCATCAAACTTTGTATCTTTACGCGATTAATTCTTTGTTGAGATCCGGTTGAACAATTATTACATTTATTACAGTAAATGATTTTGTAAATTCCACTTGTTTTGATTCATGTGCTTTATTTCAGTTATAATATATAATTTGGGTCATGCAAATTCACATAATATAAATCCATGACCTCGTACTTAAAGTATATTACTTTGACTCCCGAGAAAAGATAGGATTGTTTTGACTTTTGCCGCATTGTATATTATAATAAATGAAACGCACAAAACGTGGCAACATCTTGTTACTACGCTTCTACTTAGTATATTATTTTATATTTAAATACAAAACTTTGACCCATTTCATACAGGCTGTGCTATGAATTTTAATTCTGCGTACGTTCCGAAGCCACAGGTAGAGGCTGTTTATTTTAATCAACCCTCGTAATGGGGTAGAAAGGTTTTGTTATGAATCTTATACGTGCTCAGTTTTTACGACCATGCGGCTAGTCGGCCTCGGCCTCGAATTTTGCGGATAGCGGGGCGGAAACGGTGGCAGCAGCGCAGATAGCCGTCTTGTACGACGGGCTCCGCTCGCCGCGCCGTTACCTTCGAAGGCAGTTCCATATAAATCTATCCCACCAAAACATTTCATCTAAAATGTTGCCAAGACGACCACATATGGTTTGCCCTGTGAAAAAGATATCAGATTTCATGTAGAGCCAAGCTTTTGAATCTACACGGCCTAAATCTACCGACCCTAACTTCAACAAATTCCACATATCATTAAATATGTAAAGCTTCGCCGTTTCGCTACCATCGTTGAGGTGATGCGAATATTTAGTTTCTGATCTGAAGGAAGTAACGTAACTGTCGGTACATTTAGGCCGTGTAGATCAATGAGTCAGTGACGAAATCATATCAGATACATTGTAATTTGTAACGCCCCGCTCCGGTGCCGCCGCCGCCACTGCCCAGTCGCCCGCTGATTTCGAGGCTGAGGCCTTAAAGTTATAACAAGCTGTTCTTGTGATATGTACCAAATATAAAATATTATCATGATTAAATTTTTAATATTATCTAGCTTTTACCCGCGGGTCGCGGCGACGCCTACATTGACATCCAGTGTGTCATGAATTCGGTGTACTTTCTCGGGATGTAAAGAAACTATGGAGGTATCAATCAAGTGTTTAAGCCAAATTTTATCAAAATCCGTTGAGTAGTTTTCGGCGTGAAAAAGTAAGAAACATAGATACACTCACAAAAAAATCCGTTACAATAAATAATTTATTATAAGACGTGTGATTATATTCGAGTAAAAACTGTTAATGTTATAACAGGGGTAGGAGCAGCAGTAACTTGGTACGTTATTGCAAACTTAATAAAGTAAGCGCACTTATACTTTTACAATATAATTTCCCAGGCGACTAATGACTGTAATCTATCCCTAGATTTCCCTTGATAGTGCCGATGTGACTTTAAAATTATTGGAATATTCTAATGCAGCTCATGAAAAAATATTAAAGATCTCTGGTGCGAGGTAAAGTTAATACTTCTACTAATAGTTAAGTTGATACAAAAAAGAGAACGTTCGTAAACTGAAAAGCTTATTTTGACGAGTGTCGTGATATAATAATTATAATGTTACAATTAATGCATAAATTTAATATTTGCAATTTAAAATTAAATTATAAACACAAAATAAATTTATTTATGCATGCAAATATTTAAATTATATTAAACGAATGAGACAAAATGAAGTATTAAAACATTGATTACGTCAATAAAGGGGTTAAATTCCAGTGTACTTTCATGTACGAAAACAAATAAAATTTATGGAGATCGGTTCATTATTGGACGGTTTGTTTGTGAAAAAATTAATTTAATTTATTTTATTGAGGTACGTAAAATAATAATCACCTGAAAACGCCCGATAGAAGTTACAGTAAAGCATTCATTGTGGTTTTTGCGGCAAGATTTTTTATACTTTTATAACATTGTTATGTATTGAACAAAATAAAAAAAGAATTCACGCGTGATAGGCATTTGCCTATTATTATTTGCCCACTACCGACGACGATTTCGCATACAGCAGCTATGCAATCATGGTGATAAATCGTGAACCTATCGTCAAGTTTCTTGGCCCTAAAGCTAAGATTCATATATTTTTTTAATAACATTTTACATACATTATATTTTGTATTTAAAATTATTGTGTCTAAACCTACGAATAATAAAAACTAAGGAAAAGTAACTCCGTCAAAAAACATGCTCCACAACAGTGGCGAAGCGTCCATATAACCCGATTCCCATCGGCTTCCCTTAGGGCTTAGAAAAATCGAATATATGGGCCAACGACATATTTATCTAATAAATATTTTACATACCTACTTAAAAAACTTTGAATTCACAATGTTATATGCAATAAATTTTTCTCTCACTTGAAAGACATAGTTTGAATTAATAACTATCGCCTACAAATTTTAAAAGGCAATGCAATGTGCGGGCGCAGAGAATCAAATAAGCCGCAGGATTAGCGGCTTATTTCTCCATACAACGACAGTTCATAGTAAGCATCTGTCCTTTTCATTCCTGTGAACTGGTCGTCATGTTCTGTCTCGTTCTAGCACGCGCGATATATACTTGGAAATAACTCGATGCCCGACGAGTTATTACGGAGAAAGGTTAATTAGCAACGCACAAGTGCAAGCGAGATAGATGAGTCATGAAGTAAAATTGTTATGATTCGAATTTAAGAATGAATGTAGCGACATTATACTTTTGCCGGCGCGTAATACATTTTATTTTGGTAGGATTTTTTGTAATACGACTTTATTAAGAATGCCTTTAGCGGTACTAAATATGACAGGCGCGTAATACATTTTTATTTTGCTGGTTTTTAGATTGACATGTTAATATGGCGGATAGTGTGTTTATAAACAACATGTCGTTTGTTTTGTTTTGTCGAATTTAAATTTTGTTTTAGCGTTAGAACTTAGAAGAGTGTCGTGAATTAAATTAATTTATATTGTGACTTGTGAATTGTGAGTCGTACGACGTAATCGTGTAGTTCGGAAAATATGGCATTAATTCAGAAAGACTGTTGTCTGACAGATTATATTTTGCTGTCGAAGGAAACTTTGTTTTCCAAACTTAGTTTTGAAAATTAAAAGCATGTCATTCAATTATAAATTACCAAAATTGGTAAGTAGATTTTTTACTCCGGCTTCCCTTCTCAAAATATTCACCCCTCGCCACTGCTCCACAATACTTGTCAAAAAAGTGTACCGGTACACATTTCAATACATTTGCAATATTTAGGTGGCCTTGAGCGGTATAAGGCTGACGTTACATGACAGTTCGAAAGAAACCAAATTTAAAACGGTAATAGTATGGGAGTTACGTCGTTTCCTTAGTTTTTATTATTCGTAGGTCTAAACACACCAAGCTGAACTTCTGCCGCGGAAATTCGGCATAGACACTAAAAGTTCAATACTCGACAAGCTTCACGTTCTATTTATAGAAATAATTATTAAAATTAGATGTGAAATTAGTTATAAATAATAATTTAGATGTGTTAAGAATTGAAGAAAAGTTGTCACCACCATTAATTAAGAAAAAGTTAAAGGCTGTACTAATTACTTAATAAAATAAGTTAAGTTTGTTATGACTTATGAGTAGGCAGTATAATTTAGTGTTAGAATATTAGTCAAAATATACTATTTTATATTTTTTAATTTTTATTTTCCATTTTTTATTGTCTTGTTCTGTAATTTAAAGTTTAGAAGATTATTTTTATTTACGTATTGTTTATTAATTGTATAGTTTTTTTAATGAATAAATAATAAATATATTTAAAAAAAATCGAATTACAAACATTGCTTTAAATATTATAAGTTATAATACTGTAGGTACAAAATATCCCATGATTTTTTTCTTTCGCGCTTTGCTAAATCGCACCCTATTTCGTTGCCTGTCAGTGTGAACTGATGTTAAGAACTTCTTAAATTAAGCGATAATGAATAGTCACTTATAACGTAATAAATTATTAATAAAGCACCTTTTCATATCCATAAAGAAGGTATCAAGGTTCGTCTAATTATTTCCTCATTCTCATCCCTTAATGACAATTATTATCTTAATTGTTCATTACTGGCCTGCTCCTTCATTCTTATCGCTTATAACAAGTCTTATTATAATAATTATTATTATTATTATTGTACACAATTTATACTATTTAGAAAGAAAAAGACTGATAGAAGTTGAATTAATGGTGCATTAATAACATCGAAGAACTATTTTTATTGTGTGAATTCCCCCCTACTTACAGCAGCTTACAGCTTCAAAAGCTGTTGTTTTAGTCACAGGTTACACAGTCAAATTTTCATCAATCTGATCCATCAATCTGATTGACGGAATATTGATGGTTGTAAAAAGTTCAATACGATCTATCCATCAATCCGTACCGGATTAGATCAGATTGATGAAAATTTGACCGTGTAGCCGGCGACTTAAATGAGGACGCTTTTTTTATTAACCTTACGCATTTTTGAGTTTTGACACAAAATGTAGTAATGTTGGCAAGTAGTTACTGTTAATAAAATATTTAAAATTCTTGTGTTACTGTAGTGTTTGTGCGCGAACTCCTCCAAAACGGCTCAGCCGATTTTAATGAAATTTGTATGTTCATTCGTTAGGCCTGAGAATAAGTTTTTATCTACTTTTTATATTAATACTGGAAATAATTTATATGGCTAAACAATGTTTGCCGGGTCAGCTAGTGTTGCCATAAATAACTTTCAGTTTCAGCTGTTACCGCGCCAGACCCTTTTTTGCCAAGCCAAAATATATAATTTTTGATCAAAATCCAAACATTCGATATCACAAATAGACAGTTCTATTTTTTAGTAGAATTCATTGTGCTTTTCGATATCGGTGCACCGCATTGTGGCGGTGACACGACCAAGCGAGAACATTGGAAGTTGGAACCGTTCGGGACCGATGAATTCGAAGTGAAAACCGATTGTTTATTTGGCCAAACGTTAAAATGGTATATACCTACGTTGGTTGTAGTTTGAAATCGCTCATTTTATAACATATCACATCGCATCGCTTCAACGCGTGTGAACTGGCTTAATAGTACAGAATTTAAAAACAGGAACGTATTAATATTATGGCAAAAATTGCCTGAAATTACATACTTCATTTGAACCAACCTCAAAATATGTTTCAATTTATAAAACATTACTGCTGATAATATATGAAACCATACAATACAGAACCATTCAAACAATTATTGAACAAATAAAGCGTTGTAAAGATAAAAGATGTGGAAATAAAATATGCAGAGTGCCCGGAGCCGAATTGTTATAAAGTTTATCGTCCAAATATTCTTACGAAGGAAACCAACGAAGTTCCGACCACTTTATGATTCAATATAAAGTTTTTTCATGAATTTCATATTCTTTTTGCTTAGAAAGTTCTTGTGGTGTAAATATGTATTAAGTACAGTTTTAAGTAAAGGTTTTAAGTACAGTTTTTAATTTTTAATAATGTATGTTTAACGTTTATATTGTTTTTCTTTTATGTTACTAAATAGCAAATACATTGTTAATATCGCTTTACACTAATTTATAGAACACTAGCGGTCGCCCGCGGCTCCGCCCGCGTGGATGTCGGTTACCACTGCAAAAAGCCTACCCAGAAAAGACACGGTTAGCAAAATGATTCCCAGGTCAATTCACAGAAACATCGACAACGCAGTCATTTTCCGCAGGCTGCACAGATTGTATTTCTGTGGATGTTAAAGTTGTTCCAAGTTTAGTTGATCCCAAGTTGAGAATATTTAAACGTACTTATTTTCGTGAGGGAACACCACGTACTGCGCGCCGTTGTAGTACATGCTATGTATCAGAGAATGATTTTCCCTGTTTTCCTGCTTTTCTTTTGAAGTTTTTTTCTGTTTTTTTTTCTATAAACCTCTCGGAGCCCGACGCCTTTCCAACAAATGCAAAAACGTGGAAATCGGTTCGTGCGTTCTGGAGTTATAGTGTCAGGAAGGAAACCCCGACTTATTTTTATACATTAGATTAAAATGAAGATTACTTTTTGAATTAAATTGTGGCTACAGAGGATTATCGCAGGGACTGTATAGTGTATATTCTCCGCTTTTGTGTTATATATCGTAAACATTATTGATTAATTAAAAGGAGCTTTGAGAAAAGCTAATGCTGTTGTTGATTCGCATCAAATAAATTGCCATCGGGACAAAGAACAAGAAAATTCGAACAATATAAGATGTTCCACAGCCTAAGCCGGATTACTGCTTTTGTATTTTAATATTTTCCATTTTTCAACATTTTTACGTCTCGTCTGCTTACGTATTGAAGATGTGCCAAAAGTACGATTCCGAGATACATTATTAAAAGCCTGTAATATTGGAGCAGGGGAAAGAAATAAAAAGGTTTTTAATTCGTTGCGTTTTGCCCGAGGGTTTTGGGTCTTTCTTTCCATTACCAATTTACTAGCTCGGCTATCACAATCGCAATTCGTAAAAGATTTTCATTTTATGGTTTAACAGCATCGCCAAGCTATAAAGATTATTAGTAAAATGGCAAAAATATATTTTTTTAATACCCACATTCAAAAATTTACCACGTTGTTGATTTTTTTTACAAACCTTCGGTTTGTCGTGTTGTGGTTTAATAGGAAACTGACTGGATAGAACACGAAATGAAGATTAGTAGTACAGTTATAGGCAGATTACCCAAAAGAGAGGCAAGATAAAGAAAGTTTTTATTTGCAGGTCATTCTGGCAGAATACTTTCTATGTGTGTGACGCGGGAGTCGCAGTACCTGCTGACAGGGTCTGAAGATACCAGCGTCATCGTGTGGGATCTGCACACATTGGCTGTGAAGACCAAGATATTGTGAGTAGCCTAAAACCTCCCAAAGTATTTTATCTAACGGCTACAGGAGAGATCTAATGACATAACTTTAATTTTATGAAGTGTTCTACAGAAAATGTATGAGCGTATGTCAAAATCTTCATTAAATCCATATTAAATAATAATCAATAGCTTTTTCCACACTGTGTCTTTTTCTGTTCATCAAAGGCATGCGTTATAGCGCAGTCAACAGCGAACGTGAGGCATGCCCGCCACGCACTAACCGTTCAAAACTTTCGCTTTGTTATCAAAAATGACAGTTGGCGTTGCGTTCTTTGACGCATTCAATTATTGAATGCGCCAAAACGAAAGTTGAATGAAAGAAGATGACGAAAATTTAAGACGAAAGCGCACAATGTGGACATAGCTATTCAATTTCTCAGGGTGCGGACGCAAGTCGTCATAGTTACTGGTTATGTCTCAAATTCCTGTAAATGTCCTTATCATTATATTATTTTTGCCGGGTTAGTATTCAAACCGATGGTAAATCATCAAATCCTTTAAGAATCACTGTCGTAAAACACCTTTTAGGGTCCTTACAACAAGCAACCCATTGTTTCAGTGACTTGTTTGTTTGTAACTTACTATTTTGTAATTCTACTGATAACTATGTTTGATGCTAGCTGCTAAGTGTTAAGGCTTTGTAAGTGTACAACTATTACAATTTAAATTTTCACGTTTAACAGGGAACATATAGCACCAGTACTATGCGTGGCGGCCATTGTCACTCGCTCGCTCGTCATCAGTGGAGGAGAAGACTCGTCGGTGATAGTTACCAGTTTGGTGGATGGTGCTTTGGTAAGAACTTTTCTTCAGTAATTACATTTGCTTCATTTTGATGCTGGTTTAAGGATAAGTATGTTCAAATGACCACTTCAAGTTATTAGGTTTTATCTGTACATATAAGATAAAAATTGTATTTATTTTGCCTTAGTACAGCAATTCACATATTGATATACCTGCTTGATCATAATATACTTAACGAACACAAAATAAAAGGGAGGATTTTGTGAACTCGAAACGAAATGCAGTAATGGCACTGTTGGTGTACGTAGCTGTAATTACTTTAATGTACAACTTTGCAGTGTTAAATAGACCTTAATTTCAGGTGACAAAACTAGACCATCACCGGGGTCCAGTGACTGAAGTGAAGGTGATTCAAGATGGCGAAATTTTGGTCACGTGCTCACAAGATGGCACCGTGTGCACGTGGAACGTTGACAACTTCACTCTGCTCAGCACAGTGAATGCCGGCGCGCCGATCCATGCAATGACAGTGACAGATGACAACGTGTTCCTAGTCACACTTCAGGGTGATAATGAGCTTCACGTCCGAACTTTTATTACGGGAACACATCTGCATGTGTTGAAGAGGCATAAAGCTAAGGTAAGGATTGTGTACTGTAGAATATTGTCAGTGTTTCTTAAAAATGGTGGCACATAGCCAAAATTGTCAATACGCTGGTGATTGGATTCTAAGTTGGTAATAATCGCCCACTGCCCAGCAACCAAAAAAAATCCTTGGTGCTCTTAGGGTACCCAAAAATAATATAATTTTATGTATGTATATTCTAATACATAATATAAAAGCCTTGTGGATTATGAAATGTAATAGTACATTACGCACCTAGGGCAGGAAAAAAAGAAATGTCTCAGATCAGATGTAATTGTTGGCCGAGGTGAAGCCGAGGTCAACAAACATGTGATCTGAGGCTTTCTTATTTACTGCCCTAGGTGCGTATACTATTTTTCTCATCGACGAAGGCGGAAGACGGCAACATCAGTAAGCGCAGAAATCAGGGTCGCATCGCATCAGTAAGGGAAGAAAGTTGACGTTTTCCGCCCGGAGGTGAGAAAAATAGTTTTATATAAGCTTTAGCGATATGATAAAACTCAGCCTACCTATTTGTTAGGCTGAGTTTACTTAGTTAAACTTACCCACGTCCAAGATAGGGAAACACATGCGTAGATAAATTATTATTCTAGAACCTATGCTTTTATAGAGTAAGTTTAATTAAAATTTGTCTAACAACTCCACTTTACGAGAGAGTTGATGAATGAAAGTTATGAAGAACTAAAGTAGTTTTACTTGTAATAACGCGGTGTACGCGGTGGGGATTATGAACGTGTCTTGTTTTAATGGCGTAGAGGACAAACGAGCTAAAGGATCACCTGATGGAAAGAATAGGGAAAAGTGGAGCTAAATGGAGTTTCTAAGAATAAAAAATATAATAGAACTTGAATATAAGACGAAAAGAATTTTATGCTTGTACCTTAGATACCCCGTCTTGCCTCACTACCATAAACATCGCTCATAGTTATTTACGAAGACTTTACCAGATATTTATCAGATTCAGTGAGTACTGACACAATCCCCAGAAATTTTCCAACTCGTTTACCAACAACTGTACTAGAATAATATGTATCGTTGATAATAATAATCAATGCAAAACCATACCATCCATACTAATATTATAAATGCGAAAGTGTATCTGTCTGTCTGTTACCTCTTCACGCCCAAACCGCTGAACCGATTTTGCTGAAAGGCATGGAGATACTTTGAGTCCCGGGAAAGGACATAGGACACTTTTAATCCCGGGAAAAGGTACGGTTCCCGCGCGATAATCGACTTTTGGCGCAACGGAGTTGCGGCGACATCTAGTGTATTTATAAACCTAAATGATGGCTAATTAAACTCAGCAAAACAGAAAACTTGTGCAGCGATTGACGAAAGAGAAATATAGCCATCCCGAAATCTCGTCCACTCGCAACAAAACATTTGGGGCACTTACCGTAAATCGTCGTCAATTTATCGCCCGCTAAGTGTAAGTAACAGCTAAAAGAATTTACTGATCCCAATTACGGATGGGTCCAACAATACCCAGAATATTTACTCATTATAACCGAATTTCACTTAGAGAAGATTCCAGATTCCGTATTATTTCTCTTGTATTTTTATTTTATACGCAATGAAATCATGGTTTATTTGATAAATGCGAAGGTTTGTTTGATATTAAACACGAGTTTAATTTGATAAGGTTTATTGTTTATTTTGGTTGAGCATTTTATTTTATAACACAACAGAAAAATTACATTTGAAAGCTAGAATTTTTTCAGCGTAACTATTACTTTTTAACCCATCAACCCCAATAAGGATACCGGCGATCGCGACAACAATAGAATAACAATAGTTTTCCAAGAATCCGTGATCGAAGAATTAAGGTTCCATAGCCACACGGCAAAAAAAAACGGAACCCTTTTAAATTCATCATGTCCGTCTATCCGACCGTATGTCGCAGTCACTTTTTTAACATGTTTATCAGAAAAAAACATCACACAAAATATTGTGATGATGATGAACTATGGTAAACCGCTGATTCATCAGTTTCAATTTTATCCCTATTAAAAGGAACACCGAAATGCGATTATTGAGATAGATAGTTCGCGTGTTCCCAACAAAAAAGCTTTTAACGTAAAATAGCAATACGTTAGTGCTCGGGTACGCCTCGGGCCTCGGGTTTCAGACCCTTTAGCCAAGGTGTTTTCTTTATCGCTCCTATATAAAATCGCCGATCAAAATGTATGGAATTCATAATATAGCGTTAGATAATATTGTGAAGTTGACGTTCGACTCGTCTAATATCATTTCCACACATTTTAAAAATTAGCGATTCTATAAAGAAGTGTGGTCCAGTCAAATTAGGCTTAAATTAGATAGGAACCTCGGAATTCGAGATGCCCAGCTGTAAGTCTGTGAATATTTGTATATTGGCACCCTAAATGTTGTCTCAAAACCTACATAAGTGTGCGAAAATATTAAATTTCAAGGTCAAAATGTCACAAAAATCGGGTTTTGCACTTTTTTTGTAAATATTTCATTTCCTATGGGTTTTTTGGTATTTGTATTTATAACCATGATGTAGAATACAAAATTCTCTACAACTTCTGTTCAAAAAAAATTTTATACGGTGAACCGTTTCCGATAAAGAGGGCGGAGAGCGCGCGATCAAAGTATCACTTCAGGTTAACTGGTGCCTCCGGTCGAAAACGCGCCATATTCAATGTGTCGCGACACCAGTGTCCGATCCTTTAATGTCGTGATGTATGGCATATTTCCTCAATAAATTGGCTCTCAAATTTTTTCTCTCTCTCACGGTTGTAAAATGGCAGCTATTTTAGTTTTTCCCGGGCTTTCACACTAATCTGACCAATACTTCTCATGTAAATATCCTATGAATATAAAAACGGTCTTATTTAATAGCTAAACTTATGGACTATGCTTACACAGGCAATACGTTATGAATTTCGTAGAATTAAACATAGAAAAACCAAAATTTAAGGAAAATGAAAGTCCTGATAGGCTGCAGAGAATCGTTTCGCATTGCCCAATCCTACACCTGGGCAAAAGTTCCAAAGCATGCCCTGTAACCATGTCCGATCCTTTAATATTATGGTGTATGGCATATGCTATTGACAAATTGGCTCTCAAAAATTTTTTTCTCTACCTTTTGAAAAAATGTTTTTCTCTGGCTCTCATACAAATCTGACCAATACTTCTTAATAAAATCGTTATAACTTCTTAACTATCTGACTTAGAGCATAGAAGCAAAGGATTTTTTTTAAGATGAAAATCTCCTCTATCTTTTTAAATGCACTATATTTTTCACAAGAAGCCATTAATTAAAGAATACACAACATTTTTTCCTTAAATGTTGGTTTTCCTATGTTTAATTTTCGAAATTCATAACGTATTGCCTGTGTAAGCGTAGTCCATAAGTTCATTTAATAATAAGACCTTTTTTATATTTATAGGATATTTACATGAGACGTATTGGTCAGATTAGTGTGAAAACCCGAGAAAATCTAAAATGGCTGCCATTTTACAACCATGAGAGAGAGAAAAAATTTGAGAGCCAATTTAGTGAGGAAATATGCCATACATCACGACATTAAAGGATCGGACACTGGTTTCGCGACACATTGATTATGTCGCGTTTTCGACCGTAGGCACCAGTTAACCTGAAGTGATACTTTGACCGCGCGCTCTCCGCCCTCTTTATCGGAAACGGTTCACCGTATAAAAAATTTTTTTGAACAGAAGCTGTAGAGAATTTAGTATTCTACATCATGGTTCTAATACAAATAGCAAAAAACCCATAGGAAATGAAATATTAAAAAAAAAGTGCAAAAATCCGATTTTTGTGACCTTTTGACCTTGAAATTTAATAGTTGCGCACACCCTACCATATGTAGGTTTTGAGACAATATTTATGGTGCCAATATACAAATATTCACAGACTTACAGCTGGGTATCTCGAATTCCGAGGTGAACTTACTATACTCATTGGACTAGTGATAAAGAAAAAGTTTTGGCTAGGGGCTCATGGTCGTATAAAATTAGTTCCTAGCATCTTGTAAAATATATTTGTTCTGTTTATAGAGTGTATAAGAACTTAGTAGTTTCTGTTGAGATTAAATTGAAAAAAGGACTTACATTCTTTTAAGTTTAATTTATATACTTTTTGCTGTGAGAGCCATAATTTGTAGAGGTCAAGAAATATAAATAAATATGCAATAAGGTTTAGAATTATATCAATACATATAAAGTTCAAACAGTAAATCGAGGTACAAATCTGCTATGCCTGTATTAAACTAGACGTAGATGACGTAGGAGATACTTTGCCTCGTTGTTTTGATTACATCCTATATAATGCCTCCGTGGTCTAGTGGTAGAGAGCGCGGCTCTTGACTCGGAAGTCGTGGATTCGATTCCCGCGTTGGAAACATATTGTTATTTCCAAGTTTGGTTAGGACAATGCAAGCTGATCACCTGATTGTCTGACAAGCATTAAGATGATCCATGCGTCGGATGGGCATGTAAAAAGTTGGTCCTGCGCCTGATTTCTCGCCGGTCGTGTCGGTCGTCCGTCCCACTGGGTTACGAGAATAAAGGAATAGAGAGTGCTCTTGTGTACTGCGCACACACTTGGGCACTATAAAATTACTCCTGCGTAGCTGGCCTGGTTTCAATGAAACCAGCCACCGTCACCGAAACCGGTGTGGGAGCTATTAAAACACCTATATATAATTTATTTATTTAGTAGTATTTTTAGTTTGCTAAAATTATGTCAAGAATATAGAGAATTTGGAAATATCGATTGAGTTTGTTGAATAAAATATTGGACCCTACCCAGGGCACGTATTTACAACCCTATTGGTTAATTCATAGGGCCATTTCTGGAGCAGCATACCTACATTTTTGGGATATAAACCCAAACAGGAATTTCCACCGGGTATACTTCCTGAAATTCTTATGCGAGGAGAATATCCTCCATAAGTATCGTATTACCAAAAGCATCCCGCGATAACTCATTTTGTTACCCGACAAAGCCAAAAGGAAGAGTAAAGGTCCAGTTATTAAAGCGTGACTATACTGTATATGTGTATAGATCAGTTAACTAAAGCTGGCACGTTCACAGTGCTGTCACTTATGCAATTTCACTATAAAGTATGTTTAAAAATATAATATGTTTGTATCATGATAAAAATTATCGTATAATCTGCGTACTATAATAATATGCTATCGTACATCGTTCGTACGCACAAAATTATCGTATGTGTACGATAATTATCGTACGGTTCCGAACGCTGGCCGCTCGCCAATCACACGTTACCGACTTGTGACATCACGCTGTATTTATAAACAGTAGCATAAGAAAAACAATAACTGTCCTCTTCACGCTCCTAAGATAGACCGCGCGCGAGAGAGACGGGCAGACTTTTTATGATGCGTATGCAGTACGAAGTCACGCCACGTGCTTATTCACAGACGCTACACAAGCGCAATGTTTAAATGTGTTGATCGTGCCAGCTCTTGTTATCTGACCTGTAGCTACACGAATGGATGTTAGTTTTATACATTCGCATTTCGCAATAACACCCTAAGATGCTACCCCAACATAGGCATTGGTATTTGGTTAACTTATAACTATTTACCTACCACGATAGCTCAACGACCTACAATAGATATCGCCTCCGACATGAGTTTGCACCACCTGTCACGGTTTTGCGCAGTTCCTTGCCTCTCCTAAACTTGAACTGGCTAATTGCTTGTCCAGGTGAAATGCTTCTGCGTGGGTCACGACTCCTCCCGAGCGGCGGTGGGTTGCGCTGACCAGAGAATCTACATATACAGCCTGCACAGCGCGCAGCTGTTACGGACGTTGGCGGCTGCGCATGACCTGGCAGCACTGGCTATTGCTGACAAGGACCACTTCTTATTGGCCGCTGGTAAGATTTGTCAAATCTTTGTTTGCGGATTGTAAGGGACAAAGCAAGTTTATTAATGGTTTTATTACGGTAGACAACCGACGAACAACTCAAGATTTTAAACTACAAAGATTCGTATATTAAAATAAATAATAATAAAGTAAAATTATACCTTATTCATTCCCTTTCGCAAAAATATACTGAAATTAAATTATTGGAACAATGAACATGCAGTAATGTACTTAAATTTTAATTTCGTAATAGCGTAATGATTTGATTACGCAAATAATTGAGAAAAATTGGATATTACAGTTCGTTTTCGTTTAATTTTTATCCAATTACTTACCTTTAATATGGCTTAAATTTAGTGACCTTTTTAACAAGAAAGTTTTTTTTTTTTAATCTTATTTATTTTATAAGCCTTACATCCTGAAGATTAAGTCGGCTTAGCAAGAAAGTTTTCCCAATAGGATTTTCATAGTAATTACTTTTAATGTGGCTTCAAATTTCTGACTAAAATTATTAAAATTAGTAAACAATTTTTGGCGTCACACAACATTAAATAGTATATTAATTTTGATATTATAGGCGAACTGTACTACTGACTTATATTATAATGTATTGTGTGATGCTAAAAATAAATCCATTCTTATTCTTATTCTTAAACTACTGTATTTTTTCAACTAGGTGGAAACCGTGTCACAATTTATTCATTCCACACGGAAGACAACTTGACAAACTTCAGGCCGACCAAGCAGATGAGCCGGCGGCAGACCAAGTCCAGGACTAACATTACTTTATTGCAGGTGAGTCCAAAACCTTTAAATATACTTAATAGTAATATGCGTTATTATGAAGACGTACTATTTTTGTCGCACAGTGAAAATTAACTAATTTGTCTCGGCAATTTTTTCCAAACAATAAAGAAGTGTCAAATTATTAAACTTCTACCGACCTAATTATGACACGTGTTACAAATCTTCATAGTAAATATCTAACTTTCTATGAAATTTTGTTACTAGCAGCGTAGTTTGAACCATAATATCAAAGTGAAAAATGCTGAGCAAATCCCCTGTTATAAAACGTTTAACAAGTTATCTATAACTTTCATAAATATGAAGAACTTTAGTTTTTAACATATTGTATTAATCGCATATTACGGTAAATTCCCATATCGCACGTACTAACAAAGTCCTTGTTTGCAACTTGGTCCTTCGAGCCGGATTCAAACTAACGCTATTAGGGTTTACATGTATTGAACAATTTAACGAATTTATTAATATTATGTGTACTTAATATAATATTGTGCTGTGAAGTGTAAATAAATATTATTGATGTATTTTAGAAATGACAAATGTTTTTAGTAGGTAAAGAAATGTTAGAGGGGTAATTTAGATCGCCATCAACAAAGCTAACATTGTATCAGACGCGCTTCCGCCGAGGCCGGATATTACACCAAATTCATGGAAACCGATCAAAGGGGAAAATGACACGTTTCCACTGGTTATACCTACAAGAATTTCTTTTACTTTTTTAGTAAAAAAGGTCTATACAAATCGGTAAAATTATATCGTGAAAAGGAATTGTGGATATATATTCCTTTAACAACCATCTAAAATCATTTTATAGGGTATAATTTTCTTTACATTGAGTTAAAGTAGTAACTAATGAAGAAGAAATACACCCAAAAATAGAACGACGAAAAATAGACATCTAAAGTGTATCTATCTGTCTACATAACATTTATCTTCATGGATATATTTGTCTGTTAAGTGGGTAACCAAATATTAAGTGTTAAATTGCTGAAACGATTTTCCGAGATACTTCTCGAGATCTCAGGGGAAGGACATAGCATATTTTAACCCCGGTAACATTTACTATTAATAATAATAATAGCTTACCATCCAATTATTATCAATCCCCCAGGCTGAACAGAACGAGCTTATCCCGATCAGCTGCCTCGAAGTATCTCGTGACGGCCAACTAGCGGCCAGCGGTTGTGCTCGCGGCCTCGTGCGAGTCTGGCAGCTGTCTACTCACAGACTACAGACGACACTAAGCGGCCACATGGGCCATATCACCTGTGTGACCTTCTCACCCAACAACCTGCTCGTGCTAAGCGGTTCCGAAGATAGGACGATCGTGGTGTGGCAACTCGCTGATAACTCACCGTCGTTGACTTATAAGGTACGGTTTGAGTTGAGCGATTTAAGCACAGACTACAGATGATGCTCAGTGGGCACAAGGGGCATATCAATTGATTGTTATAGACAGTGTCACATTTATACATTTCTCTCAATTTCAATAGAGAATAAATACTGACAGGGCCATAAGCAAATTGTTTTGTGTCTGCAAATAAATATATTCGTTCTAAGAAAACATTTTAACTACATGTAGAAGGAAGAAGTAGATGCCATCACAATCGCGCCTTACCTTCAGCCAAGTTCACCTTAATATTTTCATCAGGGTCACCAATCAGCACTGCAGACTCTACTGATGATGTCGGACGGTCGTCGCGCGATGTCGGGCGATCGTTCCCGTCACGTTCACGTGTGGCTGGTGGACTCGGGCATCGTGCTGCTGTCCGCGACGTGCCCTTCCGCTAGCATAGATGTTACGCTGAATATGAAGTATGCGGTGAGTACTACAAAATATTATAAATGCGAAAATATGTCTGTCTGTTCTATATGAATTATAATTAAAACGCTGAAGCGACATTGACGACACATTTTAGCGTAGAGAATTAACAACTATGTGGTAGTAAAATTAAAATGGAATAATCTTAACAGCAGCGAAATATACCTACGTGTGCCATGTTATAAACAATTTTTTCGCGAAGGAAATAATTGCGGGCAACTTCCTGTAGATCCAATGCTGCAATGCAGGGCAAAGGGACTGCCCACAACCCAATATCTATTTTCATGTGTCATTTCATACTGTAGGCAAATCCTTAAAATATTCAGGTTCACTTGCGGTCATCGCCTACCTAGTAATTTTGTTTATTAAGGCTGTCACAGACAGAGCAGGTAATGTAAAGATGTATATTATAGCACGATACATCTCGATACATCTCGATACATATTTCTATTGAAATCGTCAGGAGACCACACACAACGGCTATAATGTATATTTTTACATTATAGCTGTTGTGTGCGATTTCTATAGAAAGATGTATCGTACTAATTATAGCAGTATATTAATACATCTTTACATTACCTGCTCTGTCTGTGACAGCCTTCACTTAGCAAAATATCGTGCTTTATCTTACATCTTAGTGAAAAACAAAAGAAATAAGTGTATTGTCCACAGTAATTAGTAGGTAATATTTTTCGTCAAACAATCGTTGACCTAAATAACTATATTTATAGCAATACAAAAACGTGAAAATCAATAAAGCAGCTTTAACAAACCAATTGAAAGTAATCCAACAGTTAGCTGCCCATTAATATTCAACACATGGAAATTCACAACAGACCGACAACACGGAAATCAAAGTTCATAATCACGTTAGAACTCAATTCACAAATATGGCGAACAATAACAATGCAAATTATACAGCCTCTTGTTAATAACACCCCAGCAATTTAAATATTTTAACTTATTTATTATAGCTGCAGGCTAAACATGCTACAAGACTTTATAATATTTTTAATTTCAAGCTTTCTACGGAACTGACAAGTGCAGAAGAAAAGTCCTGTTTAAATGACAGATTAATAAAGGAACTCTGTGACTCGACTATCTCTACAAGCTGATAATATTTCAACTTCTTGGACCAATATACTGTACCTACTCGGCGAAACACGGAGGTAGCGGTCATTGACTCCCTCTCAAAAACTTGTCATTTTTTATACAAAGCCACGATCGACAACATCTGACACTTCATTGCCAATCGCGGTTTATATAGAAAATTACTAGTTTTTGACAGGGAGTCAATGACCACTACCGCCATGTTTCGCCGAGTACAGTATAGACATTGTAACGTTACTTATAAGATGTTTTGACACGTTGATGACTCTCTTTGTTCGAGTTGTAAGCGCGAAGTTGTCACGTAACGCCATGTGTTAGTTTTCATTTTAGTCTAAAAATTATATTTGGAGAACACCGGCGGGTAGGAATGAGTGTAAACTGTAAAACAGACGTCTCTCCAGTGATATATAGCATAATATGGCGTCAGTTCCAATATAAGCCATGCGCTAAAACAGCTTGTATTTAACAACTACATTCATATAGAAATTTAAAGATAACATAACTTTAATGATAATTTTATTTTGTGTCAAAACTCAAAACCTTAGATTAAAGTACCTAATCATTAAAATATGTCTCGAGCCGCCGTAAGACTACCACAAAAGTAAATTTACTACACCTAGACTACTTATTCCGTGAAAATTTCTCTAAAACCTTCATAAGCAAACCTAAGCTTCCAAACTAAAGTTTCTCTCGAAGTATTTACGGGCGCTAATCTTCTTACGCCGCGGCGCGTCTCAACTCAAACTTCAGTTTCTAATAAGTGCTCCCAACTTTGATCGCCTTTTCTTATTTAAAATACAATATTATTATGACAGACATCCTATGTTTGTCAGTAGTTTTGTTATGATAACTAATTTGGCTCTAGAAATAAGCCCTAATTTTCTAAGGCGGCTAAAACTATAAAGACTTTGTTGTTTTTAGGATAAAGGCATGCGGTTGTACCATCAGATAAAATTAATAGGCAAATGGTAGAGCAACATTAAGAAACTCGTAATTTGACGACTGGGCTAACCAAAGTACGTAGTCCATCATCTGCCAGCATAAATATATATTATTTCTCTGACTGTACGTGGTTCTATCACAATTTAAAATATCCATACTTCCATACTTCCATAATAACATAATCCATAATAATATTATAAATGCGAAAGTGTGTCTGTCTGTTTGTCTGTCTGTCTGTCTGTTACCTCTTCACGCTCAAACCGCTGAACCGATTTTGCTGAAATTGGGCATGGAGATACTTTGAGTCCCGGGTAAGGACATAGGATAGTTTTAATCCCGGAAAAATGTACGGTTCCCGCGGGATAAAGGAATTTTATCCCGCGGGATTATATATAAATTTATATTTTATTCTCTTTACCGTATCTAAATAATATCTTCTTATCATAACCGAAATTTGTTGCGTTAGATTTGTACCCGTATTTTAATAGGGTTTTTATACTCACTCTTACGTATCCCTTAAAATAAATCGAAACCGTTCAGCCTACTGTTATTCCTAGCAGCACCTCCGAACACAATACCGTGCAGGAAAAAGAAAAGAAATAAATTACTTTCCAACTGTAGTAGAAAAACGTAATTGAAAGGAAATTGTGTGTGCAATGTCGGTTTATAATGAAAATACCGTAGCCTTACGCGGCTGGTAATAAAAGTATTTGGAACGTTCACGTTATTCGCTCATCAATCAGCATATTTTTTTTGTCCTCACGCCTTTTTATTTCACAATTAAATCCAAAAACGACGAATCCGAAACGAACGAAAAAATATGAATGTAAAATCTGTATGTATATCTAAACTATTTCCAAAACATCAGGGCTGATTTTGATGAAATTTTGAAAGACAAAGAGACTATACTACTATTGCAAGAAAATGTATGCTGCGGGATGTTATTATTTAGCGAGCGAAGCCGCGTCTAACTTTTAGTTGCGAAGAAATCCGTAAAAACATGACGTTAATTTTCCCCTTTTATATTGGAATATTAGGCTCATTATCTAAACGTCTTCTGTCAATATTGGTAGGGTGCGTTTACATTATTGACCGACTCGGAATGATCTATAAATATTTAATGGCCATGGCGGCAACAAACTTTTACATCTGTTCGTCAATTATTAATTGTGGTCTATCGATCTTCTAAATTTTAAAGTACACGTTTCGGCCCGAATGTTCACCAAATGTTCATGAAAGTGTTTTATAATTCAATTTCGAATCAGCAGTAAAGTGACTGTCGCTTACTTTATTGCTGAGTAGTTTCGTGATGTGATAGTAAATAAGAGATGAGGATCTGTATACGACACATACTTAAAGTCCGAAGAAAAATATATACTCTTATTTTTATAGCTAAATGGTTCAATTTCTTATGTTATGGCTTAGACATAATCATCATAATACAGTCAATAACAATTAATATGCTGTAGTAGACTTAAATAACGTAGATATCTTTTATTCGGCCCCTCCATTTGGATCCATGATGGGCCAACACAAGCGGTTACGAAAGAGTATCATGCTCTATCGTACTCACATCCAACTGAGAAAAGGAAACTCATTTATTTATGACTAGCGACCCGCCCCGGCATCGCACGGGTATAAAATATATAGCCACTGAATAAATGATTAAACTCGACAGCCTATGATCCTTCACGTGGTCTACTTCTTATATTCTGTGCCAAATAACATATTGACGTAACGTAGCGGTGACGTAACGTAGCGGTGACGTAACGTAGCGGCGACGTAACATAGCGGCGACGTAACGTAGCGGCGACGTAACGTAGCGGTGACGTAACGTAGCGGTGACGTAACGTAGCGGCGACGTAACGTAACGTAACGGTGACGTAACCTAGCGGTGACGTAACGTAGCGGCAACGTAACGTAGCGGTGACGTAACGTAACGGCGACGTAACGTAGCGTTGACGTAACGTAGCGGCGACGTAACGTAGCGGTGACGTAACGTAGCGGCGACGTAACGTAGCGGCGACGTAACGTAGCGGTGACGTAACGTAGCGGTGACGTAACGTAGCGGTGACGTAACGTAGTGGTAACGTAACGTAGCGGCGACGTAACGTAACGGCGACGTAACGTAACGGCGACGTAACGGAATTAACGAATTTAAGGGTAAGCAACGGAACGGAACGGTATGTAACGGCGACGTAACGGAATTAACGAATTTAAGGGTAAGCAACACTGTTCGAGCGCTCACTTCACATTCACTTTTCCATTCTCTTTGTTCGCACTTTGCACAAGCAAGTTACAATCAACTAATTTTGTCAAAGTCTATCTTTAAATATCAACCAATCAATCATACAAGTCATTTGGTGACCGTGCAAAATACGAAACTATAATACGCAATCAGAGGATTACGAGGAATTTCAACGAGGAATAAGCAATATTACGTTCAGCGGTCATTCAACATTCCGATCCGGAATGGAATGGAACTGAACGGAACGGAACGGAACGGAACGTAACGTAACGTAGCGGTGACGTAACGTAGCGGTGATGTGACGTAGCGGCGACATAACGGAATTAACGAATTTAAGAGTGAGCAACACTGTTCGAGCGCCTACGATTACTAAATAGTTACCGTTACGTTACCTCACCGCTACGTTACGTCAAAATTAATTATTAGTTTTTTTTTCATTGTGATTTAATTTTATGCACAAAAGATTGTGTAAAGTGCCAAAAATTTAAAAATATTGTTTTATAAGAAATTAAAATACACTTATACTAATTAATACACTTTTACTAAATAAAAAAAATAATTTATAATAATATTATAAACATATTATCATATTATCAATAACAGGCCTTGTCTTGAATGATATAACAATCATAATACTTACTTACTTAATAATTTTCAGTAAGTATTTATCATAGAGTGGAATTTCTAAAAATCCCTTCTTATCGCACGCCTACGTTATACGAAGAACACTCCCTCCAAATTTCAAGTATTTACAATCACTGGTTTAGGCCGTGACGTGATTCCATTTTCATGTCATTCAGGACAAAGCCTTTTATATAATGATATAGATTGCCCATAGCTTACATAGATTGTGCATGCTAAGGGAGCTTCGCATTCATATTATCAATTATGATTCAACGTGAAAAGTGTATTTGCATTAGTAATTATTACATTACCGTAAGTAAGGCAGGCAATGCACCTGCAGGCTGCAGCTCTTCTTATCTTACGAGTGTCCATGGGAGACGGCAGTTGCTTTCCATCAGGTGATCCGTTTGCTCGTTTGCCCCCTTATTTTATTTTTAAAAAACCTTTTATCTCTATAATCTGTTTCTGTAGGTATTATCCGACGGCGACAACTCTGTCCGCATCTGGGCACTCGCGGAGGGCGACATAAGCGAAGAGAAGAGGTCCGTGTCGCACGCCGAGAGAGTGACGTGCTTCGCGCTGACGGCGGACTCCCAACACATCGTTACTGGCTCCTGCGACATGTCGCTCAAAGTGTGGCAGCTCAATGGCGGGAAACTATCCCAAGTAAGTTTCTTATATAGAAAGATATATTATGAGGTCTACGATTAGAAGGAAAAAATATTTTTTGCTTTGCGCTGATGGTGGACTCCAACACATTGTTACTGGTTCCTGTGACATGTCGCTCAAAGCGTGGCAGCTCAATGGCGGGAAATTATCGTAGGTGAGTTCTTTCAAAAGCTGGATTCACGCCTTATCTTGTGTGAATAAGTAACATGCTTCGCGCTGACGGCAGATTCCCAACACATCGTTACTGGCTCCTGTGACATGTCGCTCAAAGTGTGGCTATGGTAGCTCAATGGCGGGAAATTGTCGTAGGCGAGTTCTTTCAATAGCTCAATTCAAGCCTTACCTTTGAAGAAGTCAAGTATATTATTATATGTCAAGCTGAAGTGACATGCGTGTAGTGTGCGGCTAACGTGACCATACGTCCCGCTTTGGGCGGGACAGTCCCGCTTTCAGGCAGTCTGTCCCATTGTCCCCCGCGAGGCCAAAACTGTCCTGCTTTTGCAAACAGACCAAACGACAATTTAGGAAATGCCTGTGTAATGCCTGGAAGTAACGCACCCCCATTCAACAAATATGGTTATTCTGCCATATTGTGCTTGTACAGATAGGCATTAGACATTCATTTAATACTAAATCAATTGTATTTACCTCTAGACTTTCATAATAAATAATAAAATGAAAATAAAAGGGGGGAGGTCCGTAGCTATATCCCGCTCTGACAAAAAAAAGAAATCGCTGCCCTAGTGCTTGAATGGCCAATCGACCAGTGAGCAAATTTTACAGGAGACGTTTTTTTAGATTACTTAGGGATATTAATAGAAGTTCATTAAACTTTTGCTGAGTTAGAAAAATGTAGTATTTCTTTATATGTATAGAAATAGTAATTGAAAATAATAACTATAGCACTCATTATATTTCAGTTAATTATTGGAGATTGGCCAAAATTCTTCGGACATAATTATGTATATGGAGATTGAGCACAAAGACATGGAGATAGTTCTCTAAAATAACGTGCCAGTTTAGTGCTTGTTTGTCCAAAATACAACATGTTCGCTAAACAGTATGTTTAATGTTTTTATAAAATTATTAAAAAAATGTATATGGCCGTGTATTTAATATGTGTATGTATACTATGATGTTTGTCGCATCGAAACGAATTACCAAAACTGAACATAGCATTTTCAACCTTAACTCTAGAGCATAATGCACACATTACTTCTGCGAGGCAAATTAGCGTTGGTCGGGCACATTCGCGTGAATTTTAAATTCTCAGAAGTAATGTGTGCGTTAACGCTTTGGAGTTAAGGTTGAATTTGGTATGTTCAGTTTTGGTAATTCGCTTCGATTCTGCGCTAGTTTAAATTGACCCTAAATGTAACAAATATTGTTCTGAAAACCGCATCAGAATCAGTTCAGCCAAACGAGCGATAATTGCGGACAAACATACATCATACATACACACATACATAGAAGTCAATCTGAGAACCTACTTTCTTTAAGTCGGTTTAAATGTATGTGATTTGATGGAATAAAATATATTTATTATTATAAAATAGTAAGAACGGATCATGGCTTAGATGTGACCAGGCGCAAGGTAATAAATTATTTATTAAGTACTTACAAATAATCACCCTGTATTTACCCTCAAGTAACTTCGAACACTAAAACAAAATTGAAACAAAAGAATATATTAAGAAACTGGCAACGTACCTTTCCAAATCAACTTCGCTCATTTTAAAATCTATTTTTTCGTTGTTACGAACATTTTGAAGCCTATAAAGTATTTTTTTTTAAATTTTGTCGTAGTAAGCAAATAACAAGTAATAAACAAACAAAAATGGCGTCGCGTGATGTGCGCGTGACCTTCGAAATACTTGACCGTGATTGGTCGGTCGATGGATATTGGACAAACAAGACCGGAGATGAATATTTGGATGCGTTCATTTGAGCAAAATATGGAGTTAGACTACTCAAGCACTTAAAAAAAATTTTGTATGGGAGATCGGATATTTTATTTTTGCTAAAAAAGCAAGTTACACGCAAGCAAAATAAAAAATATTCATATTGTAAAGTGCGTAATCAGGGTTACTATTAGTTTGAAATAAAAAGTCTATTTTGGTAAAATTGGTCGATTGGCCATTCAAGCACTAGGGCGGCGAAATGGTCACTTTATATGGCCCATGATGTGAAAATCGCGCAATAAGTGCAGTACTAGTTCACTCAAACATGCGGTGACTGGAATTTGCGACTTATTGTCATCCTTAGCTATACCATCTGTATTTTATTAGAGCATCTGTATTGCAGATAATAACGTCCTTGTACTGAATAACGGCTAACGACTTCTACTAATATAGCCTCATTTTCCAGGTGCTAGTCGGTCACACGGACATAGTGACGTGCGTGGCGGTGTCCATAACGAACAAGACCCAGATTGTGTCCGGATCTTGGGATTGCAACCTCATCGTGTGGGACATCAACACCGGCACCGACCTGCACCTGCTGTCCGGACACCTGGGAAAGGTCACGTGCGTCAAGGTCACGGGCGACGGATCTATTGCTGTCTCAGGTAAGTTCAGTAAATAGAAAGAGATAGCAATATGCAGGTGGTGTTGATCTCGTGGGACTGCAACCTCAACATTAACACCTGGTAATGTTGAGGTGAGCAAAATTTACATTACTCTATGCACATACTTCCATAACTACAGTTTCTTTTTTATATAGGCGCTGAGGACAAGACGCTAATAATTTGGGAAACAAAACGTGGTCTGGCACTGACGTCACTGGCGCTGCACGTCCCACTGCTGGGCTTTCAGATCACCAGCGACTGCTCCAGGATCGTCGTGCATTTGTTGGACAGAGGTAAATACAAAAATCAGTCTAGGGTAGTTAGTGGTAGGTATAATATTTGCGGTTGGCTTAATCGTTTCCGTAAGGCTTCTTACACACAAACGGCACTTACCAACGGTTGATACAACTACAGCAGTTGTCTGCCGGCGACAAGCGTCGATGGCTGCAGTTGCATCTGCCGTTGGCAAGTGCCGTTCGTCTTGAAAAAAGCCTTGCTTGTCAAGAAGTGGAGTGATATCCAATTTGATAAACACCGCCCCTGGGGAGTCTCATTCCCCAGTCGATGTCTCTATGCCGCCAGGGATGAGGAAAGCATTTTTCATTTCATGTAAAAAAAATGAATTAAATTGTAAAAGGCTAGTGGTAGGCTTTAGTGGAGCCCTAGTAAATTATAAATGAAATGAAATATTTTTATAAAAAACCTGGCCTAAGCCTAGTTTGACCTTATTATATTTTAAATAAATTATGTATTTATTTGAAATATTATTCAGAGCATTTGAATAGGTTTTAAAAGTTGACACTCGTATAAGAAGGAAAGATTAATTTATTGAAATTCAAACATAATATTTGAGGCAAAATAGAAAAGGCAAATCAAATAGCTTTCAGCTGACTTTTTCAGTGCGCAATCAGACCCAAATCAATGCACGTTTGAGGACTCCGAGGTGGCAATTTCAGTGCAACCTTTTGAAGATGATTCGAAATTCTAATTTTATTCATCGACCTCTCTCGCACTATAAAATGATAATTTAAATGTGCTTTTTGCACTTTTGCTCTATTAGAATATTTGTTTTTTTTTTCAAAAACGTTATGAACGTTAACATATTTGTAGATGTTTTTTGCTTCAAAACAATTTCGCAATTATATCCGTTCAAGTCTATATTTCATTATTTAAAAAGTGCACGTCATTTAAACATTTTTTTTTTTTTTGTAATATTTACCTCCTTGCTAATAAAAATTTGACAAAGCAACTTTATATTCTGCCTTTTCCATCGTATCAGACAAAACAGATACACAATAACTAATCTGTTTTTCCAATATTTTTATTATTATGGAAAAGGAAAATGACACAAATGAACCGCACGGATATAATTTCTACAGATAATATCTGTGATATAGAAGGCATAATAATTCAGGATAGTCATAAAATATAATATAATGCCGTTCCTCATCGCCGACATACGAGCAATCCCCCTAATGGTTTTCATTAAGATCGATTGATACGGTGAATAACTCGTGTTATCTGATAGCTTTTGCATAATTAAAACGTACCAAAACCTGTGGCTCTTACGTTTTGAACTTAAATGTTTTAATATTCTCATTTTGAACCACCAAATATTATGAGAGCTCATATGAGAGTTTCAATGTAAGATGACTTCAAAAGTTTCGCTATGTTATTTCGTATTGCGTTATGCAGTATTTAATAGGGGCGAGAACGACTGAACCGATTTCTCATATTATACTTCAATTCTTTCTAATTCTTTTTACATTGTACTTCAAGGTGCACCCTTGAAGTACGAGTAAATTTTATGAATTGCGTGTAAATTTTGAAAATTTAAGAACAATTCATAGTATGTTCAGAATTATTTCAAATAATAACCTTTTGGCCATTTAAACTTCATATTATATATGACGAGACGATGTCCGTCGGGCCCGCTAGTTTATGCTTTTTAACAGACACAAATTGATATATTATTCAAGCGACACTAACCTATGCTCCAAGTCTAACAGACCCGTCATTTAACAGGTTGCCTGCCAATAATCTGCCTGCACAACACGCCGGCTACGTACGTCAAGATACCGACCTACGCCGCGCCCACCAAGGACGCCGACGGTAAATATTAGTTGTGCATTCTATTGATTGATTTGCACCGATACTTGAGCAATGAGCAACCTTTATTTTTATATAGTTTTATTGATTAAAATATGGCAAGTCTTAAGTTTTATTATAATATTTTTCACTTTAAAACAAAGCATAGAGAAATATTATATAATAACTCTTTACTCTATTAAAAAAAGTATTTACAGTTTTATGCTACCGTAATACAGCTAGAACACATCTAGTAAATCTTCAAATTTAGTTGTACTATTGGAGGCTCTTTTTCCATAGATCTATGTTGAAATCATTAATGTAGTCACAACGCTAAAAGACAAAATTTAACCCAATTATTCAGACTGTAAAAGCGATAGCTACTTTTATTTATAGGCAGAGAGTGTATCTATTTCAGAAGTTTTGAAAAATATACATATTATATTATTTAAAAAGGTAGTTCTAAAGCCGAAAGAATTTTACAACTTAAACTATTATTCTAGAACTGCGTCCTCTGGCGCCAAAGCGGCCGATGCGGCGTCTGCTCAAGAAGGAGGTATCGCTGGACACGTACACGTGGCAGAAGAAATACGCCCATCTGACCTCCGCGGCCATGATGGCGCAGGTCGACGAACGGCTGAAAAGAAGGTAGGAGTTTTGACAGTACTATCAGTGAAATTGATTCCTAGGCAGTTGACAGACCAACGTCATTTGGTCGGATCATGTCAATTCCATGTTAATTGTGATCTGTCAGGCGTCGGCAGGATTTGACGTAACGCGACCAAACTACGTACTTTCCCCACCTGCCTTGGAATCAACTTCTCTGGTAGTACAATGTACATGGATAGTACCATCAGTGAAACTAATTCAAGGCAGATGGTAGACCTACTTGGCTTAGTCGGGTTTTTTCAAGCCCAGCCAATAGATCACGTCTAAAATTTACTTCTCATAAACTGACCAAACAACGTAGGTCCGCCAACCTGCCAATAAATAATTTTTTTTGATGAAAATTTCGCCAATTTTGACCATTTGATATAGTAACTAGCTGTCCCGGCAAACGTTGCTTTGCCATAATAAATTTGCCATATTACTTTATTGAAGTGACAAAATAAGTATGTCACTATGGCAACGTCGATCGCTATCACGTCGCACAAACAATGGTCGCCGTCAGTCTCAGGTTGTAGTAATTTACTATTATTTATTCAACAAATGCACTTATCAATATATTATAAAGTACCGAGTAGCCGATTCTCAGACCTACTGAATATGCATATAAAATTTGGTAAAAATCAGTAAAGCCGTTTCGGAGGAGTTCGTGGACTAACATAGTGACACGAGAATTTTATATATAAGATAGACGAATATTGCATTATTACATTTATCTCGCACAAGATTCTTTTGTACTTCTATCAAACGTTTATAATGCGATAGAACTTATAGTATTCGCGTGCAGATAAAAGACAAGAAATAGGGCAATGTACGAAATTTAACGTATTTGGTATCCGTTATTTAGGATTATCGCAATTACCAACTACAGTGTATTGACTAGTTCCGGTATACTCTTAATACAGATCCTGGGATTTCTACGTAATACAAAAAATATTTCATTTTATAAGTAATTCTGTGTACTTCAGAATTAAATGGATACAATAAATATATCCGATAGAATTTAAAATACTCGGAAGCCTGACGGCCACAAATTATAAAGCGTAACAATATAAAATATGGGTATGTACGAGTGTATAACTTTATCAAAATGTCACATCCAATATTTATTCCAAAAATATATAGGAATATGTAACGATCACACGTCATATTTCATGTTGCAACCGCTGTTCTGCGTAGTTTACATGAAATGTATGATTCAGAACTTATACACGAGCTGTGTGAAAAATAGAGCCATCTATTTGACACGGTAAAAATACCTGTGGTTTTTATTCTAAAAAATAATACGTAGTTTGTCACAGCTTAGAAATGTACGGAAGCTATCACCTCAATTTACACCGGCGCGGAATGAAAGCGTGAATTTCGCGGGATTTGTCATGACGCAGGAATTCGCTGGAATGCTCGAGCATTCCTGCGAATTCGCACGTCATGAGGATATCCCATTGTTCAGTCCGTATCTTTTACTTGACTAGTTCGCGCGCCTTTCCCGCGGATTCCACAGACGGCCCCGGAGAATTCTCGAGAATTCCGCGGAAGACGCGCGTCCAATTTTTTGGCTCGTATTTAATTTTGTGTATTATACCGTTGATATTTCATCAGTTCATTATCATTTTCGTTGCAAAAATTCGACTACGTTCCATTCCGCGGCAGTATAAATTGAGTCTTCATCTAATTTACAAAATATTTATTGTGCAACAGAATTTGGTTCTTAGCCATCTCACATTCAGTAAGTTTGATAACAAAGTTAGAAGGTATAAACAATTAACGAATGGAAACGCATTACAAACGCACTTAGCAATACGTTATATTAAATTCCAGACATTAATTTAGTTTCCTAACTTCGCTGTTGAAATTATCGAATGCAAGTGAGCTACATACAGAACCCTGTAGTCAAGGCGTTTTCTTAATCGCTAAAATTTATGGAATAGACGAATCGAACGTCAACTTCGCTTCGCGTCAATTTCATACATTTTGATGATGATCGGCGATTCTATAAAAAGCGATAAAGACGTCTTAGCTCTAGCTCAGTTCTATCACAGAGGAAATTATGTATATGTGTAACGTTCTGTAGCAGGATTAAAATTAATGAGACCATTACAGATTCTCGGTATCGGCTTCGATGGAGGAGATCTCCAAAATCCAGGAGGCCAAGAACAAAGACCTGGGCTCGCAGGTAAGTGCTCTTGAGCTAACAATGGCTCTTTGACTGTATTTCATTTTGCATAAAAATACAAACGATGACTCTAAGGGTCTAAGCACACTAGGCTGAATTACGCCGGCGTAATTTACGTGGCCGAAATTACGTTCAGCCGCTTACTTACGTCTGATGCGACACACTATAAATTAGGTACGCAAAGAGCCGAAATTTCGCGGCGTAATTTCCGTTGCGAAACGCGCGCGTAAGTGAGTAGGTATTTAAAATTCTCAGATGTAGTGTGTGCGTTAACGCTTTGGAGTTAAGGTTGGATTTGCTATGTTCGGTTTTGATAATTCCGTCGCGTAGTGTGTTGCTATACAAAACATTACCGCCGCGCCGAATCGCTGCCGAACTTTACGCTTGACTCGGCTCAACGGAAATTGGGCAAAGTGTGTCGTCTGTCGCGTTCCATCCGTATTTTATATTCGTTTGATACGCGGCGAAAATGCGGCGGAATTTACGTCGGCGTAATTCAGCCTAGTGTGTTTAGACACTTAGATTATACTTTCTTTTACGTTTGTAAGCGAACAGATTTTAATTGGTACAAAGTCTATGATTTGTGCATTTAAGAGTCATTATTTACAATAGTTTGAGTTTTGTTGCGAAGTAGAGTAAAAATAAAATACGAGCAAAACTGGAGGCCCACACTATATTACGAGTACTTTTCACCTTTCTTCTTTTTAATTGCATTTTACTATCGTGCATAGTACGTAAGCAAAATGTATTAATTGAAGTGAAGAAATAAAACAAAATATTTCTTGACTGACACTTTGCTATCGGATATCGGATGCGATATCGGGTCGCACAAAGTGAAAAAGTTATATATCGTATATCGGCGTATTTACGTCCGGTATCATTTTATCGTAATTCGTACGATGTTGTAACTCCAATGGGGTTTTTTTAATGCCATTTGCCACCAGGTGCCGCTATAGTTATAGCTTTAGGGTCCATTGTATCAAATAGGCATAATATTATCGTGACACATGACAGCTATATCGTGACATATGACAGCAGTTTGACACGATAGACCCTGAGGCTACTTAGCGGCAATTGGTGGCAAATGGAATATCAAAAACCCTCGTTGGAGTTATCACATCGTACGATATGATACCGGACGTCAACATGCAGATATACAATATAAAACGGTTTCACTTTATGCGACCCGATATCGCATGTGATATCCGATAGCAAAGTGTAAGTATTACACTGACCCTGAAGCTACGTAGCGGCAGATAGAATTTCAAATACTCTTATTGTGAACCAGTTGTAAATTGACCCTTATTCTGTACCAGGTGAGCCTGGGCCCGGAGCAGGCGGCGATCGCGCAGTCGCAGCACTTCGACCAACTGGAGGCACTGTGGAACAAGATATCGCCACCACGACGAAGGTCCAACAAGGTAAGATACTGATCAAAGTTATAGAAATCCATCTATACCATCATAATTTAGCTCTTGTGAAAATGTAATTACTATTATTATTTACCAGGTTTGGATAACATTGATATTATGAATTTTAATATCTTAATATTCTTCGTCACACTTATAAATATACAATGTGTCTTGACACCGGTGTCATGATCTATGGCATATTTTATCGACAAATTGGCCTTCAAATTTTTTTTCTCTCTCAAGGTTGTAAAATGGCAGCCATTTTAGTTTTTCTCGGGCTTTCACACTAATCTGACCAGAACTGCTCTTGTAAATATCCTATGAAGATAAAAAAGGTCTCATTTGATAGTTAAATTTGTGGACTACGCTTACACAGGCAATATGTTATAAATTTCGTGGAATTAAACATAGAAAACCCCAAGTTTAAGAAAAAAAATGTCTATTTTTTATTAATGGCTTTTTGTGAAAAATCAAGCACGTTAAACTGGTTCTTTTTTATTCTTAAAAGATAGAAGAAGTTTTCATCTTCTAAAATACTTTTATTTCAATGCTCTAAGCCAGATAGTTTAGAAGTTAAAACGATTTTCTTAAGATGAGGTGGACAGATTAGTATGAAGCCAGAGAATTTTTTTTTCAAAAGTTGGAGAAAAAAATAATTCGAAAGCCTATTTGTCACTAATACAATCTATACATCATGAGTTCATTTTTTTTTCTGCAACTTTTGAAAAAAATAATTTATCTCTGGCTTCATACTAATCTGACCACCTTATCATAAGAGAAACGTTATAACTTCTAAACTATCTGACTTAGAGCATTGAAGTAAAAGAATTTTAGAAGATGAAAACTTCTTCTATCTTTTTAAAATAAAAAAGAACCAGTTTAATCTGCTAGATTTTTCACAAAAAGCCGTTAATAAAAAATACACATATTTTTTTCTTAAACTTGGGGTTTTCTATGTTTAATTCCACGAAATTTATAACATATTGCCTATGTAAGCGTAGTCCACAAATTCAGCTATCAAATGAGACCTATTTTATCTACATAGGATATTTACATGAGAAATACTGATCAGATCAGTGTGAAAGCCCGAGAAAAATTAAAATGGCTGCCATTTTACAACCGTGAGAAAGAGAAAAAATTTTAGAGCCAATTTGTCGATAAAATATGCCATAGATCATGACATTAAAGGATCGGACACTGGTGTCGGGACACATTGTATAATAATATTATAATAAAGAATTTGGAGAAGGCACATTCGCAGTTGGACGTTTCGAAAAGTCACGTTTTAGGGGAGACGTAAACAATAATAGACAATAAATTTATACCCAAATAAAATATACAACTCTGGGCGTTCGCTGCGTTGAGCGTGTGCCCGGTGCGGATGCCCGTCGCGGGCGCCCGGAGCCATACGACCCGCCTCAACGTAGCGCTGCTCTATGAGATGACATGAAACAAGCACGCCTCGCGGGTGGCCGCGCCGGGCGCACGCTAACGCAGCGAACGCCGTTATATGGCCACAAGCTATAAATGAATACTAAACTCTAAAGAACAAACCATTAAAACGATCTTACTTGTTATAGTCGCTGTCGAAGCAGAGTTCTCTCATCGAGAGAGTTGACTCTTCAGACGAGGATCACACTCCTGTGGAAGAACAAGGTATTTTCAGACTTTAATTATTTCTATAATAATAATTAAAAGTTTTCAACTGAAAAAATGCAGTACCGTTTAATTTAACCTTCTTACTAATAATGATAGTAACGCAACGTATAATATTCGAGGTTCGATGTTTTTGTCTGTTTATGACTTTTCCAACATTCCAGACAAATGCAATCAGAGCTTGTATAGTTATTAACTGTATAAATATTTTTACTAGTAATAAAAACTCTTTTAGCTAGTTACTGTATTCATTATTAGTTACAATAATAGTAATTTCGTTAATTTTTATTCCACAGAACACATGGTGGAGTAGGAAGTATACTTTTATTTTTATTACTACTGTCTATATTTATTTGAAAATCGAGCTGGTCTCATATTTTTGGTTTTAGTTATTTATGATTATTGAAAATCGAAGACGTTTTTCCGAAGTGCTAAATATTTATTTTGGTTATCGGATCAATTATTTTCTATTGCATTGTACGACCAGACAAATTGATTCAATTCTAGATGGCGGACTTACATTATTTTATCGGGTTACCTTACGTCAATAAGTATGCCGCGCCGTGATCTGTTAGCCTTGAGCGCTTGATTATAACCCGACCAAATTAGCAGGCCCGCCGACTTATAATAAATCAATTTCTCTGGTAGTATATACTGGACTTAAAAGATCGTTTACTTACATTAAAAGTATTTTGTCAAAATGAAAAACACAACATAACTTCGGGAAAACTCTTTAATTTTATGTTATATACTTTAAAGTGTTATTTATGTTATTCACTATCGTACTTAAAGTTGTAATCGAATACCTAAGATATAGGATGTTATAGCGTACCTAAGTTAGTCTAGACCTCCAGCCTCTATGCAATGTGATCTTGTAGGCTATTTTTGGACCAGTTTCTTTAAACCAACTTTTTATTTTTATTTTCTTACAGATTTACTTTGATAAAAAGTGGTACTATGTACGAAATGGCAGAATTGATACTTTACTATTTTAAAATTCGAAAACGTAACAACGATATCGTCCGACTCGTCGTGTCGCAACTTATAAATGTCACTTTGCGCCTATAGAATTATCATTTCAACAACGCAGTGTTCTTTTCAAAACTTAAAAATGTATTAAAATACGGTAGACTGTACTGTAATTTCAATGTTAAAAATGCTGGTATCTCGATAATAATAGTGCGGTTATACGTATAACAAGACAAGTCATATTCACTGGTCACTGGTCAGTTCGGTCAGTCACTGGAAAACCAATCAATTGAAAATTCAAATTGCTGTAAAAAGTGAAACATTTTTACTCACTGTAAATTATTATACAACAGACAAATGAAATGTTACTTTAATAATATTTTGACCAACTTCGATATGCATAAATTACAAGCTTATATTGCGGGCTTTGAGCGCGGCGATGAATCGATAAATTACGTAACGAAAATAAACCTAACAACCACACTCCGACAGGCACAGCGGTACGATGTACTACTCAAGTCGTATGCGAATTATAATTGCATAATTTGATAAAAATGCTATACAATAGCTTTACCGCGGCAGTCCCCGAGTGCCACACGTATTTTTTTAATATAAAATATTAAATTTGGTACTATAAAGTAACTGGTCCCATTTTCTTAGATAATATTAATTAGTAGGTATAGGTTTAAGTATTAGCATTAGACTTCATAATGCTTTATAAGCATTGGTTACCTATATTATTATTTATAACTATAACCGTAAAGAGTCTTTATTTATTTAATATTTCGTTGCAATGGTTGTGTACTTTATTTTGTAGAAAATTACTATTTTTAACGTTACCGAAAAACTCATATTGACAAGACGTAAAAAAGGAGAATGTTAAAAAAATTGATAATTAATAATGTGCAGAACGCGCAAACGCACAATGAAATATTTTGTCGATGTATTATGAGTATTGAGTATATTGTTTTTATATAATTTACTATTTTAGTAAAAATGTTTCCGAGATTACGTTGCGCGTCGTATCGTTGTTCTATTTGTCATACTTGAATTAAATGTTTCAGAATTCATTATTTATTGGTGGACTTTATGCAAATATGCAAATGAAACTACTTTTATAAGTTTTATAGTAATTTCTCTAATCGATTAACATTGCTTTCAAGCTTAAAATAAAAATGTGAAGTCAGCGTAAAAACTAATGGATTTAACTAATATTAAAAATAAATTAAGAAATACATAAAATCAATAAAACAAGTAACGAAAAAGAATGTATCCGAAACAAAAACTGCTAAAAGTAGTTTAATTTGTAATCACTTCGTAACATAAGGAATCGAGTTAAGCGTAAGTGTTCCATACAGTTACTACACCTCTGACCTTTACGTCGAATACATAAGGTTCTTAATCGATTGTCCGAGGTGCAGTGCCTGTTGGCTATAGTGTAGGCTTGTAATATTTTCCCCGATTGTATCGAACTAGAGTTTCCCAACTGTGATCCCTAATAAAGACTTCTATGTAAGTACGTACCCTATGTAAGTATTTGTAATCGATCTACTGTACATTCGCGCTAAGCTCGCAGTGAATCATTAGCGCAAATGTCAAAATAAACAAAAAATATATCAAATTAGGGCTCTGGGCCCCACACGAAACTGCGAGTTCGCATCGCATCGCATAGAATTGTCATTTTTATTATGAGTTTTGTTGCACATAATATTTGAGATGCGATGCGAATTCGCAGTTATGTGTGGAAGCCCTTATATTTAAATTTCTGTGTGGATATGTCGTTGGTTTTTGATATTGCCACTGATGACCTACTGCAAATTTAAGGCGGATGGAGTATAGTGAATACTAGTCCTTAGTACTTACCGTTTATACCTGTAGGTATACTTAAAAATATGTCTTGTATTATAACAAAAACACGATCAGGTTATAAACGCAAATGCAGCTCTTTTACAGCAAATGATTGTCAAACTATTTTCCTCCGTGCATAAGGGTCAGGGGGGTGTGCCAAAATGTTTTCGTTTTCGCTTCGTTATAGAATCGCCGATGAAAATGTATGGAATTGACATAAGCGTTCGTTAATATGACAATTAAAACATTAATAGCACAAAAACATTCAGCTAAATCAAAATACAAAAAAAGTGGCACAGACGAGCACCGTGAGAGGTACTTAAAATTAAGAAATCGATGCAACAAGACTGTTAGAGATGCACAAAGACGCCATATTCACTCTTCTCTTGACAAAAGCGACCCCGCTAGAATCTGGAAGTTCCTTAAGACCCTAGGTGTTGGTAGAAATAATGATTCCTCCTTAACTCTCAATAACATAGATATTAATGTTCTAAATAAACAATTTACCTCCCAGAATACACCTCTTGATCCTAATTCTAAATCACAATTGATACATTTACTCTCATCCGCGCCTACACCTGATTATCCTTCCTTCCTTTTCAAACGAGTTACTGTGGAAGAAATAAAAAAGAATGTCATGGGTATTTCGTCAAATGCAGTTGGTGATGACAATATAAGCAAAAAGATGGTCACGTTAATTATAAATGAAATTGCACCTATTGTTATGCACATTTTCAATTTTTCCATCGAGAATGGCGTTTTTCCGTCTATCTGGAAAAGGGCACAAATTATTCCATTGCCTAAAAAAAGTAAACCCACATCTTCAACAGACTTCCGCCCAATTTCGATACTGCCGTTTTTGTCTAAAGTTCTAGAAAGGTCAATCCAGCAGCAACTATTAACTTTCATAAATAAAAACAGTCTTCTTAGCGCCTTCCAATCAGGATTCAGACCTGGCCATAGCACTGCCACGGCACTAGTCAAGGTCACGGATGATATAAGATGTGCTATGGACAATAAACAACTCACTTTACTTGCCCTTCTTGACTTCAGTCGTGCCTTTGATTGCGTAGACCATGATATTCTTTTAAGTAGACTTAAGGCTCTTAACTTTTCGCCTACAGTCCTCAGTTGGTTCCGAAGCTACCTTGGGGGGCGCCGACAGCGTGTTCGAGTGAATGACAAATTTTCTTGTTGGTCCACTATCTTTGATGGTGTTCCTCAAGGTGGTGTACTATCCCCTGCTCTGTTCGCTTTGTTCATAAACTCTATAACAGTCATGCTTAAGTTTTCTCTCTTTCACCTGTACGCAGATGACCTCCAAATCTACACTCAGTCTTCCTTAGAGAATCTTCCAAGGCAAGTTATCAACTTTAATAGTGATTTGAATACAATCTGTGAGTGGAGTAAGCGTAACGGCCTCACTATTAATCCCAATAAGTCGCAGATCATTGTCATTGGCAGCCAGGGATTAGTCTCAAGGATTGACTGGGTGAACCTCCCTCCGGTGCTCGTGTGTGGTACTCCTGTTCCTTTTAGTAAAAAGGTAAGGAATCTGGGTGTTCTTATGGATGAACACCTCTCATGGTCCGATCATATCTCAATGATCAGTAGTAAGGTGTACGCGGTGTGGCACTCACTGGGAAGGCTTAAGAACATATTACCGATTAAAACCAAAATTATGCTTGCCGAATCCTTATTTTTATCGATATTAGATTACGCAGATATATGCTATGTAGACCTCACTCAAGAAAAACTAAATAAGCTTGAGCGTCTCCAAAATATTGCAATTCGCTTTGTCTTTGGTCTGCGTAAATTCGACCACATATCGGAGTACCGTTCTAGGCTTTCTTGGTTGCCCATACGTCTTCGTCGTAATACGCGTGTTCTATCTTCCTTGTACACTTTGCTATATGATCCAAGGGCACCGTCTTACCTTAAGGATAGATTTAACTTCCGAACACCGGATCCTAAACAATTGCGCTCTTCAGCCAATCTCCTTCTCCAAATCCCTAACCATAAAACAATTTTTTATGGACAGCCCTTTACGGTCAGGTCGATACTTTTATGGAACTCTTTACCAACTAATATAAGGCAAGCTAAAAGCATTTCTAGTTTTAAATCGTTACTTAAAAAACATTATTTAGATTCGCTTTCTAACTGTCAATAGTATTAATGATATGACAATTCAGTCATCACAAATTACGTCAATTATCCTTCTCCTTTTTATTTTTATTTTTACTCACACAATATTGTATGTTCAGTAAATTATTATGAATAAGTATAGAATATTTATTACTTTATAACATTTTAGTTATTATTTGTGTATTAGAATGTAAATGGCATATATATATTAGAATATATAAATTAGGTATAATATATTAGAATATAATTTAGTTGTTAAGTTTCATTACTTTTAGATTTTAGTGCACAGTATACCCTACATTAATTGTTATTGTACTCCTATACCAAAGGTTGCTTGGTAGAAATTGCTCAATAGCAATAAAGTCGCCTTTGTGTTCATGTGTCCTGGTGAATGTATATTTAATTATTTGTTGTACTACAACTTTTTGAACGCAATAAAGTATATTCTATTCTATTCTATTCTAATATGACGTTGACGTTCGACTCGTCTTATGTCAATTCCATACATTTTGATCGACGATTCTATAACGAAGCAAAAACAAAAAAGTTTCGGCTAAATGGCCTGTTTACATTGCAACGTCAAACTTGTATTGCATTTTAAAGGTGAACGCACATTTATCGGCACGCACGCGCCGAACGCGCTGCGTTTCCTAGAATACGTTCTATGAAATTAGGCCGTGTTCATACCAAACCGACTGTGAGCCGCCGAATGTGAGCGAATGTTACGCAGTTTATTGTATTTCCATACATATTCACTATTTCGTTCACACCTAACCGACAATACGCTATTGCGCTAAGCGTAGGCGCGGACATTTGATACCGTATATTTTCACGTTCACACTAGGGCTCACAGTGAGCCAGCTCACATTCGGCGGCTCACAGTCAGTTTTGGTGTGAACACGGCTTATGTGAAACCTCGCACATTTGTCCGCACCGCACGCGCCGCATTTCGTGTCACGTGTGCGGTGCGTTTGACGCGTACGGCGCGTAGTGTGCTGACAAATGTGCGATCGGATTTAAATTCCATTTCACATCGAATTGACAGACTTGCCGCTCGTGGTGGTAGCCTGTTAGGCATCCATTACACGGTAGGTTCCTCGTCAGTGAATTCCATCAATCATGAATTATGTTTGACTGATGGTGACTGATGGACTGACGAATGTATCCAGATTTTCGTCAATCACCGTCAGTCACGCTCTTACACGGTAGGTTACCCATCAGTCACAGTCATGACTGTGGTAAAACTGACAGAAAAACCTACCGTCTAATGGATGCCTTACAATTTATAATGGTTCATTTAAGAATTAATGATTGCAACACCTTGCAACGCTGCAATTCTAACTGACCCTTAGTGTTATAAAGTTGAGAAAACGTAAAAAAATAATAAAACTGTTTCGGGTTTCTACACTTTAACACGCTAAAATATTTGTTACGAAAATAAACAATTTCGCATTGCTAAGACAAGAGAAGTTATAATATTGTTCTTATTATTATTTTAATACGTCTCATGTTTTACGAAGAATACCTATAACATAACCTTGTCGTGATTTTTGTAATATTATTTCTACGAGAAAAAAATCTCAGAAGCTATTTTGTTACAGCTATTTGCTATGTATTCGAGTATATAAAGTAGTTACTACACGTGGCAGGGGGCTTAACCACCACGTTTTCTTTATAGCTTCTTTATAAAAGACGAGCTTTTGCCCGCGACATCGCTCGCGTTAGGAAGTATTATTATATACATTAATTTTCATCCCCTATTTTAACCCCTTGGGGTTGAAATTTATCAAAATCCTTTCTTAGCGGATGCCTACGTCATAACATCTACCTGCATGCAAAATTTCAGCCCGATCCGTCTAGTGGTTTGGGCTGTGCGTTGATAGATCACCATGTCAGTCAGTCACCTTTGAGTATATATAGATATAGAAGAAGAAGATGAAAAATTTATGGGATTTGACATTTAGAGCGTTCGATAATAATATGAAGTATCAATTTTATACTTTTTGATCGGCGATTCTATAAAGAAGCGATAAAGAAACGTCTTATCTTAACCCCCACTTTTACTGGGGGCACGGTAGTGCTCGCGCCAAGTCTCTAGAGATTTAGTAGCGTTTAGCTCGAGATATTATGCGTAGACAAGTCTAAATTACTCATTGTATTAGATGTTAAAATGTAAATTAGGAAATGCAATAATACGTTATAAGTAGATGCACCTTAGTGATAGTTCTTGTTTTATTGTTGTTGGTTATATTTTTATGTTTTTGGTGTTTAACACGAGATTTTTAGTCTAAATGCACATTTTCATGCAAAATTTTGGAATATTGAAACCATAAAAGAACTTTGTAATAATATTATCTGTTTACTAAAATTAGGCTTATACACTTTTTCATAGTCCATGCAAAATTATCGATTGGCAGAAAAAACTTCCTATAATTTTCTCAACTTATATAATAAATAATTAAAGCATGGAATTTATTTAAAACAAATATTTATATATTTCGGGTATTGTTGTATAAGTTGTGCTTTTTCTCTGTGATATATTTCTGTTATTTAATAATACATTGCATATCTGAGATTATTATATGTTTTTAATATAACGAATATACTATTTATTATTACAATTGTCTATTTAGTAACTATTATCAAAAATTATTTATAAGCAGCTTTATAGTTACCTCTTTTATACCAATATTGTTTTTAGCCACCATATTAATCTATACAAATGTGTACGTACAAAATGTGCCTAGTAGCGCGCAAATTCAATTTATAACAATAACAATTTCAATTTAATCCTTCAGGCCCCGCGCGAGCACTGGTGATCGCGACAACAATAGAATACAATAGCAATTCCTGGAAATTCCGAAGTATTAATACAATAATTAACATTCTCAGATATGACTTGGTCATAAAACATAATATTATTTTATGAAATGCGGGTCGCATTCAATATATAAAGTCATAATGTGCGCTAACTATATTATCTTGGCCTTATAATGACATGATTTCAAACTAATAATAATGCAACTCTTCACTATCGAAACTGCAAAATGATTTTCGTAGTGGGTCTACGGCGTAGCGCTACGAGCGTAAGCACGTTTAATTATTATTGTAGTAGTACTAATTACCTTCTCAAATTAATAATAATATTATTGAAACGCTTCACTATCGAAACCACAAAATGATTTTCGTAGCAGGTCTACGGCGTAGCGCTACGAGCGTAGGCACGTAGCACGTAGCTTTGTTCAGCTGTGTTCGACAAATCCGACACAGATTAGCTACAGCGAGAGACTATAATCCGATTTTATATAATACTAGCTGTCCCGGTTAACTTCGTGTCACTTTAAAACCCTCCCTGGACTTCTACGACTTTTAAGACTAAAATCAGCCCAATCCGTTCAGCCGTTTTCGAGTTTTAGCGCGACTAACAAATTCGAAAATCCATTTTTATATATATAACTAGCTGTCCCGGTGAACTTCGTGTCACTTTAAAACCTTCTCTGGACTTCTACAAATATTTTAAGACTAAAATCAGCCCAATCGGTTCAGGCGTTTTGGAGTTTTAGCGCGACTAACACATTTGAAAATCCTTTTTTATATAAATATAAGAATAGCTGTCCCGGCAAACGTTTCTTTGCCATATTATATTAAGTATATTGCCCGTATTATTTTATTGAATTAGTGACTAAAATATAAGTATGTCACCATGGCAACGTCCATCGCTATCCCGTGACCCGCGTCGCATAAACAATGGTCGCTCTTTATAGACAAATAATTTGCAATAAAATAAAATTGCGACTATAATTTGAGATTTAAACTATCCTATCTCTCAAGTTGGATCGAACTGCACATGGTGTGCAAATTTTATTATAATCGGTTAAGTGGTTTAGGAGTCCATTGAGGACAAACATTGTGACACGAGATTTATATATATTAAGATAAGATCTTCCCATTCGGTTGCTAATGTTACTTGTGAGTGTTTCTGGTTATCATAATAATGTTATCTGAGTTTGGAAACTAAAGTAATGAAATTACAATACTGATCACTTAGTTTTTAAAATTAAAACTGAAAATTATCCTAAAATGAAATTTGAGTTTCACTTGCGATTTATTAATTATGTAGAAGCATTTAAAAATATGTAAAAAATCTAAACAATAAATACAATTTAACAAAACAAATCCTTTATTACATTCGGTTTACGTTTAAAATCCTTCCAAAATATGCGAGATTTGAAAAAATATTCAAGACGAAAATCATTCTAGTTACAAAATGTTTTTTTTTTATATTTTACATCCTATTCATTAATATTGAATTGTACATTTTTGTTGACCATACCAAGCACTGCACATAATACAATGTATGTTTATTTCTCAATATATTATTATGGTGATCGTGGCGCTGTCTCTTGTTGACTATTTGTATAAAGTTTTATATCTCGTCACTGTCTCACTCGAGTGAGTTTTGTTTCACCTATCGTGATGTTATAACTGGAATATATTCTCTGTGTTTCTTACTCGTTGTTTCATTTATCTATCCACTCCAGATACGCCGGATTCTATTGTGTAGGATTATTTTATCACATAGCAAATTGAACAGAGTTTTTGAAGGAAAACTTGTTTTTGTAACTAAGAATTGTATTTAAAATCATTCATGACCCGTTTGAAAAATGTATGTGGGAGTCAAATTTTCAAGATTACCTACAAACGAATGACACAAAAGGCGACATAATATTTAAGCAAAGTTTAAGTTAAACCTATAAACTGGAATAAATAAAACCCTAGTTTGTAAACAAATTCCAAAAAAACTTTGCGTAAGCTGTTTGCATAAAAGTATTAAAAGCGGTATGATAGGACGAATAAATAATTTTTATGATAATAAAGTTTTATAAATACTTTTATAAGTACTGTTTATTATTAGGCAATAAACTAATGGTCAATTTAACAAAGTCTAAGTAGAGATCATATTTGTATTTCCCAGACTGTGCTGGTGAAATCCCGGACAGAGGAAATTGTATGTCCAATTGATTCCAACAACATCGTTCGACCGCCAGGGTTAATGCATGCCGGACAGCCTGATTGACTTGACTTGTGATTTGTGAACAATGTCGACAAACTTGTTCACTACGCTGATTCTGCTTTATTAATCCTACGTCAGTATAGCTTCGTTAACTGTCACACTCACGAGATGAATATTAATTACTTAATTGTAATTGAGGATCAATTTATACTAACGCAGAGTCGAAGCGAATCGAAGCTACTACTACTGAACTTACTAATACTGAACATAACTATTTCAATCTTAACTCCAAAGCATTAAACGCACACATTACTTCTGAGAATTTAAAAAGGCGCGCGAATTCGCGTGAAAGCGCCCCACCAATGCTGATTGGTCTCGCAAAAATAATGTGTGCGTCACGCTCTGAAATTAAGGTTGAATTTTCTATGCTCAGTTTTTAGGAATCCGCTTCGATGCGCTTCGACTCTGCGCTAGTATAAATTGACCCTAAATGAATATTTTGTACAAAAGCCCTATGATTGTTCGGATATATTATACCTCCTGCAACTTTTCGCCATCGTTCCACGCAAAAAATATACCATCCTCATCACCTTGATGAGTGGCAGTCTTCCACCGTGCGTTTTTCGAGTAACTTTCTGCCGCGCATTGTAAAACTCTAGAATGAACTGCCAACAGTAGTATTTTCGGACCAATACGACCTGCAAACCTTCAAGAAGAGAGCGTATTCTTCTGATGTTGCGAGTGTCCATGGGCGACTTTATATACGCGACGAATAATTAATTATAGTTATGTAATAATTAATATTCGTCTCGAAGTGCGGCCGTAAGGCTTCGATGTAGATGTATGGCTTCGGCTTATCACGGCAAAAACATCTTGATCGATTAAAAATTAAAAAATCATTCACTTGAGTTTTTGTTACGTATACAAAGTACAACAAAAGTAAGTGTTATTAATCGGATAAGAATATTTAGGATTTAGGTGTTAAAAAGTTTTTAAGTTATTGCATAGCTTTTAGTGCGGGCTTTAAGCGAAGCGACTGAATCAAGAAATTTCGTAACGAAAATAAACCTGACACCCCCACTTCGACCGGCACAAAAGTGCGGCGTTGAAAGCCGTGTATCGCTAACGTCGTTTCAGTTTGCCATACTTCGGCACGGTGTTTGTGTGCGTGCGACTAGAGGTATGCGTGTAGACTAGCTTCAAACTGCAATAGCTTAATATTATTTATTACACTAGGATGAGTCAAATAATATAAACATATCAGTTACAACGTCTACTGTGGTGGAGCTAGGAGGAGCTTATATGCGGGTGAGTATTTGTGTGCGTAAACATAACGGTGGTAGTAAACGACACATTATTACCGTGTACAGTACTTATATTATAGCAAAGCGTAATATGTAACATAATTCCTAATTTATTAAAAAATTTGCCTTGCAAACTAAAGGTATCTCCTTTAGGAAAGCAATGTATATTAGTTTTGTGTTGAACAAACAAAATCATAGTTGATACTTTGTTTTTAATAGGATTGTACCTTGTTTGTTTTTGATACCTAAATGTTCATGCTACTCTTACTACATACGGTATTGTATATTATGTACATGATATTCAATTATTATGAAAAACAACATCCAATAATAATGAGCGATATCTAAGTAATAAGTTACAAATTCATCGAAATTATCTTATCTACGTTATTACTGAACTTACGAAAACATTATGAGTTATTATTGTACTACGTTACGTGAAGTACACCGCGCGTGTCAAAACCGCTTAGTTGTTAGTAAAAGTTTTATTTAACAAAGTGTTAAAAATGAACAACTGTTGTGGCATATTAACACTGCACGCGGGAGAGCTGTGGGTGGATAGTCTCGAAATAAAATCGACTTCATCGGTCACAATGTTCACGTGTTGCACACTCGGCATGCTGTTTTCTACGACTGCACTAATACTACTCATACTGACTGCATTATTCTTCGAAGAATGGCGGAAGGTGTACAAGAATCAGGTGCTCCTTCAGTTCATGATTTCTCGATTCTTCTTCACGATCATTCGATACGAGAGGGATCTACACAGATTCTTCTACGGCAAGAAAATGGGCCTACATCGAAGTTACATGGAATCCATCTTATTAACTTATACAGAGATCGCTCATGTCGCATGGATGTTTCTGTTTACCAAACAAATGTACGACAATTTCGTCAGGGTTCTGTTCGTGAAGATTACGCTCTGGAAAGTTTCTTTGGCGGCCTGGTTCGTTCCGATTATAATAACCATAATATTATTCTTCTCGTGTGTTTACAAGAAAATTGCGAATACAATGTTATTCATGATCTATTTACTCATCGTGAAGTGGCCCGTGCTTTTCGTTAACGGTATTCTCCTGATAATAATACTTAGAACTATACTAAGCAATAATAAAAGTAAAAAGATAAAGAATAGAAGAATCGTTATAGTCATGATCATGCTGATATTGTCGTTTTCGCTGCAACAAATATTGTGGGACGGATATAAGCTGCTGCACACTTTGAGCAGAGAAAACAACCACGATTATTCTCCGCTAGTATTCAAATTGACTAGCATGTTCACCGTCTACCAGTGCGCCGCATCCATCTTCTTCTGGCTATATGGAAACAAGAGGACGAGAATACTGTGGGGAATAGAAAAAGAGAAACTGATAAAGAAACAATCTTCGTTGACGTCTGTCTGTACAGTGCAAATTACCAGGCTGTAGAATTGTATTAATAAATCAGAAGCTGTAACCGTATATTTATTTATTGAACGAAATATTTTTATTTCAAATCCTGTTATGACTCTGATTTCGTCATTCGCGTCTTCAATGAGTAAGTTGAAATTAAACTAATTAGGGAATGGCGAAGATCCTGCTCGGGCACAATCTGATTAAGCAGTTCGTTAATTTACCAGGTCATGTCTAATGAAATGCAAATTTCGCTAAATATTAACGTTACATCCTCACATGTAGCAAACAATGTATGTAAATTGTAGACAGTATTTAATTTTTATGAGACTAAAAGATCGTTCGTATCGTTAGATGCGAAGTGAGTTGTGAATAGGTTTCAAAACTACTGGGCTAATTTTAATTAAATTTATCATAAACATAGAGAAGACTACGGATATTCATGTCTATTATGACTACGGGGAAGGACAAGGGATACTTTTCTGTATTAAAATGTACGATTACCACGGGATACAGTTTTCACTCGGTCGAAGCCGCGCACAACTTTTTGACTGACTTCCAAAAAGGAGGAGGTAATACGTTCGGCTGTATGTATTTTTTTATGTATGTTCAACGATTACTCAGTCGTTTGTGGTCCGATTTTCAAATTTCTTTTCGTGTTGTATATGGTTTAACTCGAATTTGGTACCATGTTCACAAAAGTAGTGATCTGATGATGGGATCCTTGAGGAATTGAGGGGACTCCTTGAAATTTGTATGAAAACATATTATAGTGATTTTGATGTTTTCTGAAGCGTTCAATGTAAATGCTACCAAAAAGTAAGACTTCGCACCAGGTTACACCCTGGACCCGAAGGTACTGAATAGAACTTTTGAATGCCTATAGCGTCAACACTTAACGTTACTTGTGACCTTTTTCTATAAAGACAATTCACACATACACATACACTTTGTTTGGCTGTATATCCATATCGTCAATTTCGTCTCAACATGTGAGCACTGCCGTGGCCTAGTGGTTAAGCAAGTGCGTGTGTTTATTCTAAGATCATCTGCATCAGCTAAATTGCAGGATCGAATCCGACCCGTATTGAGTCTGCGTCGTTTTTACGTAAAACAATTTTTGAGAAATATTAATTATAAATTATAAATTATTATGATTATGAATGTTGATACAACTATGGAATAAAAAATTACGTTTCTAACTAAAAGCACAGTAACGTTTAATTAAAAACGTAACATTCTAATCACAGCAAAGAATGTGAGGGTAGATTTAAAATAAAATGGAACGATTGCTTGAAGATAACAAAATATTAAAATGTTATTGTTTGGTGAACTCAGCTACGAGTGTTTGTGTTTTTACTGTTGCGATACAATTTATCCAATATGCAAGCAAATATTACTATTGAAGCCAGAGCTAAAATTGTGGCCCTACATTCGAATGGCCTGAATATTTCTCAAATTTCTAACGAAACTGGCTTCTCAGTAAGTAGTAATTAATTATATTATTATTGTGATGTGTATTTTTTCATTGGCTAAAATCGTCTTTTACAATTTATTCTTTTTTTTTAGAGAAATACTGTAAGTCGATGGGTGAAAAGATACGAGGAAGAAGGTGGCTTGCAGAGTCGTAAACGAAGTGGAAGGCCACTTCTTATTAACCAGACTCAGCATTATATGGCATTCTTCTTCTTATTAGCAGCACTCAGCACTTATATGGCAGCGGAGTATCAAACATGTGGTTTCATACCGACAAGTCATTTTGCCGATGAATTTAACACGTCATTGGTCACCGTTCGTCGTACACTTCATGATAACACACAAAACCTACACAAAAGGTAAAAACAATAGTAATATGAACTAAAAAGTATTAAATAACGCTTACTCTTGAAGAGTGCCTTTTTCAGAATTCGTCTAAATCTCAACTATTTCTGTACATACTACAGTCTTCATTACTTTGAAGTCGGTACCAGTCCCAAAAGTTTCAGATATTCTGACATTACTGAACTCACGATTAAATTAGCTGGTACATATATACCGACTTCAAAATAATGAAGACTGTAGTATGTACAGAAATAGTTGAGATTTAGACGAATTCTGAAAAAGGCACTCTTCAAGAGTAAGAGTTATTTAATAATTTTTAGTTCATATTACTATTGTTTTTACCTTGGAAGTCGGTTTTAATTTTTTGTTAGAAATAATTGTCTATTAAAAAGAAGAAAGTCTTCATTTCTTTAAATTAATTCCAAAAATACTGAACCTGTTATTCTATATAATATATATTATAGTACATATAATATTATACTGCTTCTATAATACTGAGAGTACATAGCCCTCGAAAGGTCACATTCTAACGAGGTCGGGTCAATATCATTCGATGTTATCCCAATAGCTCTTGATCAATTGCCCACCGAAATGTTTTCATCATACAAACTATGTCTTACATAAAAATATACCTTTTTAGGCGAAGGTTGTTCAGATCTATTGTTTTGTTTGAAAAGAAATATTTGGTAAAGTGAACTTTTGTTCGATTTTAAGAAAAAAAAGTATGATTACAAAAAATTAAAAGAAGTTTTGAGTGAAAAATATACTAACTATCCATGCTTACAAACTTTCATATTGATAATAGTAGAAGTAGAATTTTAGCATATTGTGATATAATATTTAAAACTAAGTATACTTCAATTTTTTAGGCTCAATATGAGTAGGATCTGAAGCTTTTGCATGTATATTTTTACATTCGCGTAAACGCAAACTCAGTTTCACTTTTTTTTTCACCTCCCTAACATTATTAGGGCTTGTTATTATTCTTATATTTCTTTCTTTTTTCTTTTCTCTCTATTTATTTCTTGTATTCTTTTTTAATGATTTCTTACATAGTTCATTTTCACGTATTATACTCCGCACGAATACGTTACGTCACAACGTTATTTTGGGTTTTGTTTGTAAAACTTGCAGTACAAAATAATAATAAAAAAACACATTTTAGGGGAGTTACGTACAACTACAGCAAAGCGATTAATCCGATCATTTTAAATCGGGCTGACAGGCGTACTGCCAGCACTAGACTGAACTAACCTAACCAAATTCGTCCTGAACTTTGAAAATCTATATTAGTTCAAAATAGTTCCGCACTAGACGGATGAGAACTTACACAGATTAAATATGTTCACAAGTTTATTTATATTTTAATCATTTAATATTTATAACTGAACTTCGTTGCGCCAAAATTCGTTTATCGGGCAAGAACCGTAAATTTTTCCGGGATGAAAAGTATACTATATAACTATCTCCATACCTTTCAGCAAAATCGGTTCAGCGGTTTGAGCGTGAAATTAAGGTTACAGACAGAGAGACAGACAGACTTTCGCATTCACAATATCAAGTATGGATAGAAAGAAATACTTTTATCTAAATATAAGTATGATATTATGCTAATGTAAGATAATTTTAATAGTAGTATTAATATCAGCTACCTTTAGAAGGAAGCTTCTAGGATAACTGTTTAATTATTTATGATGTCAATTCTGCAGAGGAAACGTTATGACAACGCGACGCACGCGCCGCGATTTCGCGGCATCTGCGCTGCGCATACGTTCATTGAACGCCTACGCTGGACAAACGCTAGTGTGAAGGCAGCCTAATACTAGAGATCAACTACGATAACATGTCGCGCCCCTCCAAAATTCAAAACGTTTGAAGTGCGTTGTCTTGCGCGATCGGCTAATTATGATTATATTAGCAGACCAACAAATCTTGGTAATAAATGACATTAACAGAAATATTACGTGTACTGTGATTGGTTGAATACTTACGACATACAAACTCTTTCATAAGGATGTGACTACACATTGAAACAGTCATATGGAGGGGCGCGCCATGTTATCGTAGTTGATCTCTACGCCTTCCGTTTTTAGCGTTAATTCAGACCGCAACGCGCCGCGTAGATGCATTTCTAAATTTGTATGGATTGGAAAGATTTATAAGATGTCTTACGCAATTGATATAATATTCTGTCAATTCAGTAGTTGCGGTCTGAATTGGCCCTAGTAAGCGACATAAACGCCGGTTACACGGTAAAATGTTCATCAATCTGATCCATCAATCTGAAATTTTCGTCAAACCCACGGATTGATGGATTGATCATATTTTTAATATGAACTTTTTATAACCATTAATATTTCGTCCAATCAGATTGATGGATCAGATTGATGAAAATTTTACCGTGTAGCCGGCGACATAAAGAACAGCGCAGCGTTTTTCTCATAATTATTTTATATCGTAGAGTTTTATGTTTAATTATGATATTTATCTTGACCCAGAACGTCGTCTGTAAAAATAAAAACACTTGAAGTTGGCGACGACAAAGACCGAGCGGTTTGTCAAGAGAACTTCAAGAACTTTCGATCAACCAGCGAAGAATACAGAAAAATGCTGTTATTTTTATTTGTTCCAGATATTCTTATAATTAATTAATTTTTAAGCAATTTAATTCAAAAAATTATAAATTGCCAAAACCCGAGGTGAGTAATAAAACTTTATATCAACCAAAATATTGTTGAAATTCGTTCATTATCAAAATTCAAAACCGTATTAAGTACCTATATTTTGCCTAGAAATAAAAATAACTCTTGTCCTTTCTCGAAATTCAAAGCATCTCTATAGCTAATTGCATCCAAATTAATTTTACGTCATAAGCCTGATGCAACGGCATTGATTTATATTGCAAAAATAGAGAAGACAAGCGATAGAAATATACTATTAAGACAGCTTAAACTAGAGATTTTGCCTACTTTGTAAAGTAAATAACGATGATACTGATGATAATATATTCAAAACAGTTAAGGAACTCCGGTCCCAAATAAGCATTTTCCCAGCCCTTACAAACACGGGGCAGATTGAAAGCACCACCTGCTACCCTTTGTTACCCTGGGAGAGGCTGTACAAAGAACCCCATATGTTAGAGATCTCTTACAAACAAAAAGGTGGAAAAATATTAAGAAGTAGACTTAAGGCGCTATATCGAAAGTAATTTTACCGCAAGGGCAATTTTATACTTAATTTCTATGACTATAAAGTTGTGAATACGCTGCGGCCAGAAGCTATCGGCTCGCTCGGAAAACATGCGAAAAAACGTAATTATAATTATTTAAAAAATAACTAGGAGCATTTAAGCAAAATGCTTCTATACGATTTTGAGTTGCAAAGGTGTCTATCAATTAGAGTTTAGACTAATTTCCTACAATACATCTATTTTCGTTTAAAAATAATCTTCAAATTTCGTATTTTAAGAGGTCATTTCGAAAATTAAATGTATCAAGGCAAAATACATAAATCGTGTTTCTAGTTCTTCGCAAACCTAGATAAGGCTATGAAGATATGTATATTATCTCATTACCAGATTTGTAACATTTCTGAGGGTCCTATAGTATTACGTCAAAAAGGACAGTTTTTTCAATATAGCGCCATAAACATTTAAAACAGCGTGGAAGATTACTTTCTTTGTGTTGTGTGTTTTGGGAGGAAGTGTAAAAGATTACTTTTTTCAAATGTGTTTTGGGAGCAAACGGCTTAATAGGTAATTCCGTGTAATATATTGTAATTATTTAATTAAGAATATTTTATAAGAAAGAAGGATTTTTCCCCTGAAAAGGCCAGGAACATGCGACTCCTATGTCTGATATTATCCATAAGAACATCGATTCATTTCTTTAAAAAATATATTACTTAATTGCTAGCTATTCAAAACTTAATCCAAAACATTTGGATAAACAATATATTTTTTTTTTCCATTTTGATTGTAAATCTGTAGTACCGACTCTGGAACAGGCAACAACAGGCAAAAGTGTGACAGTGTACTTGCATGTTACTTGTATTATCAAAGCAACTTACTTCTCAGAATTAATGTCAAATGTGTGCCTTACGCTCTAGAGTTAAGGTTGAATTTGTTATGTTCAATTTTGGTGACATTGGTGACCCTGACGTGGTAATCATGATGAATGTAATTTGCATAGTAGCATATGCTTTCAGTTCTTAAAACAGCGCCTAAGCCCCCAAACTTGTATCTATAAGGAATCCGGAGTTATCTTAGTATCTTCGGAACCATAGAATACCTTGGTGGAAAATCTTGCGTTTTGGTAGCATATGCTTAGGATGCTTCTCATAAAACCAAAATCACCATATGTTTCCATATAAATTTTGAGGAGTTCCCTCGATTACTCATGGATCCCATCATCAGATCACCACTTTTGTGAACATGGTACCAAATTGTAGTGAAACCTAATATAACAAAACAAAAATTTTGAAAATCGGTCACAAATGGCGGAATAATCGTTGAACAAAAAAAATATTATGTATATCCACAGCCGAACATATAACCTCCTCCTTTTTGGAAGTCGTGAAATACTCTCCTATACAATATACTTACCTACATATTTCATAGGTCCCGTGATCAAATTGCAATCAGTAACCGCAAAACTAAGGGTCAATCCATATCCATACTAATATTATAAATGCGAAAGAGTGTCTGTCTGTCTGTCTGTCTGTCTACCTGTCTGTCTGTTACCTCTTCACGCTCAAACCGCTGAACCGATTCTGCTGAAATTTGGCATGGGGATACTTTGAGTCCCGGGAAACAACATGGGATAGTTTTTATCCCGAAAAAATGTACGGTTCCCGCACGATAAACTAATTTTGGCGCAACGGAGTTGCGGGCGTCATCTGGTTTATACTAAGTCAAAACTCAAATCGCATCGAAATGACTCACTAATATTGAACAAATTCAAACTTTAAGTTTGAATTAACCGCATTAAGATTTTGATACAAAAGTGGAAAAATTATTAAAAATTTTAGGGGTCCCCATAGGTACAACTGAAAGATTTTTTTTTTTCATCTGGCCTATGCGTGTGGGATATCTATGGATAGGTCTTCAAAAATCATATTGAGATTTCTGATATCATTTTTTTCTAACCTTGCGAGAGAGACTCTTCCAAAGAGGCAAAATGTGTGTTAACCCCTCTAACTTCTAATGTAGGGACATGATAATTCCAAAAAAAATATATGATGTACATTAATATAAAAACTACCAACGAAAATTGGTTTGAACGAGATCTAGCCAGCAGTTTTTTTTTTTATAAGTCATAAATGATAAACCTTAATTTAACTTTCATTATACCAAAAATGAAATATTAAAATAAATCAAAAACCTTATAATTTCATAGAAACAATTCTTATTGCTGCTGCGGAACCCTTCATGGGCGAGTCCAACTCGCACTTGGCCGGTTTTATATATTAAGAGCCCGGGTTACCCTCGAAATTCGCATACATACGTAATACCAAAATCATTTTCTCATACGAAAATATTTAACATGTTTGAGTTATTTTTCAGCTTAAAATACTAATTACCTAGTTCCTATACAAAAATTAACTTCAAAATATTTAAACACTAAAAAAAATTTTTGTGTATAATTTTTTTTACTAAGCTTACTACTAAATATTTAAACATTAAAAAATAGAGCAAAACACTAAGAAATATATAAATAAATATTAAATTTACTACAAAATATTTCAACTCTATATATATATATATATATATATAGAGATATATATATATATATATATATATATATATATATATATATATATATATATATATATATATTGGCTTCTTAACTTTTAACAAAATAATCAGTAAGTAATAAAATAAATATCTTCCATCGTGCGTATCTCGCGTAACTTTCTGCCGCGCACTGTAAAACTCTGGAACGAACTCACCAGCTGTATTTCCGGACCTATACGACCTGCAAACCTTCAAGAAGAGAGCGTTTTCCCTCTTAAAAGGCCGGCAACCAGGTGCGTTGCCGGCCAGCTCTTCTGATGTTGCGAGTGTCCATGGGCGACGGTAGTTGCTTTCCGTCAGGTGACCCGTTTGCTCGTTTGCCCCCTTATTATAAAATAAGGGGGCAAACGAGCAATATTGAAAAAGATACGACCTTATTTTTTTTTAATATAAATTAAAAAAAAAGGTCGTACCATTTTCAATGGAAAACTAATTAATATTATACAGGACTATTATTATCAAATTACGTATAACCCCTCAACCGTCCATAAAAAAAAACAATATGGCGCCTCTGTCCACGTCAATGTGGGTGGTCGCCCGCGATGACGTCATCATGATGATTATGATTAAAATGACAATATATTTAAAAATATGTATCAAAGACATATTTAGTTTTTATAAATCTGTAGTTTATTAGCTACCTAATGATTATAATTTATTGTATCTTTACCTACACATAAATTGCTAATTCTAAGTCCAAAGTGTAGGGGGGGGGGAGCGCGCGATATGGCTGACGATGTCTATAAACAGATTACTTAATTTCTACCCATAATCTTTGTCTGAAACACAAGTAATGAATAGAAAACTGTTTATTACTTATTCTTCTATGATGCAAACACAAGATATTATACAATACCACTTAATACACACTTCAAAACAGTAACAATAACATACGGGTCGTCACCATAAGCACCACTTAAACACCACTTGTAAACAATGGCTCAGCTTACACCGAATCGCATTTATAATATTAGTATGGATGACATTGTATGATATGAGCTAAACAACTGATTTTAAACAGTATTTCCTTATCATGTGAAGTGTGTGCCACTATCCAACAAAAAAAAAACTTAATCATCAAAATCGATTTACAAACAGCGAAGTTATTCGCGAACAAACAAAAAAAATATGCGATTGAATTGACAAACCTCCTTTTTGAAGTTGGTCAAAAATATAATATCAGAAAACTCCAGTAGTCAATGATATAATTTATATACCTATAAATAAAATTGGACTGTCTGTTTGTAATATTGAAAGAATCGTTTTTTACTACATATATATGAATGTATATAAGATACAGACACCAAAACAACATTTTTTACAATTTTTTTTACGGCTGGAGATATTTTGCCGGGACTTTTTTTGGTAGATAGTTGACGTAGTAAGGTGTAATTTAGGCTACTTTTTAACTGACTTCCAAAAAGAAGGAGGTTATATTTTACTTTTTTCATATTTGTTAGCTGACTGGTATTTGTTATTATACTATGTTGACGCGGACGAAGTCGCGGGCAACAGCTAGTGAAACATAAAACTAACCCACTAGACACCTAACTTCATATTGCAATCGTATAATATCTAGGGCCGTAACAACAGACGTAACGCCGGCATTTTCGTCCTAACAGCTGGGGGAAGTACCAATTAAGTGGTTTAGTATCAATAACATTTCATATCAGCTTCTTCATGAAAATATCTGATTGACTTTTTATGTAGACTAGCGGACCCGGCAAATATTTTTAACCGACTTCAAAAAAGGAGGAGTATGTATGTATAATTTATGTATGTAATATTTCCAGAACTGCCCAGTTTTTGTATATGTTAATCTATAGCAGCTTCTGAACAAATGTGCCAAATTTCAAAAGTGTATGTATGTATGTATGTTTTTATGTTTGTGCACGCATATCTCCGGAACCACAAGTCCGATTTTAGTGATTCTTTTTTTATTGTACTAGGTGTTATTCTACTTGGGGAATACTGCAAGTTTCATCAAAATCGGTTTAGTAGTTTTTGAGATAGGGAATTTTAATTCTTAACGTACAATTACGTACAAAAATTTTAAGTCGGGTTTATCTTTTTAAAATACTATTATGTTATATATGAATTATTGTTATATTTAAGCCAAGGGTTGAAAATTTAGTTTTTTAGGGATAGCGAGCGTTTGCTCGCTATCCCTAAAAAACTAAATTTTGGGTAAACTAAATTTTGGACCCGTTTGGGTCACCTGATGGAAAGAAACTACCGCGTCACCCATGGACACTCGCAATATTAGAAGAGCTGCAGCCTGCAGGTGCGTATTTTCGATTGCGAAGAATTCTATGTATTTTATTGCTGAGTCATGAACAATCATTAAAAATAAAAAAAAGAAGCTGCAAAGACAGATGGCCGATTCTTAAACTTAACCGATGAGCACACATTTCATCATCATCGGCCCAGTCGTTTCGGATACCCGATAAACTGTAGGCTTAAATATGTGTATCATATAATAAAAATCTTAAATATATGTATAGTATAAAAATATTAAATACATTTCCGTTGTCTGGTACCTGTAACACAAGTCCTTCAGGTACTTAGCACGGGGCCAGACTGACGTGGTGTGAAGCGTCCATAGATATTATGAGCATGACCATGATCCTGAACATGAGCATGAGCATGAGCATGACCGTGAGCATGAGCATAAACATGAGCATGACCATGAGCATGAACATGAGCATGAGCATGAGCATGAGCATGAGCATGAACATGAACGCGGACGAAGTTGCGGACAACACCTAGTATCATAATAACTGCACATAAGCTTTGGGTATGCAGTAATATCATAATAGCGTTACCATGCATGCGGGAAGCCTGAAAAGCAAAAACATAATTTTCACGAAGGCTGTAGCTCTAATGACGATCCCCTAGCGATTTCCGTTTCAAAGGGCACCATCGAACCTTTTAATTACAGAACCTTTTAGCGAAATTGGAAATTAAATTGTTAAAAATTTAGCCTGAGTAAAAACTTTACTGCACGAAGGTTTTTTACTGCTAATTTTTAGAGACCTAGACAGTTACTATAAATAGTAAGTATTCGAAGGTAGTAGCTACATATTATATATTTACTTAGTTACTTTCTTAATACACATCCATGACCCAGGAACTTCATAAACTTTTTGTTCCGTCGGCGGGACTCGAACCCGCGACCTCCGGCTTAAGCTACCAACGCGCTCACCACTGCACCACGGAGGTCGCTCATGTTCATGTTCATGTTCGTGCTCATGCTCATGCTCATTCTCATGCTCATGCTCATGCTCATGCTCATGCTTATGCTCATGCTCATGCTCATGCTCATGTTCAGGATCATGCTCATGCTCATGCTCTTGTTTATGTTCATGTTCATGTTCGTGCTCATGCTCATGCTCATGCTCATGCTCATGATCATTCTCATTCTTATGCTCATGCTCATGCTCATTCTCAGGCTCATGCTCATGATCATGCTCATGCTCATGTTCATGCTCAAGCTCATGCTCATGCTCAGGCTCACGCTCATGCTCATGTTCATGCTCATGTTCATGATCATGCTCATGCTCATGCTCATGCTCATGCTCATGCTCATGTTCATGATCATGCTCATGGTCATGCTTATGCTCATGTTCAGGATCATGCTCATGCTCATGCTCATGCTCATGTTCATGCTCATGTTCATGCTCATGCTCATGCTCATGCTCATGCTCATGCTCATGCTCATGCTCATACTCATGCTCATGCTCATGCTCATGCTCATGTTCAGGATCATGCTCATGCTCATGCTCTTGTTTATGTTCATGTTCATGTTCGTGCTCATGCTCATGCTCATGCTCATGATCATTCTCATGCTCATGCTCATGCTCATGTTCATTCTCAGGCTCATGCTCATGATCATGCTCATGCTCATGTTCATGCTCAAGCTCATGCTCATGCTCAGGCTCACGCTCATGCTCATGTTCATGCTCATGTTCATGATCATGCTCATGCTCATGCTCATGCTCATGCTCATGTTCATGATCATGCTCATGGTCATGCTTATGCTCATGTTCAGGATCATGCTCATGCTCATGCTCATGCTCATGTTCATGCTCATGCTCATGCTCATGCTCATGCTCATGCTTATGTTCATGTTCATGCTCATGCTCATGCTCATGCTCATGCTCATGCTCATGCTCATGCTCATGCTCATGCTCATGCTCATATTTCACCACCATCAATACATCATCCATAACCACATTGTAATGCTTTAATTAATTTCTTTATATTATTTTGCATTAAAAGTATCAGAATCGAAATTGATAACAATTTTTTCGCCGTCTCTGTGCGATTTCTTTGTGAAGTCATTATTTTACTTAATTTAGGGGTATAATAATTGACCCTATTTATGCAAAATGAGTCCAATCCACACCATTGCCAAAATTTAGTTAATAATGCAGAAGTATTCCAAAATGGCCCTTTTATCGACCCTATGAAGATCGTACTAATCTAACAATTTTTTCAGAACAAAACATTTTCACAACGAAGTTACCAACTAACAAATTAATGAGTATTGTTTTTTTTACATATATCCAAACTAGGTACATGGTCTCTCGATTTTTTTTAATAAGGCAAGTAGAATCATGTGACTTGGTTGCTGTTTGCATATTAAAACAGGCTTAGTTCTTAATATTTTACAAAGACTCACGGGTCATTGTGACACAGGCCCGACACAAAAGGGACATATCCCTTTTTTTCGTTATGTTATGGGTATTCAAGTTAGGGTAAAACGACTAGTGATTGGACAGTACCAGTTATTGGACAAAACACAAAAACGCAATACTGTAAAGTTTGCTTTAAAAACTGCCTTTTTTAAAGTAATAGAACGCTTGATTTTAAAGATAAACAGCTATTAAAGCAACCTTAATAAATATTATAGTATTTTTGTGCTGTGTCCAATGACTAGTACTGACTACTGTCCAATCACTGGTCATGTTCACCCTATATAATATTTATATTCAAAATCAGTGGCTAAGACGTTATTTTATTGCTGTCTTTTTTTCTCTTTAGGCCCAGTAAGAAAAGTGCTAATACGAAGAATAAGAATCGTTATTTGCATGTTTTTTGCAATTATATTCAGACTTTTGCAATTATGTTCAGTGGCTAACACTTAGAAATTATTATTTTCATACCGTGCCTAAAGAAAAACACAAAACCAAAAAAAAAATTGTTTACTTAGGTACATTTAAAAAGAAATCGGTCAAGTGTGAGTTGAACTCGCGCACGAAGGGTTCCATACCATTATAGAGCAAAATTAATAAGTAGTAAAAAGTTTTATAGTGCCCAAGTGTGTTCCCGTGTAAAAAGTTGGTCGTGCACCTGATCTCTCACCAGTCATGTCGGTCTTCCGCTCCGTTGGGTTACGAGAGTAAAGAATAGTGGTCTTGTGTATTGCGCACACACTTGGGCACTATAAAATTACTCCTGCTTAACTGGCCTGGTTTTATTGAAACCAAATTGCTCTTGTGTATTGCGCACACACTTGGGCACTATAAAATTACTCCTGCATAACTGGCCTGGTTTCATTGCAACCAGAGTGGTCGTGTGTATTGCGCACACACGACCGTTACGACACGATCGTATAGAGGGGAAAAATCCAGGAAGAACAAGCCGAAGAACCCCATATCCAGAACAAACAGTTGCCGAGTTATAAGCACTCAAAGTTTGACATTGACAGCTCGGTAACTGTCAAACGTCGAACAAAAGCGGCCATAACTCCGCTCCCAATAGGCCTAGAGGAACGGGGTTTCTTCTAACATCAAAGGCAACACCTCGGCTACCCCTTCCCCGAATTTGAATTGAACTAAATCGGAGACATCAATTTTTTTCTCAATTCTGAGGCCAGGATCGAATAGAGGAGAAAAATCCAGGAGTGGTCGTGTGTATTGCGCACACACGACCGTTACGACACGATCGTATAGAGGGGAAAAATCCAGGAAGAACAAGCCGAAGAACCCCATATCCAGGACAAATAGTTGCCGAGTTACAAGCATTCAAACTTTGACATTGACAGCTCGGCAACTGTCAAATGTCTTACAAAAGTAGCCATAACTCCGCTCCCAATAGGCCTAGAGGAACGGGGTTTCTTCCAACCTCAAAGGCAATACCTCGGCTACCCCCTCCCCGAATCTGAACTAAATCGGAGACATCAAAACTTCAAGGACGAATCTTCTACTATACTTACAATACTCTTAAATTAATAATGTAAAATTTGTCTATTACAGTAATGTAATGAACAAAATAATTTACATTACACATTCTTTGCATTTAATGGAAAATGAAGGTTCGATAGTGGTTCATTATTTTGTAAAATGGCAATGTAAGATACTCCATTACTAATTTTTTTTTGTATTATAATTATTATTTTTTACATTAAGATTTTTGCAACATTGCTTGAAACCATCACTACTAATGCGAAAGTGTGTCTGTCTGTCTGTCCGTCTGTCTGTCTATCTGTCTGTCTGTTTGATATCTCTTCACGCCCAAACCACTGAACCGATTTTGCTGAAATTTGGTATGCAGATAATTTGAGTACCGGGAAAGGACAATTCATCCCGGAAAAATGTACGGTTCCCGCACGATAAACGAGTTTTGGCGAAACGGAGTTGCAGGCATCATCTAGTTTTAAACATCCTTGTAAAAACCAGAAAAAAGTAGGAGCGCCACATTATATCAGGTAGGTACTTACTGCCGAAGCATACAACAAGATATATTTAGGATATGCTCACCTAGATACAAAAAAATATTAAGTTTTGAATCTAAATTACATATTTTTTTTCATTTCAATCTTTTTTTTGGGAATATAAGCAACAATATAAACTAAAAAATAATGAATATATATTTCATTCTATTACTACATAACCGAAAGAAAAAAATGCCAATTTTCTTCAAAATTTGAAAGTTCATGAGGCCTCAGTTTATTTAAAAGCAAATTTTATAAGTTAAAATCGTTGTTTCTATAACACATGTTAGACATCCAAATCGGGTGCACAGATCTCATGCACGAAAATCTTGTTGACTTGTGTAATAAATCTAAAGAGATGGTTCGCTTTGGATTATATGTATCCCACACTAATATAGTTTTTCGAAAAGGAACCCTCCTGTTTTTGTTTAATTTTTGTTGTAAATAGTAGTAATTTTTAAAATATTTATGTTTGTACGCATAGAATAAATTACCAAATATACTATTGTAAATTGACTTTACTTAAAATAACAATCAGTTGTAAAGAATACACAATTTAAAAAAAAACGGCTATTTCTCAGAACTGTCATCGTGTTGGTTGAGTCCGGTATGCATAAATAGGTCCAATTTGTATTTGGTATGGTTGTGAAAGTGGAAGGTCAACTTTTGTTGTTAAAAAGCGACCTAATACATAAAAATATGAAAAAAAACACTTCGAAGAAACGCCACTACTTTTACTATATTATCAAACAATTTCAAATTTCTAAAAAGCTTTACGAAAGATGATCAACAAACCTTAAATAATGAAACATTAAGTAATTATTATTCGTGCAAATCTTATACTTACTGCTCATTTCTGTATTTCAATTCGCTTCATTTATTATGTGCTCAAGTTGAAAAGCACTGTTGTTAAGGCAATTAAGAAAAGATCTGTTAAATAATTAATGAGGAGTATTCGGGATAAGGTAGTGAGAGCAAAGTGCCCTGATAAGACAGCTAATACATTAATTTTAGATTAAATTAACTTGTTATTTAATGTACAGATTTTAGGTGGTTTTGGCATCGGAATTACCACATCTATGGAGGCTGTATATCTATATATTTTTTTTAATGTGAAAGTCTAAGTAAAAAAAACTGTATTCTATTGAATCAGAAGATAAGAATTTGTTTATATATAAAAAATCGCGAATTACCACATAACCACGTTATGTAGTGCATTTTTCCGACATTACGAGAAGCTTGTTATGTTCAATTTGGAAACATAACATTTTCTTTCTATTATTAGCTACATGTTTTTACTGTTCCACATTTTACTGTCAGCATTATGATATATACGAACATTAATATTAGCATACAAATACCATGCGGGCGCCGTAATCATGCTTTTGTATTACTTTGTCGTGTTACGAACGTAATGCTACGTTGAGTCTACGTGACGCTACGGAAGTTATGTCGGTGCTACGAAAAACACAATTCATTACGCTGACTACATTAAAATTATTATTGTACTGTTCATTTTTAATCTAGGTTGGTATTTTAAAAATAAAAATATACAAGTATTAAAATTGTAGGAAACTTTGAAAACTTACATTGGAATTTTGAAGTTATTAGAAATATTTTTATAATAAGCACAGATTATATCTTAGTTATAAACTCGAGAAAAAGTTACATAAAATACACTAGTTTTTTCTTCATTTTAAATTCAATCGTGCCATTCATTAAAACTTTCAGTCCCTGAAGACTTTTCTTTACAAAGAAAAAGGTTTAAGTAATTCTAATTAAAAAGTTGATAATCTGCGTAAATTCTAAGATTTTTATTCAATATCTTAGATAATTATGCGGTCATTTACTGACAAATATCTTTTAAAAATAGATTGATCATCGTCTTACCTTTAATTTAAAAATTCTTTTTATTGTCAGTATGTATACGTCATCGAAAACTGCAGTATTTTAAGGGCCTGTTTTACCGCTTCCGGATAAGGTGCCCGATAGGCTTATTTGACAGATTCTCCATACTCCATCTGTCAAGTTAAGTGGTGGATAGCCTTATCAGGAAGCGGTGAAACAGGCCCTAAGTGTCGTGTTCTATTAACTGCGTAGTAGAACGATACCACAGTATAGCAATATAATTATATTGACGATACCGAATTTACCGAAATATCAGAGAAACTGTTTCATGGGTGGACGGCGAATATATACTTTATTTAGTCGGGTTATGCCAAGCCAGAGATCACGACTAAATTGACATGAGACAGCAAGATAAACGTTAGTCCGTCATTTTTCCAAGAATCAATTTCCCTGGCATTACCAAGAGTCAAGACCTTCGAGTCAGCAACACAAAGTTTACTCATTTTCTGCAATATTAAAATTGTAAGAGCGATATTTTTTAAAATATTTTAGTTTATATAAAACATAACCTATATAGTATATAAGTTCAGCTTACATAATATGTGCTGGGGTCCCCAGTGTCCCCTGGCGCTCCTGACAGCTACACGTTTGAGCAGGAAATTGATTCGACCGTATCCACCCTAAGTAACTATTACGTAACTTGAAAGAAATATTATACCGTGTTATTAATTTTTACATTGGGTAAAAAGCTACGAATAAAAAGGCTTTATTTTTTCAACTGCTTAGTACATTCGCTAAAGCTACCTACTCATCACCTTGATGAGTGGCAGTCTTCCACCGTGCGTTTTTTGCGTAACTTTCTAACGGTGCGTCCACATTTGTATCATTTGCGCGATCAGATCTCCGATCAGATCTCCGTCGCGATCATCGCACCGTATCATGATCGCTAGTGTGGACGCAAAATGATACGCGTATCATACAAAGTATCATGATACGCGTATCATTTTGATACGGCGCGAAGATTGCGACGGAGATCTGATCGGAGATCTGATCGCGCAAATGATGCAAATGTGGACGCACGCTAACGCGCACTGTAAAACTCTGGAACGAACTGTCACCAGCTGTATTTCCGGACCTATACGACCTGCAAACCTTCAAGAAAAGAGCGTATAAAAACATACGTAATATTATAAGATAAATAATATTATACGTATGTTTTATAATAAAATCTCACGAAATCTCAGCAAGGGGGGAGGGGGGGGGGTCTAAAAATTAAAAAAAACACCTCACGTATTTGTGGACGCCCCCTAAGTATGGATTCACAAATTGAAATACCTTTTTTTACGGTGGGAAATGCGTTACGCATACCCAGCGGCCCGGGGGAATGGTCGCTGGGGTATGTGGGACTCCCCAGGTGCTGCGGTAGAAGGAGCATCCGGGGTTACCCACTAAAACCCACCGGTGCCTCCTTCCTCCGCTACACTGCTGGGCCACCGGACCCGACGATGAGGGCGACATCTGCGGCAGCCCAGTTAACGGCATCTGCCTGTGCAGACTCCATCGCAGCAGCTGTAAGCTGTTGAACATTCGGGAGAGCAGCCCCAGGCACCGTGCGCTCTTCTACCGGGCAGGGCTCGTGTAATGGCAGGCCTGTCCCACTCGCGCCTGTAGGCATCGAACTGTAAGTATCCCCCTAGGGGGGCACTTCAGTAGGGACTCACAGGCGAGCGGTGACGCGCGCGCACGAGTTTTTAGTTAGTTGATCGTTGCTCGTTGATTTAAATTTTGTACAATTTATTAAAGAGTCAAATTACGATTACTTATGTTTTAAATACTAGTTGAAGTAGAATATATTAGTTGGGTTACCTTCTTAGACGTATAATTAATATATAAGGTATTTCATTAAAAAAACACATTAATTAATAAGGTTAGGTATTAATTATTACTAATAGTAAGCATCGTAGATTGGTGTCGCGTCTTTGCTATTATATTTCGTGATGCGTACTATTCAAAACCTCATTTGTTTACAAAAAAAAAACTAAGTTATACAAACACTTTAAGTAGGTAATATAAGACAGAATTAAGATACGGTACCTATCGATTCTAAGTACGCGTAACTAGTTACACGCGAATTTATGATACTTAAATCTACATAGTATTAAGACATAATATCTTAGATTATTTCGAGTTAAATAAAATGTAGCTAATTAAATATAAAGATTATAATATTATTTTTAAAAATAGACAACCCTGATTTCTTCAGAAAAGGTACGAGTTATGCGATAGAAAGAGAGCGGAGATGTAGGCAAATATAATTGTAGGCACCTAGCACTGCGTGGTCGGAATTTGAACTTTATAGTATCGTGGCATGAGTCGTTAATTCTTTAAACGGGTTTCGCCAGTGGGAATTCTGTTGGTACAACTAATATATGGCTGCTGTTTAGCATTGGTTGTCCATTCCACATAAAATCGGGTTTTGAGTTAATAATGCAATTTTATTCTATAGAACATAAGGTTTACGACAGTGAAATCCATTTTTTTGAAAACCCACTGTAGCATATTCTAGAGTACAAAAATGGTTAATGCTTATTCTTCTAAGTGAGGTTTTGTATATAGTATTTATGTACTATGTTTCTAAAATGATTTGCGCTTAAACCACGAACCGATTTTGATAAAATTTTGTATGCAGATACTTTGAATCAATTAAAATGACATTAGATACTTTTTGTTCCGGAAAATGTACGGTTTCCGCGCAGTCAACAAAAATGAATTGGGCTCATGATATCGATATCGAGTACATGTAGATAATATTACGTAAGGTTTTGGAGAAGGACATAGTACATTTTTTATCATGGGAAATGTTCGGTTTTCACGCAATAAACTTTCTTAATATGCGTTTAAGCTGCTGAACCGATTTTGATTAAATTTAGTTAATGTAGAAATAATTAGTTTATCACGTGCAGAGTTGGGAAAAAAGTAATTAGTAATTTTAATCAGATTACAAATTAATCTGCAGATTGATGAAGTAATTGTGCATCTTCAAATTACCCGTAAGTTGATTAATAATAATATGTATAAAAAGTATTCTAATTTTAGTTTGCAATTAGATTAATAATTTAATTAGACTAACGAGTATTTCAATAAGTATGCCCAATGTCCAATGCTGGTAATTATAATAAAATATAAAAATACTTCCACACCGGCTTCGGTGGCGGTGGCCGGTTTCAATTAAACCAGGCCAGTCACGCAGGAGTAACATCATAGTGCCCAAGTATGTGCGCAATACACGAGAGCACTCTGGTTTAAATGAAAACAGGCCAGTCACGCAGCAGTAATTTTATAGTGCCCAAGTGTGTGCGCAATACACAAGAGCACTCTGGTTTAAATGAAAACAGGCCAGTCACGCAGGAGTAATTTTATAGTGCCCAAGTGTGTGCGCAATTCACAAGAGCACTCTGGTTTCAATGAAAACAGACCAGTTACGCAGGAGTAATTTTATAGTGCCCAAGTGTGTGCGCAATACACAAGATCACTCTGGTTACAATAAAAACAGGCCAGTTAAGAAGGAGTAATTTTATAGTGCCCAAGTGTGTGCGCAATACACAAGAGCACTATGGTTCAATAAAAACAGGCCAGTTAAGAAGGAGTAATTTTATAGTGCCCAAGTGTGTGCGCAATACACAAGAGCACTCTGCGGGAAGTGCGGGAAGGGCAGAAGAAGCGGGAACTCTCTGTCCTTTCCCGAGACATAACGTATCTGCATACCAAATATCATCAAAATCCATTGTAGCGGTATAAGCAGAAATCATTTTGTTTAACGCCTGGGAACCGTACCTTTTTCCGAGATAAAAAGGATCCTTTGGCCTTTTCTGGGACTCAAAGTATCTCCATACTAAGTTTCATCAAAATCTGTTCAGCGGTATAGGCGCAAAATAGGAAATTCGACTATAACGCGGTAACCGTACATTTTTCAAGACAATAATTATCTTATGTCCTTTCACGAGAGTCGAAATATGTGCACACCAATTTTCATTAAAATCGGTTCAGTGGTTTAGGCGCAAATCATTTTTGTTTATCATACGGATACCGTACACCTTTTTCCCGGATGTAAAGTATCCTATGTCCTTTCCCGAGACATAACGTATCTGCATACCAAATATTATTAAAATCCATGTAGCGGTATAAGCAGAAATCATTTTATTTAATGCCTGGGAACCGTACATTTTTCCGTGATTAAAAGGGTCCTATGGTCTTTTCCGAGACTCAAAGTATCTCCATACCAAGTTTCATAAAAATCGAATCAGCGGCTTAGGCGCAAAATAAGAAAATTTATAATGCAGTAACCGTATATTTTTTAAGATAATAATAATTGTCTTATGTCATTCCACGAGAGTCAAAGTATGTGCACACCGATTTTCATCAAAATCGGTTCAGCGGTTTAGGCGCAAATCATTTTTGTTTATTACACTGGTACCGTACCTTTTTCCCGGATGTAAAGTATAGTATCCTATGTCCTTTCCCGAGACATAACGTATCTGTATACCAAATATCATCGAAATCCACGTAGCGGTATAAGCAGAAATAATTTTTATTTAATGCCTGGGAACCGTACATTTTTTCGGAATAAAAAAAACCCTATGTCCTTTCCCGGGACTCAAAGTATCTCCATACCAAATTTCAGAAGAATCGGTTCAGCGGTTTGGGCGTGACGAGGTAATTTTATAACATTTTAGTAAAATAAGCACTTAAATTAATTGTATTGAAAGAACAAATCAGAATATTGCATTTATGTGAAATATCACAAAGGACATTAATGCTATGTAATAAGCCCCATAGCAACATTGCATTAACCATTTTTATACGTTTTCTCTTGAAACTGAATGTAAAATTAAAATGTTTTTTTCATAATCACAATCTACGCATTTCAACAAAAAAAAAAGATAAATACCGCACAATAAGTATAATTTTTTTGCTTAAAATAAGCAGAAAATAAAGATTATTCCAAAAAAACTTAAAACGCCGATTACTCAAAACTAGTCCGATGTGGGATGGAACACGAACGTTTTACAGCTTCCAATTATATTCTGTGGTAATGGGCAGCGGATTCCCCAATCCGCCGCCCGAGTTGAAATACCTAAGACAAGTGCAGACGGGTCTACCCTACAATTCTCGCGTCGCGGTGTTTGTTGCCAAAATCTTCCGCAACAGCTGAACTGGTTTTAATTTGTGTTTAATTTGTGTTGTTTCTGAGAACTAAACACTAACACAAAACTATTTTTCGTATGGTAAAACAACAATTGCCAGGTAAAAAGATAAAAAGCCTTTTCTTTAACCGTGAAAAGATCTTGAGAGAATACACCATAAAACTTCTGTTGTTGACATAACTAACTTCCAGGGACTGTCAACATAAGATTATTTACCTTCCTTTTGTTCTCAGTAAAACGCTTGAGACAGCAAATATTGAATGTAGAAAGTACTAAAGTTTTCCCAAAACTTTTTAAGTAAGAAAAACTTTCTTAGTACCTACCCCATACACAGTTACACACTAAATATTAAAATATGAAATAACGAAAATTTGCTGAGATGTAAAAAATGAAATGTGACGTTTGATAATATCTACTTAACTGTATTTCTGATTTTTTGAGGACAATTTCATAAGCAAGTCAGAATTATAACAATTTGTGGTTGACGAAGTTGATTTCTGCCTTCCTTAGTTTTAATAGTGGCGATATTTCAAAAATTATTTAAATAATATAATTCCTTAATATAAATACAGTGTGTTTGTGTAAAGACCGTTATCCTTGAAACCATCAAATGAGACCGTCAAAAAATGCCGTCTTCATACCCATACGGATGCCCGGATCGGCAATTTGTATGGGTATGAAGACAGATTTTTTTTTAATTCCCAGCATTGTTCTCATAGAAAAAGTTGTTCATTTTGATGGGCTCATTTAATGGTTTCAAGGACAACGGTGTTTACACAAACATCTTGTATAAAAGATACCTATATACATGTCGCAGGGAAAAGATAAGGGATCGGAGCGAGAGAAATGAGTGGCTCGATTTTTATTCGGCGGTATCCGCGTTTCTGACATTTCACTAGATTTAGTTTAGTGAAATGACATATCACTAGATATTTTTAGTAAGAAGACGTAACAAACAAGAATATTCGGCATCTACCGGGAGTTCGTGATATCCCTAGGGATACCGTGAAATCCCTGATATCCTCTTTTCCCTGCGACATATACATAATTCCATTTCTCCTTTGTATATTTCAGGGGCACTTAAAATCATTTTTATCGGGTTCGAAAAAATCAAGAAAAGATGGCTCCCAAAAACCTTTACTCTTGACCCAAAAAAAAACGCTTACCTCAAGTAACAATTTCCGACCAACCTTATATAAAACAAAGCCTCTTTTGAAAATACAAGTGTTGGCCGGACAACGTGACTCAGCATGTTGATTCATTGCTTTAGGAAAGCGAATCTTTGTTTTTGTTTATCTAACACTGCTACATTCCGCCCGAAGTCAGCAATTATTTCTGCCAAGCTTTGGGCCGAATAAAAATATTTTCTTACGGAATATTGGGGTCACAGAAAGTTTTTGCATAAAGTGAAGTAAGTACCTTAGAACGGTACGGTTTCCTCTTAAAATTTTTACCTTTCTTTAAAGCGACGAAAACATTTTAAATTATTGCTTCTTTTGCTACAATATAATATATTCAAAATCAACTTAAAAATTCTATCATGTAAAAGTTGTCTAACTTTTAATGCAAACTTATTAAAGTATCCACTTTTCCGGTACAGTCAAAGATAAAGTTAGTTTTTTAACTTTTTACTAGTTGATTTGACCCTATACCTAATTAAGTTGACCCTATCTAATATTTTGCATGCCTTTGTTGATGCTTTTAACGATTCAAGTGTCTCGTTTTGGCCAAAATTACTCATTTTGTATTTTCTTTCTGTCCCAGTAACCAGTAACATTGATATTAGTATCCGGGCTTGTATTTTTTGCAATTATTTTTATATTTCTCGTTTTTCCCTTAGAATTATTGACATTAATCACAATATAATATCACTTGTTACATATGCACCCTCTATGAAAACCGGACTTAGCACAGATTTGCCGAACACCAGTATCACATCATCATCATCAGTCAGCTGCAGTCAAACATTAGCTTTTGGACTATAATAAACTTAAGCATACATAAAGTGAGGCCATCTCTCAGACTATACAGACAAGACCACTCAAGAAGTTTCTTACTAAAATTGCGAAAGAACAAGGAATACCGAAAATGCTGTCACCGCATCGTCGTGGTGGTCCCAACTCCGTGGGACCTGATTTTGGTAGTTAGTTAGCTTACTTTAGATCTGACATCGATCGGGGTCGGTACTTGTAATTTAGGATATAGTCTTTTTATACAGAATAGCTCTGTTAGAAAAGTGATTAAGTTAAAAGTAATAATTGTAATTTTATATTTTAATAAATGTTTTAAATTAAATCGTTTTTTTTTTGGAACTCCCGTTCGAGAACACTATAATTCACTTTAAAACGAAGTTTATTTATTTATTTTTTATTGGCACATCAACAGTTAATAGGAATATTCATTTATTGCTTAAAGTAATTAAAATAAAATATCACATCCTGTCCCATAGGTGTACCAAAATCTGATGGCAAATTTTGACAGATTTTCAAAAAATATCCTTGATCATGGGATTTTGTATATATTGTTTGCATGCAGCGACCACATTGCATATTTCACACACAGAATCAGCCGCTATAAGAAAAAAATCGGCCAAGTGCGAGTCGGACTCGCGGACGAGAGGTTCCGTACCGGTACCTATAGAGTGAAAGTAGACAAAAAATTGTGTTTGTTGTATGGGAGCCCCCCTTAAATATTAACTTTATTTTATTTTTAGTATTTGTTGTTATAGCGGCAACAGATATACACAATCTGTGAAATTTTCAGAAGTCTACCTATAGCGGTTCTTGAGTTACAGCCTGGAGACAGACGGACAGACAGACATCGAAGTCTCATGAATAGGGTCCCGTTTTTACCCTTTGAGTACGGAACCCGAAAAAAGAATCAAAATGTTTTAATCCAATTACCATGGTATTGCTAGAGTCAATTTACTTTCTCACTTTTTGCCATCAGATTTAGACCTATACTTATTAATAATAGATGTGAAACACCATTTTTGGACATATAAGTTAGAGCAATACCGTCCAAAAATCCGAAATAAATACAAGTTCTTCGATAAGATTATGATGTCCTCATTTCTCTAGTTAGTTATTTATTGTATTTAATAGTGTCTCGAGCACTGAATCCTTGTCAGCTCTGATCGCTTGTTCAATGAGCACAATAGGTATTATGTTCTTAGCTGTTCACTGTACATTTAGTCTTATATAGATCCCGTACTATAACGTCAACTGCCTTGTTATACTGTAGTTGATAATAATTATTGTGCAGTCTTATTCATAAATCATAAAACAACTCGTTCCATAATGTTTTTTGTATGCGACATCAGTCATCACCTTCCAAACTAGTAACTACATGGCTAATATCATTAAAAATGTCCTGTCACTAAACTTATTCTTAAAAAAAATGTGTGAAGACTGCCGCGGTAAAGCTATTTCTTAATATAATAATCAACTTTTGCATTTACTTGTTTTTAAGTAGCTTGCTTTATAACAAAAATAAATAATCAACTTTTGCAATTATTATTTCCATAAATCTAGTCGCACGCACACAAACACTATGCCGGAGTGTGGGGTGTTAGGGTTTTTTTCGTTACGGAATTTATTGATTCGGTCGCCGCGATAAAAGCTATGCTATTAAGCTTTACTATATAATATACTTGTACTGTGTCATATTATATTTATAGAGTTAACTGTGAAAATAACAGCGCTGTAAGAGTAACTTTTTAGGTAAAAGTACGGACAAATTAATGACGTTAGAAACATAGAACCCAAAAGTTTCACTTAGCGCTGCTACTTCTTTAGTGAACTCCCGTATAAGAAAAACACATACTTACACATTTTGTATTTATTAGCTTTTTCCCAAAACCTTGCGCCAATTTCTGTTATTATGATTGCGTTTAAGGTTTTAAAAAATAATATAATAATTTAAAATACATCTGCATAATTTTTATTGTCTTTGCATCATATCTAAATATGCTTTGCTCCTGTTGGCATCGCAATTCGCAGCGTAATGTTATGCACTTATCTTAAAGCTATTTAGCTTTAAGCTTTCCACGAAGGACTTTCCAACACAAAAAAATAATTTTGCAATTCGATCTAGCAGCTCCTAAGATCAGCACAATATGTAGAGCACATGTAAACTCTCAACTAAAGAAAATATTCAGCTTTGTAATAGCGCTATTTAGTATGGAAGTTTAAACGCAAGCTGCATGGGATTTTATTGGTATGCTCTTTTATTGTACCTCCAGTAAATAATCCATTTTTAGTTCATATTATAAGGATGTTATTATAATTTTTAACCTGGAAGTCGATTTTATTTTTTTGTTAAAAATAGTAATAGAAATATTATTATGAAGTTTCAAAGTGGAAAAAATCGTTAGAGTCCAGTGTTCCCCTTCTACCAGCTAAAAAGTTGCTTCTGGAAATGAGACAAAATTCAGGGAGTAGGAAATATGCTGAATTTATTAAAAGGAAAACTATCATGGCTAAGAACACTTCATAAGTTTTTGAGTAAGTAATAGTCGATCAACTTAAAAAATTGTATTCGGCGAAGTATAAAGGAACTTTTCGTTCAAATTCCTTTGAACGTAACTAAGATGAACCATCATAACAACAGAGTAGTATAAAACGCGTTTAAATATTAAAATATGTACATTCATTGGCCATACAAAAATTATCAAAAACTAGCGGTACTACGGAACCCTATATTGCGCGTGACCCGACACGCACTTGGCCGTATTTTTGTATTCAACGATTACGATTAAGTACTGTTAGCTAAACTTAGCGTACGTGTTATTGTTACTTACATGTATGATTTTTCATATAGGAAAAACCATACAGGGTTGCTACGCAGGAGTAATTTTATAGTGCCCAAGTGTGTGCGCAGTACACAGGAGCATGAGAGTAAAGGAATAGACTTTACTCTCATAGCCCAGTTGGACGGAAGACCGACACGACCGGCGAGAGATCCGACGCATGAATCATCTTACTTGTCAGACAATCAGTAGCCCTAGCACGGCGACCAGCGGAAATGCGAAAGTGTAGACAAACCGTGGAGATAAGCTTAAGGTGCCATTCCGATCTTTTTTCAATTAAAAATTTTTCAATTAAAAAATTCAATTAAAATGCCACTTTATGACAGACTGTATAGTCAGTGCAAACTGTGGAGATAAACTTAAAGTGCCGTTCCGGTCTTTTTTCGTTTTTCTTTCCGAAAAACTCAATTAAAATGCCACTTTATGACAGACTACAGTCCTGAAAATTCAAATAATATCCTACTTTATGACATATACTATAGTCTGTCATAAAGTGGCATTTTAATTCAATTTTTGTCGGTCGCGATTAGCCCGGTAAGTTTGTCTATACTTTCGCATTTCTACTGGTCGCCGTGCTACGGCTACAGGTGATCACTGATCAGCCTGCATTGTCCTAACCAAACTTGGAAATAACATGTTTCCAACGCGGGAATCGAACCCACGATCTCCGAGTCAAGAGCCGCGCTCTATACCACTAGACCACGGAGACTTTCAAGTGACACATAATATTATGTACAGAGTTCACAGTACACACAGTTTTATCAGTTTGTCAAGTTACACCATGTATAGCTGTATAATACGGTATACACTACACAGTTCACAAAAGTGTACTCCGTACAAACAGCGCGGTTGTTCATACGAGGCGTTACCGTATTAGCCGTAAGTGGCGCCGAGACAGGGCTGCTAATTACTAGAGTGCTATTACCGCAGGGCTGTCACTACTTATAAAACAACTATTAATAAGGTAAGAAGTGTGGAACTCTGAATAGAAAATGAAAAGGTACGTTTTCGCCATGTCGTGGGAATATTGCTGAATTATAAGACAAGATAAATGACCAATAGAAAAGTTTATGTTCCTCAGCAGTCAGTATTCAGTTAAAAATTATATTATTATGTTATAAGGTTATAATATTCCTTGAATAAAGGTTAAAGGTTAATATTCGGTTAATATTTGTAAATAATTTTCGGTATCTAATGTAACATATTAATACTGATCTTTAATGTTTGCATTAATTTTGAGCATTAACATTAATTTTGAGCTACTCATTCCAATACAAGCTGGAATTTAGGCTGGAATACAGTAACACTTCTAATCTACTTTACGGCCATTCTCAGGAGAGCAAAGTTTACGTATCCCGGGCTTGTATACTCTGTAATATTATCTTATTCAAGTATATAATATTTTTAAATGGTAGATAGCATCAGTATCTAGCTACAAACTTAAACACGGGCTTCTAATTTAAGTAAATCAGACTAAATTAATTGAAGTCGTGTTCAAAAACCATGTTTTTCTAACTACCGTAACGTGTCCCCACGCCAACTTGATCTCGAAACTTGCTTGTAATTTTTATAACGTACCTATTTAATTTAATATATTCATGGTTTTAAACGCCTATAAACATTGGTTATCGCATTGCAAAATATCGACTCAATAGGCCCAGCCTATAAATAGTTATCATGAAATAATCGCTTGTCCGATCAAAAGTCCTAATTACCGTAACACCTGCTGTTTTTGGATGCCCATCCAAAAATATCAGGATTTGGCATATTATGAGTGCACGGGTTGCTTTTCCTTAGTGTGTGCCATGGCCCATCAGCGTTCCCACGTCGTTAATGTTAGTGTGCCGCCGATAAAGCACGTTAGTATCTAATTACCGTAGCTTTTGTTACAAACTTGTCTAATTACCGTAATCGCTACTTTTCAATTGTTTAAATTAAATTTTTATTATGTATATTATGTTTATGTTACATAATTTGGCCTACGTACGTTGCCCTAAGCTAGTTTTTGTCAATTGTGTCGTTGTATCGTTACATAAAACACTACATTTGTCTAAGCACCGTACCCATAAATTTTTAAGTGTCATTATCCAAAAAACTTTAACTAATTGTTTTACGCCACATTTATTATTGTGTTCGTATCTTTCATTCCTATAATATTTCAATGTGTCTAAGTCAAAAAAAAATGGTTACGGTGATGAGGCAAATAATGCCAAACCGGAGAATGGCCGTTTAATTAAAGCTAAATAGTCAACTACATAGTATTATATCTTTCGTTTATATGAGTTTATTTTTTTAATTTTACAATCAGTCAAGCAACTTAAAAATTAACTTTTAATGGCAGCCCTAATATCTGGAAGGTAATTACCCGCGAGCACAGTCCCCCGCGCTTCTGTTACTAACATTGTATTTTCTCTTATTGTAACTTTGCTTTTGAAATTAAATACAATTTATATTATGTTTAAGTTCTAACAGGGAAGCACGTAGCTAAAGATAACTTTATCGTGTACTAAATTGTCGTCTTTATTATGCTGTCCGTGACTGCGACCTGCGTGCGCCACAATTGGACATACATAGGGTCTTTTCATATTTTTTCTTGTTTTTTTTAATTTTTCATTGCTGGGTAAGACCGGCTTATCCATATTATATTTCGGAACCAACTGACTGTATATTTGTATCGCATGCTTACAACAAGATTTTCTTAACGTGCATAACGAAAACTAGCTTACAAATATTTTTATCACATACCTACCTACAAGTTTATAAAGAAGTAATACAACTAAAATCCTAGATAAAGTGGCATCTCCCCGCCCGCCCAGCGCGCCGCCCAACCCCCAAGTGATACGTTATGAAAATTGTTCCCGCGCCCGTGACAGGTATTGTGTCATTGTTACACTAATCTCGCGAGAATCGCCGTGAATCTCGCACAATCTCGCGTAACGGAGATTTATTGTAGTTTATATTAGCAGTTTGCATTCACGTTTTTGTTGTAATACGTGGCTACATTATCCAACTTTGTAACAAAAAGCACGCTATATCAAATATATATATATATATATATATATATATTACAGACGTCCTTGTTTTTGTCCTTGCCTACCTGTCTTTAAAGACTTTTGTAAAGTGTCCGACAAAGGACAAAAATGTATTGTGTCACTATATCTAATATAAGGGTTCAATACATAATGCAAACTATATCTATATATTACTTAGATATATTTTGACATTGAGTGTGGCAAAGCATGCCACCCCGGCAAGTGCGCCATAATAATTATTATAATTCCAAACTGCTGATTGGAAATCTCCAAGTATGGAATTATAATTATGGAATTATAATGTTATACTCGTATTCAAAAAACTTGGAGGAGTATAAATAGATATTTATTATTTATATGTCATCTAAAAGAATTAAATGCTTGTAAATAAAATAAAAAAACTCTTAAAACGAAATTCGACAATACAGATACAATTCTCCTGAACACTTTTACAATCCGGACTCAGTTTTTTTTTTTTTTTCAAGGCAATTCGCGCGGTTCGTTTGTATAAATTTGCATACTCCCAAATCCAACAGATGGTCGAACAAAACCTTTCAAAGCCTAACTTTTAATTAATTCAATTAAATAAGCCCTTATTTAAGAAAATTAATTACTTGTTTCATGATCTCGACAGCACAATATAATTAGTAAAGTATGTACTTAATGTATCAAATTGCTACTCCATTTTGTTGAGATAATTTTGATGCTCAGTTCATGATTAAGTTGTATAAAGTTTATACGTGTATTTATACGTGGAAGAGTCATGCTTCGGCACGAATAGGCCGGCTCGACCGGAGAAATACCACGTTCTCACAGAAAACCGGCATGAAACAGCGCTTGCGCTGTGTTTCGCCGAGTGAGTGAGTTTACCGGAGGCCCAATCCCCTACCCTATTTCCTTCCCTACCATCCCCTATTCCATTCCCTTCCCATCCCTACCCTCCCCTATTACCCTATTCCCTCTTCAAAGGCTGGCAACGCACCTGCAGCTCTTCTGATGCTGCGAGTGTCCATGGGCGACGGAAGTTGCTTTCCATCAGGTGACCCGTTTGCTCGTTTGCCCCCTTCTTTCATAAAAAAAAAAGTTCATTTAATATGTTTATTATTTAAGTTATAATATGCTAAAACACATGCAACTACTCTAATTACCCAGTTTTCGTGTTTTTAACTAGCTTTATTGAGTAGTTAATGTTGTTTTTAAAGCTAATTTAATTAACAATATAAACCCTTCTCAAAAATCACGAATACTGGACATTTGTGTGTGCAAATCGTTAAGGCACTTTTTAATGTAGGTCTGGTACAAAATACCGCATAACTTATTATTGCTTACATGCTTACATGAAAACAACTAATTCAAAATTTGACGTCAAAACACAATCAAAACATGTTTGTGATCACAACCGCGTATATTTCGTAAAAATTTAAACGTAGAACACTAAAGGGGATTGTAAAATCGAATTATACAGCGGAGTTCGTCGGTAGGCTTAGTCCCGCTTACATACCTGAGTAAGGTAAAATTTCGGTGAAAATCTACAATGGCTTTTTTTACGTCCCGAAAATTCGTTTGCGGCGACCGAGATAAAATTTCGTCTTTATTGCGTTTTACAATCGTATTATGGAATTTTTATGCTTATTAATACACGTTTTAACATAATTGCTTTCTTGTTTATAAACGGTCGCTTATATTAAGACTGTAAGATGTAGGACATTTTTTGTAGGTCTTTGTGTAATTAGGTACCTACGTAACATTGTATTTTTAACCACACTTTGTAGTCCACTCTAAATCGGTAACTCAAGTGCTTAAATAAATACCTATATAGGTAATTAAACACGTTATAAGCCAGTTATAAACTAGCGCTCATGTTTTGTCTACCTACCTACCTAACCTACTTATTACATTTTATTAGAGGTACTTATAATATTATAATAACACTAGCTGTCCCGGCAAACGTTGCTTTGCCATAATATATTTGCCATATTATTTTATTGAAGTGACTAAATAAGTATGTCGCCATGGCAACGTCGATCGCTATCCCGTCGCACAAACAATGGTCGCCGTCAGTCTCAGGTTGTAATAATTTACTATTATTTTTACAACAAATGCACTTATCAATATATAAAGTACCGAGTAGCCGATTCTCAGACCTACTGAATATGCATATAAAATTTGGTAAAAATCAGTAAAGCCGTTTCGGAGGAGTTCGTGGACTAATATTGACCATTATGACACGAGAATTTTATATATAAGATGAGCTACCTCGTGTGCAAACTTCCTTGAACTGTCATTCTTATAAATTGAGGGCGCTTTTTACGGTCTCTTTAGGGAGCAAAGAGAGTGAGTCTATATTTTTATATTCAACATAATATTAGCCTGATATTTTACTTTCTTTAAGTGAAAATATATGATCGAAAGAAAAATAAAGTAATTCCTCTCCTTTTATTACAACAGTTCAGTGGATTGAGTCTGAAATAAAAATGTTTTTTCTGGGTAAGACCGGCTTATCCATATTATATTTCGGAACCAACTGACTGTATATTTGTATCGCATGCTTACAACAAGATTTTCTTAACGTGCATAACGAAAACTAGCTTACAAATATTTTTATCACATACCTACCTACAAGTTTATAAAGAAGTAATACAACTAAAATCCTAGATAAAGTGGCATCTCCCCGCCCGCCCAGCGCGCCGCCCAACCCCCAAGTGATACGTTATGAAAATTGTTCCCGCGCCCGTGACAGGTATTGTGTCATTGTTACACTAATCTCGCGAGAATCGCCGTGAATCTCGCACAATCTCGCGTAACGGAGATTTATTGTAGTTTATATTAGCAGTTTGCATTCACGTTTTTGTTGTAATACGTGGCTACATTATCCAACTTTGTAACAAAAAGCACGCTATATCAAATATATATATATATATATATATATATTACAGACGTCCTTGTTTTTGTCCTTGCCTACCTGTCTTTAAAGACTTTTGTAAAGTGTCCGACAAAGGACAAAAATGTATTGTGTCACTATATCTAATATAAGGGTTCAATACATAATGCAAACTATATCTATATATTACTTAGATATATTTTGACATTGAGTGTGGCAAAGCATGCCACCCCGGCAAGTGCGCCATAATAATTATTATAATTCCAAACTGCTGATTGGAAATCTCCAAGTATGGAATTATAATTATGGAATTATAATGTTATACTCGTATTCAAAAAACTTGGAGGAGTATAAATAGATATTTATTATTTATATGTCATCTAAAAGAATTAAATGCTTGTAAATAAAATAAAAAAACTCTTAAAACGAAATTCGACAATACAGATACAATTCTCCTGAACACTTTTACAATCCGGACTCAGTTTTTTTTTTTTTTGCAAGGCAATTCGCGCGGTTCGTTTGTATAAATTTGCATACTCCCAAATCCAACAGATGGTCGAACAAAACCTTTCAAAGCCTAACTTTTAATTAATTCAATTAAATAAGCCCTTATTTAAGAAAATTAATTACTTGTTTCATGATCTCGACAGCACAATATAATTAGTAAAGTATGTACTTAATGTATCAAATTGCTACTCCATTTTGTTGAGATAATTTTGATGCTCAGTTCATGATTAAGTTGTATAAAGTTTATACGTGTATTTATACGTGGAAGAGTCATGCTTCGGCACGAATAGGCCGGCTCGACCGGAGAAATACCACGTTCTCACAGAAAACCGGCATGAAACAGCGCTTGCGCTGTGTTTCGCCGAGTGAGTGAGTTTACCGGAGGCCCAATCCCCTACCCTATTTCCTTCCCTACCATCCCCTATTCCATTCCCTTCCCATCCCTACCCTCCCCTATTACCCTATTCCCTCTTCAAAGGCTGGCAACGCACCTGCAGCTCTTCTGATGCTGCGAGTGTCCATGGGCGACGGAAGTTGCTTTCCATCAGGTGACCCGTTTGCTCGTTTGCCCCCTTCTTTCATAAAAAAAAAAGTTCATTTAATATGTTTATTATTTAAGTTATAATATGCTAAAACACATGCAACTACTCTAATTACCCAGTTTTCGTGTTTTTAACTAGCTTTATTGAGTAGTTAATGTTGTTTTTAAAGCTAATTTAATTAACAATATAAACCCTTCTCAAAAATCACGAATACTGGACATTTGTGTGTGCAAATCGTTAAGGCACTTTTTAATGTAGGTCTGGTACAAAATACCGCATAACTTATTATTGCTTACATGCTTACATGAAAACAACTAATTCAAAATTTGACGTCAAAACACAATCAAAACATGTTTGTGATCACAACCGCGTATATTTCGTAAAAATTTAAACGTAGAACACTAAAGGGGATTGTAAAATCGAATTATACAGCGGAGTTCGTCGGTAGGCTTAGTCCCGCTTACATACCTGAGTAAGGTAAAATTTCGGTGAAAATCTACAATGGCTTTTTTTACGTCCCGAAAATTCGTTTGCGGCGACCGAGATAAAATTTCGTCTTTATTGCGTTTTACAATCGTATTATGGAATTTTTATGCTTATTAATACACGTTTTAACATAATTGCTTTCTTGTTTATAAACGGTCGCTTATATTAAGACTGTAAGATGTAGGACATTTTTTGTAGGTCTTTGTGTAATTAGGTACCTACGTAACATTGTATTTTTAACCACACTTTGTAGTCCACTCTAAATCGGTAACTCAAGTGCTTAAATAAATACCTATATAGGTAATTAAACACGTTATAAGCCAGTTATAAACTAGCGCTCATGTTTTGTCTACCTACCTACCTAACCTACTTATTACATTTTATTAGAGGTACTTATAATATTATAATAACACTAGCTGTCCCGGCAAACGTTGCTTTGCCATAATATATTTGCCATATTATTTTATTGAAGTGACTAAATAAGTATGTCGCCATGGCAACGTCGATCGCTATCCCGTCGCACAAACAATGGTCGCCGTCAGTCTCAGGTTGTAATAATTTACTATTATTTTTACAACAAATGCACTTATCAATATATAAAGTACCGAGTAGCCGATTCTCAGACCTACTGAATATGCATATAAAATTTGGTAAAAATCAGTAAAGCCGTTTCGGAGGAGTTCGTGGACTAATATTGACCATTATGACACGAGAATTTTATATATAAGATGAGCTACCTCGTGTGCAAACTTCCTTGAACTGTCATTCTTATAAATTGAGGGCGCTTTTTACGGTCTCTTTAGGGAGCAAAGAGAGTGAGTCTATATTTTTATATTCAACATAATATTAGCCTGATATTTTACTTTCTTTAAGTGAAAATATATGATCGAAAGAAAAATAAAGTAATTCCTCTCCTTTTATTACAACAGTTCAGTGGATTGAGTCTGAAATAAAAATGTTTTTTCTGGGACGCAATGTCTCTACTTTCTATACTAAATTTCATTTAAGTGGAATAAGTATGCATAATTAGTAATAGATAGAAACACTGACAGAAAGACAGCTGAATAAGCTATCACCGAGAAACCGATATTCGAAACGAGGCAATCTTGTATATTATGTACATTGTATTTTACTATTATGTGAATGGCCGTGCTTTAAACGTATCTAATATATAAAATATTTCACCTACAAATCCTACAGAAAGAGCTAAGGTCTAGAACCAATAAACCACAAACCCAATACTTCAGACATTCTTGTCTCTAACTTATTTAAATTGAAACTCGTAATCAAACAAGCGAATGAAATATTTACTAACTTTAACTATACTGACCAAAAGTGTGATTGGTTTTCGTTAATTGATTTCTATTTTAATAACTTACAGCGAAAGCTTTGTCCGTGGGAGAGCCATGCTTCGGCACGAATGGGCCGGCTCGACCGGAGTAATACCACGGCCTCACAGAAAACCGGCGTAAAACAGCGTTTGCGCTGTGTTTCGCCGAGTGAGTGAGTTTACCGGAGGCCCAATCCCCTACCCCCCTAGAAATGCCGCAGTTGAAAAACAATTTGTTACCCCAGGAGGGTACCAACTGCGTTGGAGAATCCCTCTCTGGACGTCCATGTTCAGGAACCCCTGGAACTGAACGTGGACGTCCAGGCTGCCCCTCGTATTCTGGGTAGGGAAAAACTGCGCTCCAATCTGCTCGGGGCAAGAGCAAACACACAAAGGCACCCCCCTCGATATTAAACGTGGACTTTTGCAACATCAGGGGATTACACTCCAACCTTACTGCCGTCCATTACTACCTTGAGACGGAAAGCCGGCTTTGCTCTTTTTAACCGAGACGCAGATATCATCTCCGAGTGACACATCATACCTTTTCCACCCAGGGTATTATCTCGAGCACTCCTTTCTACCCAAAGCTGGAGTGTGTATGTATATCAGAGATGATATCTGCTCTCACCGCCTCAGCAATCTTGAGGTCATGGACCTGTCAATCTTGTGGCTCCGCATAGATTGCGACAACCACCCTCGCGTCTATGCATGCCTATATAGGTCCCATAGTGGTGACCCCGAGACGGACCGACTCTTGGAGCACCTGCAAGCTGCTTCAGATTTTGTGTAGCGGCAGATCCCATCCGCAGAAATCATAATACTTGGCGACTTTAATGCCCACCACGCCGACTGGCTCAATTCCAGTAAAACTGATCATGCGGGGAGATCTGTCTGCAACTTTGCCCTTGCGAACGACTTGACACAACTGGTTACAACGCCTACGCGAATCCCAGATGTGGATGGTCAGAAATCTTCCTTGTTGGACCTCCTGCTGACTTCAAATCCTGACGGCTACCAAATATCCGTAACGGCACCACTTGGTTCATCGGATCATTGCCTTGTCAGGAGTTCTGTGCCACTTACGACGGTGTTAAGACAGCGTGCTGTTAAATACCGTCGTGTGTGGCACTACAAGTCAGCAGACTGGGATGGGATGCGGTCGTTTTTTGCATCCTATCCTTGGGGGCACGTGTGCTTCTTGCCGGATGATCCCGACAACACTGCCAATTCTGTTGCCGATGTGGTGATGCAAGGGATGGAACTTTTCATTCCGTCCTCTGTAGTACCAACTGGCGGCAGATTTCGTCCCTGGTTTGGTTCATCCCCCAAAAAAGCTTCTCGCCGGAAGCAGGAGGCTTACTAATCCTGGGCCAACGCGGTGTCTGCTCGGGATTTAAATACCAGCACATATAAAAAGGAGTACAACCTTGTCTCTAGGTCCCTCAAGAAAGAGATTACTCGGGCAAAGCAACAGCACGTCAATAGAATTGGCAAGAGACTTGAGCGCCTCCCCTCGGGATCCCGTGCATTCTGGTCTTTGGCCAAAGCTATTGAAGGAAATTTCTCCAAGCCAACCCTACCATCCCTACACGCAGGAAATAGATCGTTGGCCCAGGACGCAAAAGACAAAGCCGATCTTCTGGGCAAGCTCTTTGCGTCAAACTCGACCCTGGATGACGGGGGGCAGAAACCGCCGACCATACCGCGATGCACGAGCATCATGTCGGATATTCGGTTTTATCAGCGCTTAGTGCGAAAAGTTCCCTTGATATCCAAAAGTCGAGTGGGCCTGACGGAATCCCGCCTATTGTGTTGAAAAAGTGTGCTCCAGAGTTGGCTCCGGTCTTGATGCGTCTTTTTCGGCTCTCCTATTCCACTGGCATCGTCCCGGCTTCCTGGAAGACAGCCTTGGTGCACCTGATCCCCAAAAAAGGTGATCGCTCAAATCCTTCCAACTACAGACCAATCGCTGTAACCTCTCTCTTCTCGAAGATAATGGAATTCATTATCAATAGCCAGCTTCTTCGATACTTGGACGGCCAGGGATTACTAAGCGACAAACAATACGGGTTCCGTAAGGGTCGCTCGGCTGGTGATCTCTTGGCGTACCTGACTCATCGTTGGGCTCAGGCAATTGAGTCGAAGGGAGAGGCATTGGCTGTTAGTTTGGACATTGCGAAGGCCTTTGATCGGGTTTGGCATAAAGTGCTGCTATCAAAGCTTCCATCATACGGGCTGCCCGAGAAATTATGTAAGTGGGTCACTGGTTTCTTAGCAGACAGAAGCATAAAGGTCGTAGTTGACGGCGAATGCTCGGAAACTCAGTCTGTTGATGCTGGTGTCCCTCAGGGCTGTATCTGCAACATGTCATATCAATGACATGTTGCAGACCAGCGGCATTCATTGCTATGCGGATGACAGTACAGGTGATGCTGTATATACCGGCTCCCCCAATATTTCTCGGCAAAATGTCACTGAGAGTCGAAACGAACTTGTGTCTAAGGTGGAGAATTCATTGGAGAAGGTCTCTGAATGGGGTAGACGTAACTTGGTCCAATTCAACCCCGCCAAGACACAAGTCTGCGCGTTCACCACTGAAAAGTCACCAATGGTCGTATATCCTCGTTTCGAGGGCACATCTTTAACCATCTCCCCTAGCATTGAGATACTTGGCGTCAACATGTCGAGCGAAGTCCAGTTCCGATATCATCTAGAGGGTAAGGCCAAATTAGCCTCGAAGAAGCTTGGTTCTTAACAGAGCGAGACAGTACTTCAGTCCGGACCAACGCCCACAACTCTACAAGGCGCAGGTTTGGCCTCATATGGAATATTGTTCTCATCTCTGGGCAGGGGCGCCAAAATACCAACTGCTCCCTCTGGATCGTATCCAACGAAGGGCCGCTCAAATTGTTGACTGCCATAGTGTTTCAAACAGCTTGGACCCCTTGGAATTACGCCGAGATGTAGCTTCACTCTGCATCCTCTATCGGTTGTATCACGGGGAGTGCTCTGAAGAGTTGTTCGGAATCACCACCTGCAACTTTTCGCCATCGTCCCACGCGAAAAATATACCATCCTCATCACCTTGATGAGTGGCAATCTTCCACAGTGCGTTTTTCGCGTAACTTTCTGCCGCGCACTGTAAAACTCTGGAATGAACTGTAACCAGCAGTATTTCCGGACCTATACGACCTGCAAACCTTCAAAAAAAGAGCGTATTCCCTCTTAAAAGGCCGGCAACGCACCTGCAGCTCTTCTGATGTTGCGAGTGTCCATTTGCGACGGTAGTTGCTTACCATCAGGTGACCCGTTTGCTCGTTTGCCCCTTATTTAATAAAAAAAAACAATATTATAATCAGCTAATCTCATTTTATAATCCTAGATTTATAAACAAATATGAATGTCAAATTTTCTTAGTCTCGTTAAAACTCGAAAACAGCTGAACCGATTTGGCTAATTTTAGTCTTGAACTTGAAATATTCACGGAAGTGCAGATTTATATTACGAGGAAGTGATACGAAGTTCATCGGGTACATAATATGACTTAGGTATCAGTTATCACTTATCAGTATATCCCACAACCTGTACATTTTGTGGTACTCTTTACGGAAAAACTATCATGCCTATTGATTTGTCTTAAATCTTATATCTTTAAACGAGCAATTCTTGTATACAGGGTGTAACAAAAATAAGTGATAATACTTTAGGGTGTGTACGTGTTACTTGTAGAGAGTTCACTGTGAAAGTAGCAGCGCCGAAATACCAATATTTTTTTTCACTTTTGTATGGGGAAACTCGTGACGCTCAGGCCCTTGCTCATACAAAAGTGAAAAAAAAATTGTCTTTCAGAGCTGCTACTTTCACAGTGAACTCTCTACGAGGAACACGTACACACCCTAAAGTATTATCACTTATTTTTGTTACACACTGTATATATATAATTGGAATCTCGGAATCGGCTCCAACGATTTTCATGAAATTTAGTACATATAATATGATATATAGGGCGTTTCGGGGGCGATAAATCGATCTAACTAGAAATCATTATTAGAAAATGTCATTTTATTCGTGTTTTATCGAATACCGAGCAAAGCTCGGTCAAATAGCTAGTTTCTATTTATATTATGAAGATGTGTTATCATCAGTCAGTCAAGGTGTGACGACGCGTCACGCGTGCCCTCACACAGCTCGGCTTTTATAGCTATAGTTATAAAATAGAAACAGATGGCCCAAATCTTCGGAGCTACGTATCTATTAAGTAATATTATGTTAGATACCTAAGTATTTCTATGCTGCTGGCTTTTTCTGGCTGCGATTTATAAAAAGTAGCTTTTGTCCAAAGTTTAAAATTCAGATTAAAAGTAACTTTGCAAAATCTCAACCCAAAACTCAGTGATAGAATTAATATGCCACATAAATCTTTAGTCTTAAGAATTTTTCGATTCGATTAAAAAGGTACGATTTGGAATTCGAATGAGATTCGTGAGCCTAAAAACCGTCCAAGTGCGTGTCGAGCCACGCGCAATATAGGGTTCCGTGATACCGCTAGTTTTTTTTTTTTTTTTTTTTGTGGTCATTGAATGTTTAGCTTTATAAAAACATGTTTAGCTGGTAAAAGGGGAGGACACTGGACTCTAACGATTTTTTCCACTTTAAAACTGAATATTTCACAAAGGGATCACTAAATAGGAAAATGATCTATGAATACTCATAATAGTTTTAAAAAACCTATCCAACGATACCCCACACGATTGGGTGGACGCGAAAAAAAATTTTCATCCCCGCTTGATGTGTATGGAAGGTACTATAAAAAAATATTTTTTAAAGATTTCATGTACTTACCATTTTGTTGCCATCATTAATATGTGCATTCATACCAAATTACAGCTTTGTAGGTCCTATAGTCTCTGAGCAAAACCGCGGACAGACAGACAGACGGACAGACAGACAAACATACAGACGGACGGACAGACCGAAATTATAAGGGTTCCTTGTGCGGATCCCTAAAAAGCGGGATTTCCTCAATGCAAATGCTTTGATCTGATGCTTTGATCTGGGGGCTTCGGTGGCATTTCATTTGTATCAAATGGTCTTTAGTAGGTCTTGCATGTGCTGACGAGTGACGACATTTGATTTGATTTTTTTAGACTTTGAACACTTATTGAGTGTTGATGCTAGTAATGGTATAGTTTAGACTGTTTGATGCATAGAGGATATTTTATTTATTTTAATTACTTGAGAGTTTGAGACTTTAACCTACATTATAAATTACGCAAGATTGGACCAACTAGATTCTAGGCCAGTGTTTCCCAACCTTTTTCAGCCACGGACCCCTAGAAAATGAAGCACAGTTTTCAAAATAAACAGCAAAAAAAAATGGATTCGTCGTGCTAAGTAAGAATATAAAAGCGATTAGAAGACGTTAGCATTTATGTATGGTTCAGAGATGACACCGCGGACATATGAGTACCTACTCGGGGTCCCCCAGGGGTCTGTTCTAGACAGCTACCCTAGTTCCTACCCTCTATTATTTATTTGTGTAAAATTTATCTTTCGGAGCTCTTATTTTCACGAATATATAATATTAATATTAAAATCAATCAATATTTAAAAATAAATTAATCATTAAGAGGTAATACATCAAATACGTTAAAAAATACATTAACTACTTTATAAATAAGTAAGTAAATAATGTTTATATCAATTATTACAGGGAATAATAAAAATAATAATAATAATAATAATAAAAAAAATAAAGACTATATATAAAAAACTAAATCTAAGTCGGAGGCTGCGGGCAATGTACCCAAGAGGCTGGCAGCATTACCTCGCATTATCACTATAAATATACGCTAAATGCTTCGTTCATGTTTTTATTCCCCCATCTTAGCAATTCTCAGTACATTTGGCCGTAAATTTATAGAGGGTTGAGGCATTTAGTTAGATTTACAGTTGTAATGGCGGATACGGCAGTAACAATATGGCGGCCTGAGAATCACGGCCCGCTGAAATGAAAATCACTGTAGGTCGATTCTGCAAAATCTGACAGGGCCTGAGGCCGTACCACGAAACAGTTATGAGACTCAAACAATCGTATGAGAATAATTCCACGTCCTAATCTAAAAAAAAGGACATAAGTAATAATAAGTGAAATACACTATGTCGACGAGTACATCTACTTGGGCCAGTTAGTTTCTTTTGACAATAGACCAGGAAAGGAAGTCGATCGCCGAATCGAAAACGCCTGGAAGAGCTACTGGTCCATGAAGAAGCTGATGAAGGGAGGCTTACCAATCTCCCTGAAGCGCAGACTCGTCGACATGTGTATTCTGCCCTTTTGCAAACTTGGTCATCGACCGATTTGCTAAAGTCCCAACTCGGAGTTTGCCAAAGAGCAATGGAGCGCAGTATGTTGGTAGTAAGTCTTCTGGACAAAATAAGGAACACAATACTGCGCTCACAAACAAAAATCACGGGCGTAGGAGTTAAGGCGGCTAAGCTAAAGTGGGATTGGGCTGGCCACGTTACATTATTACGCATACATGCTAGATGGGCAGGTACCCACTCTTTCGATATCTTTGCCCAGCGGTCGGGATGCATACGGCTATCGTGGCCAGCCCAATCCCACTTTAGCTTAGCCGCCTTAACTCCTACGTCCGTAATTTTTGTTTGACGCCAACGAGAAAATTTTGTCTACACGTTTTCTCGATGATGATGGCATTTCTCTTCATCTCTATTGACCCTAACATGACATAATTTTTTTCTCGTGTCTCGTGTGTTTTGATCTGTCGACAAAATCTATGGACATAATGTCAAAAATGATTTTAACATTATGTCGTTATCGACAATATAACTACACACGAGAGTGAGATACATTGAGGTACATACTATGGAGGTAACCTTATATTTTGACAGTTGATAATGTTACTCTTTCTAACTAACGATTCAGTAAGTTGAGTGAAAGAGAAGGCTCATATCAGTGTGTAAACGTCAAAACGTTCCGCTGTATAATAAACAATAAAAACGGCCAAGGAATGCCTCAAACACGTGGATTTAACATAACATGCGTAAGTTTTCAACAAAGTTTTTTGTTGGTATCAATCGGTATTTTAGTAAGCTAAAAAGAAAATGTATAAGTTTAATAATCCCATAATCATGCTATATAAGGCATTAGTGATAAAAATGTCACGTCAAGTAATAATTTGGCTACAAATTTTGCATAGCTTTTTACGTGTACTTTAGGGATGCACCTTACTTGAAGTGTAGTTTATCGATAAAAATAATATTGTCATGGACTAAATTATTTTTTTCAGGATTTGAAAATGCTTCATAATAGACGACGAACAGAAATATTTAGACGCAAGTTTCATGCAAGTTTTTAATCCTTACTCCCTCATGAAGGCATCACAATATTAGGATTATCATTTCAAACATTAGTTTGAAACAATGATTTTATTGAAATAAAAAAAGTTCAAACGGAGAGCAAAATAATTACATGCTCAATGCATCAACAGCTCTCACACCTCCCCCTGTAAGTACCCAATTCGTTACTTAGATCTACTTTTTGAAATTTTATCCTGGCATATTTACTCTTTTATAATAAGTAAAATGTAAAAATTTACTAAGGCTAAAGTCATATTCATTTAATAAAATAAATTTAATACCTCGAACATCGAATTCCAGATACAATAGATATTCAGTTGTTACGCGGCACCTGGGTTCCGCTTGGGGCTTGATGGGTTAAGCATGGAAAAGTTATATAAAGCATATTACCCCGTATATAATATAATATGTACATATAATATATTTTATAGTATTAAGTCACTGTAATAAGTACATCTAATGACACTAAACCAACTATATTTTTTTAGGTTATTGGAATGCTCTTAAAGAAAAGTTCAATATGGTGGTGACGGAGAGATCTATAACGAAGTTTAGATTATAACCGAGAATTCTGGTGGTGAGATGGAGTGGGGAGGGATGGTATAAGTGAGGAAAATCCCCCTTTATCACTCCCACCTCCAGGAGACCCCACGTTAAGGAGACTGTTGTCGACTGTTTTCAGTGTTTTCGAGGCATACTAAGGTTAGATAAACTTCATATTTTTATAATATGAATTTAAGTACTCAATATTCGTATACTCGCAGTTAAGCATTGATTTTGGATCAACCCACATTTTTTAAAGTTATGGATGCCGTTTAAAATAATCTAAAGAACATGACTACATTCATATCTCAATACGTAATTTTTTGTAGCATGATACGCAAATGCAGTCATCAGACAGAGTCTAATAATTATAAAGCAGACAACCTTCCCCGTGAACCACGTTTAAAAATTGCTAATTTCATATTTTACATATCTGTTATTTACATCTTTAATATTTTTCATATGAATATAAGGGTTATTTTATGTACTTTTATTCCTTTTATTTTAAAACCTGGCTACGCCCGTGGTTGAGTATGAGGTATTGATAACTAAACAAAATATTTTTTTAGGATCAAGAAATGCTCCTAAAAAAGAGGTCAATGTGATGATGATGACGATTGAGCACCTTTATGGAGTTTAATATTGTATTTACTTCAAAAGCTGCAACCAAGAACATAATATTCAATAAAACCTTAAATGTTTAAATATTTTTCATTTCATTTCTATATAACTTTTAATACACTTATAAAAGTAAAATAAATTAATGCACCCAGGCGTTTTTAAAATGACTTAAATGAGTAGGACTGAGATTAATTCTATAAATATTTCTTTGATAATAATAATTGTCATAATACAAAAATTGTTGTAATATATATTTATTGTTAATAGTTAAGTATAATAAAATAAGTATATATTTTGTTCTTCTGTTGTGTTTTAATATAAAAAAGACGGGTTGCACTCCGGGACTGCCGGCAGAAGTGAAAACTTGATTATTAACGTTGTGCATTTTTTAACACATTTTTTATGAAAATCGATTAAGTATTAAAAAATCGATTTTTTATTTAATCGAAACTCTTACAATTGATTAAATTTTTAACCCATTTTTTATGAAAATCGATTAAAAAAAACACGATTTTTGAAGTGAAAACTTCTTAATAGCGGCGTTGAGCACTTTTGTGGGATGGGTAAAAACTGTAAAACTCGCGACAGATTTTCGTGTTGATTGAAAAACCATACAAAACGCGTAAGACGGTTGGAGAGTAGTTTTGTGTCGAACTCGAACTCGAACTCGAACGAACTGTACAGTCGGGGAAATGAGTTGTTTAGCAGAAATGTACAGTCGGGGAAAATTGTACTAAGCAGAAATGTACAGTCGGGGAAATGAGTTGCTTAGCAGAAATGTACAGTCGGGGAAAATTGTGCTAAGCAGAAATGTACAGTCGGGGAAATGAGTTGCTTAGCAGAAATGTACAGTCGGGGAAATTAGTTGTTTAGCAGAAATGTACAGTCGGGGAAAATTGTGCTAAGCAGAAATGTACAGTCAGGGGAAATGAGTTGTTTAGCAGAAATGTACAGTCAGGGAAATGAGTTGTTTAGCAGAAATGTACAATCGGGGAAATGAGTTGTCTAGCAGAAATGTACAGTCGGGGAAATGAGTTGTTTAGCAGAAATGTACAGTCGGGGAAAATTGTGCTAAGCAGAAATGTACAGTCGGGGAAATGAGTTGTTTAGCAGAAATGTACAGTCGGGGAAAATTGTGCTAAGCAGAAATGTACAGTCGGGGAAATGAGTTGTTTAGCAGAAATGTACAGTCGGGGAAAATTGTGCTAAGCAGAAATGTAGTCAGGGAAAATGAGTTGTTTAGCAGAAATGTACAGTCGGGGAAATGAGTTGTTTAGCAGAAATATACAGTCGGGGAAATGAGTTGTTTAGCAGAAATGTACAGTCGGGGAAAATTGTGATAAGCAGAAATGTACAGTCGGGGAAATGAGTTGTTTAGCAGAAATGTATAGTCGGGGAAATGAGTTCTTTAGCAGATGCGCTGATTAAGGCCGCGTTTCCACCTGCAAGACAACTGTCGCGAGAAGTGTCTGACAGTCTGTCAGACAGCAGCTTTTTTTTCGATTGTCGATATTTTTTAATCGATTGAGGTCAACTTGGGGAAGACCGTCTAGCGGCAATAACTTCCATATTTTAACGACTAGATTCATATGGCTCAGTGGGTAAAACAGTATTGCAGAGTTTGTTTGATCTAAGAAACAGGCATGTCGCTACTAAGTAGCTGTTACAAAAAAAAACGATCGGCAATTTTTTTCCCCTTTTGTACTCGTATTCGGAGTGTAAGTCTCTGCCAAAAAAAAAGTGGCAATACGAAGGATTTTTTGGAGTTTCTTGGATTACGTAAGTAATTTAGTGATTTGCCTTTTACTTATTACTGGTGTTCAATTCGTTAATATCGGTTTAATTTGGTTATTGTATAGAAGTATACATATAGGGGCGAGGCCGCCAATTTTTGCTGATTTTGCAATTATTTTTCTTCGCCCTTTGTATTTTAAAAAGTATTGTGTTTATCTTATGCTCGAACACTGATTCTAACGAAGAAAACAAAGTACTTAAGCATGCATTAGAAATTAGTAGAATTATTTGAGTTCCAATAATGGTCTAAAAATATATTTACAATTAAACATAAAAAAAGGTAAGAAAATAGCTTAAAATATACAATCCGCCGTGGAAGAGGTGCACTTTAACTGTCGTTGTAGGAGTAAATATGACAGATTTGAAGATAAATCTGATATGTTATGAATACTTATATAAATGGCTATTACCTCATCTTAAGCTTAAAACAAACCTAAGCGTCAGTGACAGGGGACGCGGTACGCGATACGGGAGCGTCTGCAACGCGAAACTGGCCGTGCACACCTGCGCGACTACGGTGCGAACCGTCAAACGTGAATATCATGACACAATCTATCAAAACGTATACAAATCAAAAAATCATAAACTAAAGAGTTGTAGAAAATAATATAAAAAAAGGTTTTAAAAAAGAAGTCTAGTTATGTACACTTCAAAACACGCGTCTGACAACTTGGCGCGCACGTTCCGCTTGCCGACGCGAACATCCCGCGTCGCGGTCGTGCAGGTGTGCACAGCGCCATAAGATTACATGGGCAGCGTCCGCCGCGCGGTAGACGCTACCGCTTCGCAGTCGCTTTGGTCGCGTAGGTTTGTGCAATCCTTAATTCTTATAGTATTTTAAGATAACTTTCTTTATAAACTTTTTAAAATCAAATGAATCGTTAGAAACATCAATTCTACCCCACATTTTAAACGTCATCAATAATACCGATTTATTGTTATCGTTGGGTGTTAGGGAAGGTAAAATCGGGAGGTGGCAACGCTGAGTTTTTACGTATTCTATGGAAAATCTCATAATATCCGCCATTTCTCGACAGTTCACATTTGAACCTCAGTCGGGCTGTGTGCACACTTTTTTCAAATTAAGTTTTTTTGTGACACAAATGTAAGTATTACTGTTTCACATAAAACTATCAATGCATCATGTGAGTAGTCAAAAGGGCCATGTTTGGGGCTATAATAAAAACCACATTGTGTATTATTACAGAGATAAGTTTGATTTTCTCAACGCTATGATAGCCTCTCGCTATCATTTTGGTGCTCCAACGTCATATTTCTCAACGCTATGATAGCGTAGAGAAATAAATTCGCAAAATTTTGGTGTTCCAACGTCACAAACAGCGTAGATGAATATCTACGCTGTTTGTGACGTTGGAACATCAACAACCTCATCATAAGAAAATCGTTGTAACTTCTAAACTATCTGACTTAGAGGATTAAAGCAAAATAATTTTAGAAGATGAAAATCTTCTCTATCTTCTTAAAATAAAAAAGAACCAGTTTAATGTGCTAGATTTTTCACAAAAAGCCATTAATAAAAAATACATAATTTTTTTTTTCATGAACTTGGGATTTTCTATGTTTAATTCCACGAATTTTATAACATAATATTGCCTATGTAAGCGTAGTCCACAAATTTAGCTATCAAATGAGACCTTTTTTATCTTCATAGGATATTTACATGAGAAGTTACTGGTCAGATTAGTGTGAAAGCCCGAGAAAAACTAAAATGGCTGCCATTTTACAACCGTGAGAGAAAAAAAATTTGAGGACCAATTTGTTGATAAAATATGCCACAGATCATGACATTAAAGGATCGGACACCGGTGTCGGGACACATTGTATATAGTATAATATTTTGAGAAAACTATTTTCATGTGGACAGGGTCCAGACCACGGAGCTAATACAAAGATTAGCTCCGTGGTCCAGACTGAATTGGAGCTATACTGATGTTGGATTAAAGCAGAATTGGGGGACTGTTCGTAGTTTGTCTACCTTTGACACGACCTTATGCCGACGGTTTAAGGACGACTCTCGGAGAAAATGTAGTAGCAGTAAATAGCTCGTAAACTGTTATTGTATATTTAACTATTTGGGAATGGGTTCTGAAATATTGTTGAGGCGCAGCGTTAAGAGTTAAATTAATAACATTGAATGTAAAGTTTAAGATACATTAGGACTTCTGTGTCTTATACTTACCTATATAAATAAATAAAAGTTCTTATTATTTGGTCAAAATATATTAATAAGTATCTGATAACTTACTTGTCCTTCGATATAATCTCGTAATAAATTCTATCTCTACAATATATTCTTAAATAAGCAAAGATCAAAAGCCCAAATTGACAACAGTCTACAAATATTTCCACTCGTAGAATCCGAATAAAATATCTAACGGCTTTCGTGGAGGTATTGATAACGCAAATCCCATGCAGAGTGACGACAGCTGATGTTTTGCCAATCACTTAAGAGCCCGGGTTACCCTCGAAATTCTCATACATACGTAATACCAAAATCATTTTGTCATACGAAAGTATTTAACATGTTTGAGTTATTTTTCAGCTTACTAGTAATTACCTAGGTTCCTGAACAAAAATTAACTTCAAAATATTTAAACACTAAAAAAAATTTTTTTGTGTATAATTTTTTTTTACTAAATTTACTACTAAATATTTAAACACTAAAAAATAGAGTAAAACACTAAAAAATATATAAATAAATAGTAAATTTACTACAAAATATTTAAATACTAAAAAATATTTTTTAGAGTTGAAATATTTTGTAGTAAATTTAATAGGTTCCTGTACAAAAAATAATTTCAAAATATTTAAACACTAAAAAAATTTTTTGTGTATAATTTTTTTTTTTTACAAAATTTACTACTAAATATTTAAACACTAAAAACTAGAGTAAAACACTAAAAAATATATAAATAAACAAAAAAATTTTTTTAGTGTTCAAATATTTTGAAGTTAATTTTTGTACAGGAACCTACCTAGGTATTACTATTTTAAGCTGAAAAATAACTCAAACATGTTAAATATTTTCGTATGAGAAAATGATTTTGGTATTACGTATGTATGAGAATTTCGAGGGTAACCCGGGCTCTTAAGTGCTGAATCGATTGGATGAAAGATTGAGGCCTGGAAATACGGCTAGTGCCTAGTGGAAATGTTGAATGTTTGATTGGAAGTTAGAGAAAATATTAGATGCTTAAAGTGAATTGTCGGTCTGAGTCTTTATGAAATGTTTACTAAAGTATAACATAATAATATTATAGTAGGTTAGGTTAGGCTAGTGATTTTGAGCCTACTACGTAATAGTACTATACGTAGTAATTTTTTAGTAATCTGTGGTTAGGCCTTAAAAATTAAGTACATAAAATATAAGTGTATAAATCGTCAGGATATTAATACCTCAATCGTGGGAATCGCAGACACAATAGATTTTTAATTGTTATGCAACAGCCGGGTGCCGCTTGGGGATTGATGGGTTAAAGTACCTACCTATCTCCGTCACGTTCACGTAGAATTATTTTAATCGCTTCTTATAGGAACCATACATTTTGCCGTGATACTTTACATGTGACTCTACTATTAGTTACTTCTATTACTTACTACTATTCTTACTATTCTCTCTCTGAAGGTAGAGAGAGAGTAGAGTCAAGAGTTGAGGCAACTCTTTCTCTGTCAGAGTAGGTAACCCTAATAGTTAATATGTTACTACAGCAAGTTGTCTCAGAAATACTTATCCTAGCGCGGCAAACGTTGATAAAATATTACCTTTTACGAGTACGGAGAGGTAATCTCACTAATGGCCGGTCTGGAGTATTCAGTTCGTATGATATAGCAGCGAGCAAAATGTTTGTGAATAAAATATTTCGGAACATAAATAATGAAGTCGAATTTTGCTATTTTGTTCGGGGTTTTTGTGATTAACTGAGGGAAGAACTTACATTTCGTAATCGTTACTTATTTATGTAAAAGGTACTAGGTAAATAATGTGTACATCAGTGGCGAAGCCTCCATAGAACACGATTCCTACCGGCTTACCTTGGCCAATTTTAATATATACATTTTTTATTATTAATAATTATAGCTTACCCCACTTCCTACAATTTTATAAAAATAATTCGCCATGTATTTAAAATCACGCAAACGCACACATACCCGTTTTTACGATCGCACTCAGAACGCGTACGTAACTCGCTCAAAACATCGGGAATGCACATTTGAATTAATGTATGAAATTCACGCACACATACACATTACTACACATGCAAACGACTCGTCGATATTGTCAAGCAGCAAGCCGATTCCACATAGCCTACCTAGTTTCGCATGTTTCGCTTTAAAAGATTTCGTCCAATCACAACAGAGCTAATCATCGGCCGACCGGCGCGTGATGTCATTTCAATTCACTTACGCGCTCATTTGCACTCATTTTGTACTGTTATTATTGTAATATGCAAAATTTTGTTTATTAAGTTAGTGGGCTAGCTTGATTGTAATATTATATAGTTTAAAAGAATCGAAAGTAGTGAAATTTTACTTGCCAATGTGTTGTGTTTTGTTTGTTACATCGTAAAGGTGAGAAATGATAGCATTAGTACAAATTGACTGTTGTCTTACGGATTACCTATTAAATGACTTAAATTCGTTCTCAAAACAATCGTTCGAAAATAAAAAACATATCATTAAACAAGGACGGGCGCGTCCCGATATGAAAATTGATTATAGGCGTAAGGATGGGTTTTTCAAACATTTTCACAGTTCAGTGTATGATAAATATAATTGGATAGCGGGCAGTTGCAAATTAAATAAGTTATTTTGTTTTCCATGTTTGCTGTTTTCCGATACAAATAGTGCTTGGAATAAAACGGGTTTCTCAGACATCAATAATTTGACCAATTCGGCTAGGAAACATACTCAAACCGAAAAACATTTACGCAGTTGTATATTATTACACAATTTTGGAAATAGTCGAATAGAAACATTTCTCGGAAATAATTATGAATCCCATAATCGAAAAGTGGAACGTAATCGAAACTTAATGAAACGTTTAATAGACACTGTTGTTCTTCTTGGAAAACAGGAGTTATCTTTCCGCGGGCATAGTGAAAACGTTAATTCAGACAATCGTGGCAATTATATAGAAACATTATTTTATTTAAGTAAGTACGATAGCGTTATAGACTCCCATCTTATTATATGATAATGTTTTGGCACATTTCGTAAAGAAAAACCGTAGAATTATGTTAGAATATAAATAATAATTCTTAGGTAATTTTTCAGGTTGTAGAATAGGAATATTAAATAACGACGACAGACGACAAATAACAAAATTAAACATTTAGGTACTTACGTATTTCTGCTGATATTTCTTTGCTACTAGCTTTTGCCCGCGATTTCGTCTGCGTGAACTTCAGACAGGTAGCCTATGTTCCTTTCCATGTTTGACATGGGATGCATGCAAAATTTCATCTAAATCCAGTTTTTGCATGATTGAGTAACAAACATCTACACTGGCAAGTCAGGATTCACTTATTTTTGGTGTGTGAGTGTGAGTGACGTGTGCTTAAAACGGCTTTTTTAAAGCCACTTTTATCATACTCGACATGCACTGTTCATATAATACCAGTGATGTCATGTATGGTGAAGGTGGTGAATACTAACAACACTAACACTGCATTGCACATGCGTTGCACACAATGCAAGCAAAGCACCATGGAAAAGGTAAACTAACACACTTAATACAGGTATGTAATTTATTGCACGTTTTTTTTACAAGAATTGAAATTTCGCTTATTCACGAGTTAGCCGTTTTTTGGTCCGGCTTTACCTTTATTTTTTTTCACACCACGCCACTGGTGTACATTACAACACAAAACATAAAAAATTACAGCGAACTCTATTTAGTTTTAGGGGGATCCATACATGACCTATAAATTATTTATTACTCGTAGGTATCACTTAGTTTTATTACAACCTGTAGATTGAAAAAATAATTATTTGGTAAGATCCAAAGGAAGCCGAAATCGCACGAAAATGAGATTGTGAGCTACCTACGTACTTAAAATATTATATCTCATATTATCTAGTATCTCACATAATCTTTCAGCTAACAAGTGTAGTAGTTTCTATTCTGTACCCTGCCGTTAAATGCAGTCGTTAAAACGAAATTTAATAAATTACCTATTTTATTTTATCAGCATGCAGTTACAACCAAATAACGAATTTCCATTCTGTCATATAACTCATATAACCGCGAACCAAGTCATAATGTCATAAGAAACTTTCCTTTGACAAGTTGGAGTCGTCTCCAACTGCGGCGAGCAAGTTTTTGACAACCAACCGGGGTAGGTACACCAGACGTTGGCAAAGTTTTTAACTACGAAGTCAATCATGATTATGACTGCAATGCCACGTGGAAAATTGAGTACCTCGATAGTTAAAATATTATGTTACAATAAGCTGGATATAGGTGTCAAGGCTGGCAAGCTGAAGTGGGATTGGGCGGGTCGCGTTGGCCGTATGCATTCCGACCGCGGGGCAAGGATCTCAACAGAGTGGGCACCTGAGGACGGACGCCGCCGCCGAGGCCGGCCTAGAAAAATGTGGCGTGACGAGCTGGAGGCATATCAGCCAGGCTGGCCAGCGGTGGCGCAGGAGAGAGACAGATGGAAATCCTTGGGGGAAGGCCTTTGCCCAGCAGGGGGACAGTTTAGGCTTGTAATAATAATAATAATGAGCACAAGGCTGGCAACGCACCTTCACCTCTTCTAATTTGTAATGTTACGAGTGTCCATGGGCGACAGTAATTGATTTCTATCAGGCGACCCGTTTGCTCGTTTGCCCGCTTGTATTATTTAAAAAAAACTAACTAGAACGTGTACTAGTTCTATAATCTATTACATTACTATAAGTATTTCTTATACGCGGGTTTAACGTATGAATAGTTACACAGAGTATGTAAGTTACACACACGTTATACAGGGTGTATACAGAGCTCTACTAATAATGACATTCAAAACCATGTGTAACTAAAATCGCGTTATATAGGTACCATAGACTGTAGACTCAAAGGAAAACGTTCAGGAATTAAGTAACACGCTATCTGATTTTCGGGTGTTGATGACAAAAGATGACTCTCCAGTAATACTAATTTCTGGAAGAAGAAAGACAAAACTGAGGACGTTGTGGAGTGATTTAGCTACGAGTTACGACTCGGCGTTTTCAGATAACTGTCTTCCTATTCTTCAACCTCACAACCATTACCTAAACCTAATTATAACCCTAATAACCTTATTTCCTATCAAGATATCCTCTATAGTCCTTTGTTCTACAACACAATACATCAATATTTTACAATTTTATTGCCCAATCAGTTCAAATTAACTATTTTTAGCAAATTTAAAAACCGGTTACATTCAGTTTCATTATCTACGGTCGGTCGATTAAATTAAAATAAAAGAAAATAATTGTTGATTGATGAAATGAAATGAAATGAAACGGATCGAAACGGAACGGAAACGTAAACGTAAAAGTAAAGGTAAACGTAAACGCAAACGTAATAATTGTAGGCACCTAGCACTGCGCAGTCGGAATTTGAACTTTATAGTATCGTGACATGAGTCGTTAATTCTTTAAACGGGTTTCGCCAGTGGGAATTCTGTTGGTACAACTATTATAATATTATATTCTCTGGTGGTACCGACTTCAAAAGTATGAAGATTGAGTACAGACATAGTTGAAGCTTAGAACAATCCTAAAAAGCCACTAATATAGAATTAGAATTATTTAACACTTTTGAGTTTATTCACCGTAGTTTTTAGTGTGGAAGTCGGTTTCAATTTTTTGTTTAAAAATAATATAATTAAGGGTGTCTACTATTGGTCCTTGAAAATGTAAACAACCTAATAGATGACATGGATCATTGTTTAGTTTTGCAAAGGTGAATGCCCAAAAATGTATGGACCAAAAACCCGTAATCGATTAAAACCATTTATATGGGGCGTAGTAGGCTACATCTACGGTATCCCAAATACAATGTCCTTTTTGGATTAAACAATCACCAAGTACTTTAAAAACGATCGAACTTTTCTTATAGGAATCTATGACATTTAGGACGACATGATGCTACAAACGATAATGTGACGATTAGTACGTAGTAAAAACACATTTTTATTTGTCTACTGATTCTAATGGTGCATCCACACATGCCGCCGGCTTATACCACTGGCTTCGCCGCCGGCTTTTAGCCTGCCTTGCCACCGAAGCCGGCTAGAGCTACGGGTGCGTTTAAGAGGGAATACCTACGCTTTCTTCCGAAAAACGTACGGTGACATCTCTTTTTAGGGTTCCGTAGTAAACAAGGAACTTTTATAGTTTCGGTCTGTCTGTCCGTCTGTCTGTCCGCGGTTTTGCTCAGAGACTAGGACCTACAAAGCTGTAATTCGGCATGAATGCACATATTAATGATGCCGACAAAATGGTATATTAGATCTTTAAAAAAAATGTTTAAGGTAAGGTAAGGGAGGTATCCCCTACACATTTTAGCAGGGATGAATTTTTTTTCGCGTCCACCCCACCGTGTGAGGTGTCGTTGGATAGGTTTTTAAAGAATATTATGAGTATAACATATCATTTTCCGATTTAGAGATGTGAAATATGAAGTTTTAAAGTGGAAAAAAAAACTCTTTAGAGACTTGCAGTGTCCCCCCTTCTACCAGCTAAACGATTGCTTCTGGAAAAATATTCACGGGAGTAGGAAATATGCTTAATTTAAAAGAAAAACTACCACGGCTAAGAAGACTTCATAAATTATTGAGTAATAGTCGATCAACTAAAAAAATGTAACAATCGGAGAAGTATTAAAGGAACTTATAATTTAAATTCCTTTAAAAACGTAACTGTGATGATGTTGTTAGTAATGTATTTGAACACGTTATAAAATAAGTACATTCATTGACCATTCAAAAAATATCAAAAACTAGCGCTACTACGGAACCTTATATTGCGCGTGGCCGACACGCACTTGGCCGGTTTAGACTTTATTTTCTCTAAATTGTATATTCTTATTTCTTATACGACGTGTCACCATCGATTTTAGGAAAACACAAAAACAAAAACAAAAACAAAGGAAGAAACTACATAGTTGATTCAAAGCGCTGTCTCAAAATCTCAGATTATTTTTTTCAAATTATCCGTTTCGGTTATGGTTTTGAATAAAATGATATACATATTTACAATCTACTATTAATGGTCTACTTTTCTGTATATAAATTATTTTAATCGACTATGGGTTTTTTTTTGGGCATTCACCTTTATTTTGTAGTTTTTTTTTACTGCAAATGTCATCCATACTTCCATACTAATATTATAAATGCGAAAGTGTGTCTGTCTGTCTGTCTGTCCGTCTGTCTGTCTGTCTGTCTGTCTGTTACCTCTTTAAGCTCTAACCGCTGAACCGATTTTGCTAAAATTCGGCATGGAGATACTTTGAGTCCCGAGAAAGGACATAGAGTAGTTTTTATCCCGGAAAAATGTTTGGTTCCCGCGCGCGGCGCGATAAACAAATTTTGGCGCAACGGAGTTGCGGGCGTCATTTAGTCACATATAATAATTCTGTTTACAAACCAACAAATTAGAACTACTGTACATAATAATGGACATGGTGTCTATTGTACTGATCTAAAAAGCTTTAGTTTTTTAGCAGCAAAAAGAGAAAAAGGAGAGCTGAGAAAAGAAAGAAAAAAAAAGAAGAGGCAAGAGAAGCATGAAAACTAAAATCCATTTTGACGACCTCCGTGGCGCAGTGGTGAGCGCGTTAGTAGCTCAAGCCGGAGGTCGCGGGTTCGAGTCCCGCCGACGGAACAAAAAGTTTATTAAGTTCCTGGGTTATGGATGTTATGGACAAAAAGTCGTAAGTGTCATCTATTCGTTCCGTGTCTAGCATTAGTGCCTTTCCCTTATTATAAGTATTTTTGCGTCTTCATTTTTTTATTGCAATACCTATCAAGTTTTTACTTTCTATGCTGATGTATGCTACTAATTACTTTTTCAGATATTTTCTTAGACAACTAGATAAACTTTATTCATTTTATTCACGCTTTCGTTCTTTGTCTTTGTTGTGTTAGAAACTTATCCATACTCAATATTATAAATGCGAAAGTGTGTCCGTCTGTTAGCACTTCATGCCCAAACCGCTGAACCAATTTTGCTGAAATTTGGTATGGATTTACTTTGAGCCCCGGGAAAGGACATAGGATACTTTTTATCCCGGGAAAATGTACGGTTCTCGCGCGATAAATGATTTTTGGCGCAACGGAGTTGCGGGCGTGATCTAGTAAGTATTTTACTTTAATCCTTCAAATCGCGGATTCTTGGAAATCTGTTGTTGTTCTCGCAGCCGCATGTGGCCACTTGGGCACTCCCAAGTAAGTATAAAATCATGTTATAGTCTAAAACATAAAAAATCACTTATAAACTAGCTGGGGTCAAAGAGAATGCGGAGCCAAAGTCACTCACAAGTTACTACTTTTACTCGCATCGTGTCGCTGCTGTCGAATTACGACGCCCTCTATAGTTTCTGCTCGGTCCCTATACACCCTGTGTAACTTTTTATTATCTAGTAAAAGGGAGAGTATTTATTAGTAAAAGGGAGAGTATTTATTAGTAGTAGTATATTAACGACAAAAAAAGAGTTTTCAGTGCTCACTACACAGACTCACAGACGCACACAATATATTGTGTGCGTCTATCAATGGCAACTATACTGAACCGATGTACTCAACATGCGGCCCGCCGGAAAACATTTTGTTTAACCGTAAAATTTTGGTTGCAGTCGCGACACAAAATCGCGATCTTAGGTTTGTTGAAATTGGAGATTGGACACAAACAGATGAAAGAAAAAAACATGAAAAATAATAATTTATTTTATTTCTAAGTATAAAAATAATGCGCATGAAATATCAACAGATTTTAAATATACGGTCTAATATTTTAACAGATACAAATGATTATATTGGTCAAATACATAACTTTTTGCCTATACGTCCTACTCGTAACAGCCAGCGCCATCAGCTGCCTTACTACTCGACAGAATCAAAATCGATTCAAGAATCGAAAAAGCTCGGTCTCAACAGCTTAAATTGCTTCTTCCGACATATATTTATAGCGCATTGCTAGCGCACGATCTTGCTGCGGCTCAATTTGGAACTAATCAGACTAGTAAATCAAAATTGTATCAGTAGGCCTACTACCTACTACGAAACTGTTTTGAGACTCAACCATAAAGTTAATATACCTATATTACCTTTATGGACTCAACAAACGTGAAATGACGTTGTTAGAGCAGGACGCGGCATTCTCGTCCGAATGTTTGAGTCTCAATCATAAAGTTAATATACCTAGCGGAATAGAGAAACAAAGGCCTGAGCAAGCGAGATGCCACTATCAGTAACACTGCGTGGTAAAAAGAGACGCGTGATACATGACAGCAGCACTCTTTTTTTGACGTCCAGTCGGCACGTGCCGCACGTTGACAATTTAATATCATAGAATTCATGTTCAATCATGCTTGTGTAAGTGTATACGTACACATATTTTTCACACAGATGAAAATTAATTTTGGTTTCGTTTGACAGCTCGAGATTGTTGCTCTATTCCGATAGGTATATTAACTTTATGGTTTCAATACAGTTTCATGGTAAAATGCCAGTTTTGGGGGTAAGACTGCTGACGTTCGAATAGCCAATCAAAGCTCGGTAAATCGTACTGGCGTGTACGCCAGTGTACTGTAACTATCTTATTAATAAAGATCTTAAGGACTGCTTGTCTTTATCTGGCTCTTGAAGTCACTCGACAAAGTTTAAACCTTAGAGCGCTTACAGACGAACGGCACGTGTTGGCGGCACGCGTCGGCAGCAGTCGACGGCAGACAACGGCACGGGTATCGGCAGCGTACGGATTACCGGCTAGCCAGTATGTTTATCTTCAAATTAGTCCAAACAATGTTCCTAATCCAAAATTTCTGCTTTCAACTTTTCCATCCACACCCCCGTTTTGAGCATTCATTTACGAGGCTAGTCGGTAATCGGTACACTGCCGATTCAGCGAACGTACTGTGAAAAAAATGTCCGTTTGATGCGTGACGTCCGATACCGACCTGTGGAGACTTACCTTGCGGGGGGTACGTCACAACTGGGGGTCTACTACCACCGCTACTAAGTGACACCGTTTGACAGATAAACATTTATTAGGGCTCCATTCCACCGCGGCGCACGAAGAGCCTTTGCACGTGCGTCAAGCTTCGCTTTGTAAGAAAATATAATATTATGTGACATCCACTGCAACCCACGGACACGCTACGCACAAATTGACTCAAGTTAAAGAAATAAATAAATCCGTGCACGTCCGTGGCCGTGCACAGCGTGCGCCGCGATGGAATGGAGCCTTCACTTTACGTCAAGCTAGCGATCTTAAAAAAAAGTTGATATTTCACAGCGGATTTAACAATGTTTTGCATTTTTACTGTTTTTTAGTAAAAATATATTTAAAAAGTGAGTACGGTAATGTTATTGTAATCTTACAACAAAGTGTTCTGGAAACATTATAGTTTTAGGAAAGGTCGTGGTAGACCCCCTGCAAGCGTCATAAACTGTCAATGGCTGCCGTCGACACGTGCCGTTCGTCTGTAAGAAGCCTTAAGAGGCCGGGCTACCCTCGAAATTCTCATACATACGTAATACCAAAATCATTTTCTCATACGAAAATATTTAACATGTTTGAGTTATTTTTCAGCTTAAAATAGTAATTACCTAGGTTCCTGTACAAAAATTAACTTCAAAATATTTAAACACAAAAAAAATTTTTTTTGGTTACAAATTTTTTTTTACTAAATTTACTACAAATATATAAATAAATAGTAAATTTACTACTAAATATTTCAACTCTAAAAAATATTTTGTAGTTTTTAAATATTTTGTAATAAATTTACTATTTAATTATATATTTTTTAGTGTTTCACTCAATTTTTTAGTGTTTAAATATTTAGTAGTAAATTTAGTAAAAAAAATTTACACACAAAAAAATTTTTTAGTGTTTAAATATTTTGAAGTTAATTTTTATACAGGAACCTAGGTAATTACTTTCCAACACACTTTCTCATACATACGTAAATACCGAAATCATTTTCTCATACGAAAATATTTAACATGTTTGGAGTTATTTTTCAGCTTAAAATATTAATTACCTAGGTTCCTGCACAAAATTAACTTAATACAAAATATTCAATCACAAAATTTTTTTTTTAGGGTTTAAATATTTTGTAGTTTACTACTAAATATTTACACACTAAACTTTTTCTGAATAATTGACTTTGACTTTGACTAAAAAATAGAGTAAAACACTAAAAAATATATAAATAAATAGTAAATTTACTACAAAATATTTATACTCTAAAAAATATTTTTTTTGTATTTAAATATTTTGTAGTAAAGAAGACTGGTCACGGAACATACAAAATTTACCCATGGCCGACACGAAAGAAACGTATCCCATTGTTTTCGTTATATTATGGGTATCCAAGATATGTAATTTTTATATTCAATATCAGTGGCTAACATGTTATTTAATTGCTTTCTTTTTTTCTTCAGGCGCAGTATGAAAATTGCAAATATTAAGCAGTTTTATTCAATATCATTGGCTAACATGCAAATGCACTTATTAGATGTAAAATGCAATCACATGTTTCTTCAAAAACGTAGTATTATAGTCAGGGAGTCCTGAACAATTTTGTTTTTGATTACTAACAAGCAATTTTTTTGTGAATAGCTTCATTTTCATAAGACAAACAACATATTTTGTATCTGCGAAAAATCTTGAAAGTGGTAGCTAACAGAGACAGAAAGGATTTTATACTTTGATTTGATGGTCCTAAAATAAAATATCTCTTAAATTATATAACTACTAACCTACCAATATACAAAAATCAGCTGGTTAGGGTTCTGTTTTAGGGTTCTGTAATCAGCAAAACTTGGTTGACTACGGTACCCTAAAACAGAACCCTAACCAGCAGATTTTTTGCATATCGGTAGGTTAATAGTTATTTAATTTAAGAGTAACATTGTCCAACAAACAGAACAACCCATATTTTAGGACCATCAAATCAAAGTATGAAATCCTTTCTGTCTCTGTTAGCTACCACTTTCAAGATTTTTCGCAAATCTAAATATATAAAACTTAAAGGTGGCTGACTGACATGGTGATCTATCAACGCACAGCCCAAACCACTGGACGGATCAGGCTGAAATTTGGCATGCAAGTAAATGTTATGACGTAGGCATACGCTAAGAAAGGATTTTTATAAATTCCAACCCCGAAGGGTTAAAATAGGGGATGAAAGTTTGTATACAATAGTCCTTCTGGATGGAGCAACTCACAAAAAATTTGCTTGTTAGTAATCAAAAAAAATTGTTCTAGGGCTCCCTGACTACACTTATGTAATGTACAGTCCCAACTTTGATGGAAGATATTCTATTAATAATGAATATTAGCGTATATGTTATCATGGAAAGCGAACATTTGGAAGTTGTGCACATGTGATAAGTGTTATTATTATAGCCTAGGGTGGGCTAGACATCTCGTTTTCACGTTCATTAGCTACAGAAAAACTCATGTAGGTATCTATAGGTTTATCTCGCCCTTGGTGTTATAATTTTCACGCGTGATAAAATATAACATGCTGCAGAGACAGGACGTTTCTAATAGTTGAAACATACTAGTAGAAGATAGTGAAAAAAACCTTTTTTTTAATTGTACCTACCTAGGTAAACAAAATAATGTTTATTCTGATTTCGTGTTTTTCTTTAGGCACGGTATAAAAATAATATATTTCTAAATATTAGCCACATATATTGAATATAATTACATACAAATAACGATTCTTATTCTTCGTATTAACACTTTTCATACTGCGCCTAAAGAAAAAAAGAAAGCAATAAAATAACATGTTAGCCACTGATTTTGAATATAAGAATTATATATCTTGGATACCCATAATATAAAGAAAAAAATGGGATATATGTCTCTTTTGTGTCGGGCCTGGGTCACAAATGACCCGTCGCCTTTACTATTCATTTATATATTTTTAGTGTTTTGCTCTATTTTTAGTGTTTAAATATTTAGTAAATAGTAAATTTACAAAAAAAAATTTAAACACAATTTTTTTTTGTGTTTAAATATTTTGCAGTAAATTATGTAGGAACCTATAAGGTAGGTAATTACTATTTTGAGCTGAAAAATAAACATGTAATATATTTTCGTATGAGAAAATAATTTTGGCATTACGTACTTATGTATGAGAATTTCGATGGCACCCGGCCTCCTAAATAGAACTTATACGCCTCATAACTACCCTTATAATATATCTTTATTAGTAAGAGGGTTTAAATGTTTAAACATGTCTTTGTCCATGTCCACAGTAAATTCGACGTGACTGGACCTTTATTTTAAATATCTTTTCAGTATAGTGCACATTTTCAGGTTTATTATATTGTGAGCGAATTAAAAATGGATGAAACATTAAATGCTTATTAATGATAAGTAATTACAAAATGTTCATATGATTTAATTTACAATATAATTATTTATAGATTTCTATTTCATCAGGTAGGCTTATACAAGTTGAAATTATATTTGTCTGTCTAATTCCAGTGTATCAAACATAGACAACACAACTTATATAGTAATTTGTATAAGTTTTCTGATAAGTAAATACAATTTTATAGTTACTAGTAAGGGGTCAATATAATTTATAATTAGAATATGCACATTTTGATACTTTTACATGAAACGCTCTTTCACTAAAAACACGTCGCAGTATCTTCAGGCATCTTTCAATAAATAGAAGAAAATCATCTTAGAAAAGTTACTATCTAAGTCGCGCACAACATTAAGATCTCTCGCCGAAACTGGACATGGCAATAGACGCATATGTGCTATAATCTACAAAATATAAACTACAAATTGCAATAGCTACCAATAACGTCTAAACGTCTGATTTCAAAACCTGTCGGGAAAACGCTATTGGTGGGTCAACCGACCAATAGCGTGTCCCGAGACCGCGCCCCCGCCCCGCTAACTCCCCGTCCCACCAAAGAGACTGTGGCGGTACCCACAATTAGCCTCATAATCCTGCATCGCGCTATCGAAATTTCGGAGATCGAAATATAATATACAACGTCTGAATCGACGTCATTGTGGGCTTCGGTCTGACTGAGCATGCTATCTGGCTCGGTCGGAAGATCTTCCTTTTCAGCTGCCATTTTAATTGTTAAAAGACCTACATATAACTTGACAGAGTATTTCTCGTCCATTTTTTCGACCAATCTAAAAATTGTGATCGACTTATACAAATCGTAACGTTCACATAACATTATTTCAATTGATCACAGACAATATTGTTCTACAATATTCTCATTAGTCATTAAAAAGCTACACCTAATATTTTGTCTAGACAAACTAAATAAAAAAATATATTATATATATTTTTTTGTTTCTATACATTGGAAAAATAATATTTAAAGTTGTACGTAACGCCGCACTCAGAGACTGCGGTTATAATAAACCTGCGGCTAATGGTGATTAAACTTCAATTTAACGAAGAATTTCACAGATAATGTATGAGGCCTATTAACATTTGTCTCGTGCAAAAGTAAGTCTTATATGCATTAAGCTATAAGGCAGGGGTTCCCAAACTGTGCGCCGCGTAAAGGCAAGAGGGGCGCCGCCGTGAGTCGATCCTCCATCACTATCCATAACTCAATTATAAAATAAAATTATAATATTATGAATTATACAAAGCATGCAGAAGAATAATATTTGTTTATTATTATTTACTTGCTTAACCTACCTATAATCATTAAATGTGTTTATTTATGTATCTTTTTGTAATACCTAGGTAAAGTAGGGCGCCGTGACAAAATGTTGATTTGTAAGTGCGCCGCAGTCTGAAAAAGATTGGGAACCCCTGCTATAAAGTAATACTCAAATTGTTACAACCATTTTTTTAAATAAACAATAGCATACTTTTAGTTTGTTGATAGAGAATAATAATTATATCACACTTAGAATTTAGCATTGATACAGCAGCTACAAGACATAGCTGTTTTTTTTTTATTTATATACAAATTACACTATAATAACCAGCAGTTTTTACAAAATATAAAATTTAACAACTCCCTAGTTGAAACAGACGTATTGCTTCATTATCAGGCACATTCAATTTATTTATACTCCTAGCTACGTTTCACAACAATACTCTAATAAACGCTCTATAAATATATTAAGATAATTTATAATTTAAAATACGCAACTATAATCATTACGATACCATGTATGTTAAATAATATTTTAATTTATAATATTCATAATAATATATTATGTAATTTAACCTCTGGAACTAAAAGATATCTAAATCATAAGCAGGCTGACAGTAGTCACAATAGTCGTATAACCACATTTATCGGCACGCACGCGCCGTACGCGTCGAACGCACCGCATAGTACACGAAATGCGGCGCGAACGGTGCGGTCGAATGTGCGAGGTTTCACATCATTTCATAAAACGAATTCTAAAATGCGGCGCGTTCGGCGCGTGCTTGCTGATAAATGTGCTTTTAGTGACAGACAACCACACCCACCTGACAAAGTCAAGAGAGCACTGTTAAGCTAGAAACAAATTATCGGACGCATCCATAAGTCGCAGCTGATGGATGCGGCTTAAAAATGTGCACGGTTCATCGGCGGACGTCTAAGACCTAACCTATATGTCAATGGCAGACGTCCGCGGATGCAGAAACATGCGACCAGCCAGATTCTGTTCGGACGTCCGAACGCTCAAGGTCGCGTCCGCGACTTATGTCAGACAATGTGCACAGTTTAGTGTATTTTGTATTGATCAGATAGAAAAAAGCCGCATCCGATGAAAACGTCCGCGGACGTTCGTCCGATAATTTGTTCCCAACTGTAAACACTTAATAGACGTCAACATGACAAAAGTGTGATTGTAGTTTGACAGTTCTTAGCTGAGGTTTGATCAATACTCAATATACAGTTTTTTCTTTAATTTTTCCATATTGTCCTATGAAGCTACGACTATCTATAACTTATACCATATCTTGTCGCTAGCTGCGGTGTATGTGTTGTCGCTACAGCCAACAGTAACGGAACGTCATTGACATCGACTTGCAGCGCCTGCGTCAGAGTCGTCATGTCACAGAAGTCAGTGGACATGAGCATGTCAGCCAACGTCTTGGAAAGTACGCAGAGCTCGCGAAGCTTGCTCTCCAGGTATAATAGGCACTGGAATTGAATAATTAAGAAATATTTAATAAATATAACGGCGTGCGCGATTAACTTGTCTGTTGGCAACTTATTTTGAGATAAGTTTCATAATTTATGTTATCTGTTGGAACTTGGAGCGGCCAGTACCGGACGGGGTTTTGAGTGACGCTGTCTAACTGACGATGGACTTTTGAGAGGTGACAACTATCACCTGCCAAATATCTAGAATTATTATGAATGTTGGAAGGAACGGTGTATGCTCCCAAACCCATCGGCTCCAATCTGACGATATCTGGTTAATCACGTTCAGTGTAGATGACTAATATACGCCCACAATCTTGGAGGATGAATGCAATGCAATGAATTCCATGGCCATTGAATCAGTTTCAATATACCGCTCGACGATCCGATAAATATATTTATTTTCATTACTATATTTTATTATGTAAATTGTAAACGGTAAACATAAAAGTCTTATACACTTCAGTTCAAGGTCACGTTCATGATATGGAAAACTTTTACCAATACCAATATAAGTTTACAACCTATTCACTGTACAGGCCTAGGCGTCATGTTGGCTGGTGAATATAACTAGTTGGCTACGACATAATGGCATAACATTATTTATTACGTTGTGCCCATGTACGTGACATGGCACGTCATCCTTATTTTTGGACGCCACGGAAAAGCATGGTAGATTTGTAAATAGTATGTGTCAGTCTGTACCTATAAAATAGATAGTGAAATCTGTGGTTTTAAGGAAATTATCGGTCCTACAATATTGACCCATAATATAATAGAGGACTTAAATAATTAAAGCACCATTCATTTTCAATGTCAAATATTAAAGAAATAACTAACCTCTTGCGGCGGCACTCTCGCTGACCTCATGGCCGGCAGCGCGTCGAGCATGCTGCCTACCAGCGGGGACAGACCGCTGCTACCACACTCCCGACCCACTACACGCACGTCCCTGAAACATTAAAAAAACTATAGATTGCAGTCCTTGTCAAAATTTATGAAACCAAACTCAAACTCAAATATGGAAAAAGTTACAACTAAGAGCGTTTTCACATTATCCGAACCGATATCGGTGTCGGACGCCAATCCGATATCGGGGTAAGTAAAATGTATGAAATCATTTTACTTACCCCGATTACTTAACCATTGACGATTGACGTCATAGCCTAATAACAATTTGAATACATCGCCAAAGTCGGTTCATATATAGTATATTATATAATACCATACCATATTATATTTAAACTAGCGACATGCCCCGGCTTCGTACGGGTATAAAATATATAGCTTATGTCACTCACTGAATGATTAAAATCGATTCAGTAGCTGTTTTGATTTATATTCATTACTACCCGTGGCCCCTATTGGCGGTACCGCCGCAAAAGCTACGTCCCGCAATTTTAAATCTGTAATATCTTCAAAAATATTCATTTAAATCGTATGCTTTAAAGGTCCACAATTCCACATAGATCTATATTAAATCAACAAAGTATTTAAAGTATTTAATTGAATAAGGATTAATACCGTATTGGTTACAATCGCTTCGAAAATTAGCCATTATTTGTAGTAAAAAGTGAATGGCAAAAAAAATATTTTTGTGGGATATACGCACACAGCAATTCGATAGTCAAAGACCCAAGCTGTAACATAATAAAAGTTGCTTACCATTGATGAGTATCAGCAACAATGGCGACGCTCTGCGCAGGCGCACCCAGCGTCTTGCTCAAATACGAGCTCAAGTCTAAATCTCTCCTCAACTCCTCCTCCCACGTCTTACTGTTCTCAGTCGTTCCTGAAAACATGTGTTAATTAATTCATATTAATTCTTTAATTGCACATCAACAATACTACAAAACAACACAAGGATAGGAATTCAGAAAGTTTGTTGTTTCTTCCAGAAAATTAGACAAAAACAAGAAAGCAAATAAAAGTGCATAACTTAAACATATATAATTTCCCAATATCTTTCGCGTTTTTCGCTTTTTGCCAAGGCGTCTGGGACATTAAAGGGAAGCCAGTAATTGAATATCTAAGCTATGTGCTTAAAAATATTTTGTTTATGAGTAAAGTGTATGACACAATTTTCTTTATCAACAAACTTTCTGAATATAAAATGCTGACAGGCATGTGATGTCATGTGATGTCCTTATTAACTAACGGTGACAAATAACAGTTGATTATGTTTGCACTCGCCTTTTCAAACACACACAAATAAAGATGCCCAAACAAATAATTTGTGCTGCAAAGTGATGTGCAAACACACATGACACATCTTGTGACATCCAACAATTATTGTTATCGAAACAAACATCCCATGACTTCGGAAGTCAACGGAGAAAATAAAAGTTATCTTATGACATATTTTATTAATGAGCATTATATTATGATTGCTTGTTAAGTCTGGATCATAGAAGATAGCCTTAAAATATTGACTTCGAATTGTTTTCTTGCCTCTTTGCCTCTTAAATCTCAGCCTAAAAAAGTACATGTCAATTCCAGCCTAAACGTACAAGCATAGTTGAGCTTATTTTCTATATCATATTCTCACCTTGCAATATTAAATCAGGTACATAGTGATCGGTGACTCCTCCTAGCAATGACGCATCGTAGCCGGATCTTGGGCTAACAGAGTGCGTTGAGCCCAGACTGGGCAGGGGAAACTCTATAATCTTCTTAACTTCAAACTTAGGTTTCTCTATTTTTTTCGGAGCTGCTTTAGTGTTCACGATTATAGTGTTCTCTTTCCGTTTCCGGACGAATGTTTTGGGGGATATTTCCCGATCCGATCTCTCCACGATGGTTTCTTTGGCGTACTGCGGCTCCACGTTTCTGGGTAGGTCGTTCAGATACTCCATTTCCGACGCGTTGGTTGGGGTCTGGAGGAGGGACTCCATCATCTGACACTTGGCGCACGCCTCACACTTCTCATCTGGCAGGGGGAGAACCACGGTGGGATCAAACTGGAAGTTATCCAACTTGAGGTTTCCCGGCTTTCCTATATAGTGCCTATCCAGAATCTCCAGGTTTTTGCTCTTCATGTAATTCGTGACTATCTGCGGGTACTTATCGAACTCGAACTTGAAACCGGAATGTTTGATGGGCTTGGAATGTTGAAGCGTCTGCTTGCAGCACTGCGACGGGCTGTCTTTGCACTCATCTTTCTTCTCCTCAACGGTGACTGGGTCGAGGTGGACTTTAGACGACTTCTTCACGCTTCGCCCGCCGTTGGACTTGTTTTTCAATCCGACGAGTTTCTCATCGTCGCCCAGCACAAATACGACCTTTTTTTCTACCTCCTCGTCGGAGTTGGAGAGGTTGGAGTCGGACGAGTGCTCCATGGCTATGGTCGGACAGCGGCGGAACTGGCCGATCCGGCTTCCGCTGCTACCGTCCGCCCCGAACTCTAAGCCGGAGAGCTGCGAGCTCAAGTTAGCTAACGTCGTCGACTTCTTGAGGCCCTCATTCGACACCTTCCCGTTGCTGCCACCGCTTACCAATAGCGAGGGAACTTCCGAGTTGCACTCATTTTTGCTACACTCAACGTTTTTACTGCACTCATTCATCCGCACAACGTCCACGACTTTGGCTTCATCCAACGAACACTCATTGTACGAGAACTCGTTTCTTTCGATACTCCCACACCGCACAAAGTAAGTCAACACTGACAGTAGTTTGTTCACAAATTGTACATTTTTGGCACCGATCACTATAGTCCGCGCGGATTTGGGTGGGACTCCTATGCTGCCGTAGAGGTCCGTGAGCTGGGCCCATAGGGCGTTGTAGGGCCTGAGCTCCGGCTGGCCTTGGACCTTGGTAGGGTGGAGCGAGTCGTAGGGACTGACGGTGGTGACCCAGCCCAGGTGATGCGTGAGGACGTGGGTCAGCAGAGTACTGATGAAGCTGTAATAAAATACGTTGTACAATTAGATCAGACTCAAGAGATTTGTAATCGTAAATAGGGGTTTATGGTTTTATAATGACATTAAAATTAATTCCATCAATGAATGAAACTAGGAATCACTTCAGATATTTTACGACCAAGAATCAATACTAATTTCAAACTCATCTAATCAATATAATTTCGTAAACATAATTTAAGAAAGCATTGTAGGCGACGAATTGGCTGGCCAATCCAACTAAGTGGCTGCGACATATTATATCTATTTCTACAAAGTATAACACGTAACATCTTGATTTGTCATGTGATACGTGTACCTAATAAGTTATCGCATGTTTAACCTATCAGCACCTAGCGATAGAGTAAAAATAAATGTCTAAAATAAGCATCATGTGTCATAGGTTTCTGAGTGTTCCATAAATAAAATGTCACACATTTCTGTGATAACTAGACTATAAGAACTGACTTCTATTACACTGCGCTAATGGTTTGTGACAACAAAACCCGTCGAAAATAGAAAATCAATTATCATCATAAAAGTGATGTTTCACATTACACAACGTTTTTGGACGTATTAGCGTCAGTACAATGGGATCACGTGAAAACACGTAAACAAATACGTAAAAATACGCGACGTAAATACATCTCGAAATAGCGTAGGGCGGGTTGAATGATACGAACTGAATGGAATATTTGAAACAAAACCCAGTGCGTCAATTGTAGGATCTAAACCTACGCGTACGTTCAATTTCTCTCAAATCTCTAATTCAATAAGCCGCCATAATAATATTTTAACACCCCTTATCATTTATCAAGACATTTTATTATAAAATTGAACCCTAGGCAAAAAACTGATAGCCCCGGTGCGAACGCGTCTTGATTAGGGTCAGTCCGATCTAACAATAATTATATAATCTCATCCCTTACAAAATTCATCATCACTTATATCATCGCCCTTTAATTGGTATCAATATTTTAGTTAGATTACAAATTCTGTATAGATGAGACTTGCTTTAGACTTGACTGACATTACTTGAAACGTGATGATTGATGATGATTAACCAAACATATTTTTGTACATAGATTGTGAACAAATCAGAGAAATCAATAATCTATCACAGAAAGCTGCCCTACGTTATTGCGGGATAAGCGGTTCAAGACTTGTCACAAAAACTGCAACATAAAATTGACAAAATCCGACCAAATATCGGTCCGACTTTAAATCAATTACCCAGATAATACATTTTAGAGTGCTTTGCCCTTTATCATTGAACATTTCTCACATGATCGAACACGGGGAAAGGTCAGATGTCTGGTATCGAGCTGGCGGCACGCCAGGGGACTGACAATAAAACATTTACGTGCCACTGCGGTTTAATTGAAACATCAACACTCGTTAAACTGTTCGAACATGTCTATGGGAGATTAGATAAGACTTCTTAGAGTATGGCCACGTTGATTCGGTGCGTTGCGTCGTCGAAACGGAATAACGCATTGTGGACCTAGGTACCGCAATAACGGTTAGGGCGTCGTATCGCTAAACAATATTGCACAGTTAAAAGCTAGATTTTTACGATGCAGTGCGGCAATCAGTGTTATGGTTTGGCCCAAAATGGCCAAATTACTTACTACATTGCGGCGACCAACGACATAATCCTTCACTGTCAGTCTTTCCATCTACACACCGCGTTCGAAGCAACGCATCAAACGTATGAAAAATGTCAGAGCGCCACGTGTCGCTGCGACACCGCAACGCAATAGACCAACGAGGCTTTTCAAGAATGTTTGGTATATAGCTTATATACCTTTATAAGCTGTAGATACTAATTTGTACCGAATTTGTAAGTAAATGCTCTTTGATCTCAGTATGTTCGTACATATAGCCCGCGGTGTCCTAAATTAACGTAATATGATATCCATACATTTGGAAGTTGTAAAAAAAACTTTACGACTATCTTGAATTTTGATGAAAATTTGTCTAGAAGTTGGAAGAAATTAAAATACGTGACAAATTACAACACAAACATTCTATTTTACAATAGTATTAAGCCTAGACAATTAGATTAATTTGATTATAACAATGGCATATGAACAAGTAAATAAAAATTATATTACTAACAATTTACAATACTAGTCACATGTTTCATCACACCTGCATAATCAGAATTACTTATAGCATGTAACCATTAAACTTGTTATTTAACAATGAAAAATGTACAGTGAATATTTATTTTACTGTTGAGTTTCTCGAGAATGGTCTTTATACCAACTACATACAGGTTTCTTCAGAGGCAAAATAATTTAGAACTGTAGGCTGCAGTGATTCATAGACAAGTCATAAATTATAGCAGAAGCACTATTCTCGTGCGCCATTAAATTTGTTAGCCAGTAAAAACAAACAGGAAAAAAAATAAGATTTAATGATGCAACCGACGCGAGTCATGTGACTTTTCTCTACAGCCGCGTAAATTATAATAAAATCAGCGCGTAACTGTGTGTGTGTCTGTACTCTGTATGTGTGTAACGGAAATCCGAGCTGTAAGTAAAAATATTAATTTTTGTACAAGGTGAGATCCCCTGCAGTCATTATTATGCCAATAATTTTTTTTTTTTGTTTTCTGTCGCCTGCAGAAATCTCTTGCATTGCACAAAAACAGCAAAAGAAGAAATACCTCAAAATTGTGCCTCCTGCAAATACTTGCAGTCTATCTTTTCTATTAACTATTTAAACAATTAAAATTAGAAGCAATTAAAAGAGTAGCTAAATGCGAAATAAATCTTTGTGTAAAGTTGATTCAGAGCCTACTACGCTACGCAAAATAGAGTTTGGCTCTAACCTTCGTCCTACACGCATAAGCGTGTTAATCACTTATACGAACTGACATAATTGGTGCAAACGATCATGTGTGAGCCGCACTGTCCCCATTCACACACTCACACACACATGCAAACTGTATCACGTGAATTTCAGAATATATTACGTTTATCGGCCAATCTATTATCCGATGACTAAATGATAGTGTTGAGTCTGAAGTTAAATATAATAAATATTGTTTATTTTAATACGTTTCCCGTTTCTATATTATGCAATATGCCTGTGCCATTTTTTGGCACAGTATCGGTTTGTATGAACAAAAGTTTCAGCTTACAAGCATTCATACATTGGCAGTAATCGGTTGTATTATAAAGTTTATCGATTTGTAGAAAATATTACAATCATCAATTTGGAAAGTACAAAACAGTAATAAATAAATCGTTCATACAACAAACGTAAACCATGTCCATTGACCCTAGCCTCTACCTATTTAAAATATACACAGAAGATAGAAAAGTATATACTCTGGCTACCTCTTCTATAGTCATCTGATGTTCCTAAATGTGTACCTAATATACATGGAGATGACGACAAATGGGATCAAAATGGTTCACGATCATTCTTAAGTTCATGGAACCTTCTAGCAGAGTAGACAGAACTAAGGAGTACATCGACTTCAAACAAACGGACGAATATACGCGAATTGGACGCGAGTACCACTTTTAGGCCGAGTTTCCACTGAAGCGGAACGGAGCGGAGCTGAGCTTAGCGGTGCCGATTTGACCAATCACCATGCTCGAAATCTTCGCTCCGCTTCGCTGTCGAATGACACAATTGGTCAATTCGGGCACCGCTAAGCTCTACTCCGCTTCAGTGGAAACGCACCCTAACATGTTTCACAATGCTAAGTCACGCATTAGTACGGCGCGCGCCGGTCAAAAGTTTAAAATTTCGAGATCTCTTCTAGTTAGTTCTGTTTACTTTTCTTCTAGCTTCTAGAAGAGTACTCACAAGTTGGTAGTCTTTGTGTCTCCTACAGCGAGCACCGCGCAGATGTCTGCTATGAGGGTGTCGGCCATCTTGGATGCAGCTCGCGGCTCGCTGGCCGCCAGGTTCAGCCAAACAGGCTGCAACCGCGGCCCCGACACGAGGTCTGATAGCCTGCAATGGTGATAGCTTAATTATAGTGAAAGTGAAGCATTCATAAAATATATTATTACTAAACAAGATAACCCGATGAACTTCGTTTCACTTATAAACCTTCCCTGGACTTCCAGGATTATTTTCAGACTAAAATTAGCCAAATCGGTTTAGCAGTTATCGAGCTATAATGCGATTAAGACAATTGAAAATCCATTTTTATTTTTTGTATATTATAAAATATATATATATATATATATATATATATATATATATATATATATATATATATATTCTAAGCAAAAGGAGGAGCATGAGGATTATAATAATTAAATTAATTATTGATTGAGAATCGATCCAGTATCGATACGTTAAAAACTGACTGATATTTTCATAACAAGCAAAAGTTCAGAGCTGCACTAATTTTAAACTTGTACAAATAACGGATTTGGGTCAGTTTATGTTATCAATGTTATTTATTGATGTACGCTTAACTTCGAGAATTGAGACACCCTGCACCTGCAGGCACGGTAAGAAAGGCGGTTACAACTTACAATTAAGATCTCACATAGTATTTCCTTCCAACAATCGATATGAAGTCAATTAAAACAATCGTTGGATATAAATAATCCCTCTTCACAAGTAACATAACCTTTCGTCGGCCAGACGTAACCCTACCAGTCATGTGATTTTCGCGATCGCGGAAACCGTGATCAATCGTAGGAGACGATTAACTACAATGTTGTGGCGCCGAGCCAGCTTATGACCGTGACATTGACACCGGTGGTAATGCTAAGTAGATTGATATACCTAAGTGTAAATTTAGTCATTATGAGCGAAAATAATGATACCTACATATTTATTTATACAAAATACGAACTTCCCAAAGCTTCTGTGTTAAAGGAACTCATAATATAACCATTTTTTGGCATTCCGAATGCTTGTTTAATTTTTTCTTCTTTATTTTATTTTCCACTTTAATCGTTCTGTATACTTAAGGCAGGGATCAATCTCAATCCAAAACGATAACCTTGCACACAACCAAAGATTAAGCGTATACGCATCGCAATAAGATTCATTTTAGCTTAGCATAAAACTGTAGTTACTAGGGGCGGATCTTCTCTATTTTTTATGTTTTTTTTTTTATTTAAATATCTTTGGAAATAAATATTAAGGAACAAAATTGTTCGGTTAAAGATATTTTAATATAGATTTACTAACAATTTATTCAAATAAAATGTATAATTATCCAAGTTAATACTTATATTTCGATGAATTAGATTTTTTTCGGAGGTGAGTTTGTAAATTAATTACAGCCAAAGTATTACGTTTTATAAAAATGTTTATGGTTGAAAGTTTTTTCAATATTGTGCTTTATGTCTCATATTTTTTTTACATTTCGTTATTATATTGGAACTATGTAAACCGGGAGTCACGGAATAACAAATTGGGGTTTATGCCCGCCTTAAACGGCGGAATATAACTGAAATATACTTTACTTGGTAATTTAAAGATTGTACTTAGTGCCCTTCACCTTTGAAACAACCTTTGAAATCACTTCGATCGATAGCAATATCCGATAAGACTTAGGTGCCTTTGATAAAAAATGTTTTTCTTTTAAAATACGAGGTATGAAAAATTACGATTGTGACTGGCAGGAGCAGAATCGCCGCGTTTTACGTTAACAATATTATGATTTAACTTTTTAAGTACTCATTTGATACATGCGGATGTGCTACAGCTTGGGTACGGGTTCCATACAAAAATGTCCCTTATCCTTTTACTTTTACGTTTCAACGTGCCTAAAGATGTTTCACTTAAAAAATGTCATTAGTACCACATAGAGCCTAGTATTTAATACTCACCACCTCGAAGCATCCTCGGACGCCTTATGCAGGATGGAGACGAAGGATCCCGTGGTCCCAGCAGCTAGAGTCGCCACCCGCAGCCGGCACACCAGAGCCTGCAGCTGCGGCGAGTGCTGCACGTAGCACCGGACTAGGTCTCTGGTAGATGATGATGATTATTAGGTTGAAAGAACCATGATGTTATAATAGCTCCCACACCGGTTTCGGTGACGGTGGCCAGTTTCATTGAAACCAGGCCAGCTTCGCAGGAGTAATTTTATAGTGCCCAAGTGTGTGCGCAGTACTCAAGAGCACTCTCTATTCCTTTACTCTCATAACCCAGTGGGACTGAAGACCGACACGACCCGCGAGACTATCAGGCGCAGGACCGACTTTTGACATGCCCTTCCGACGCATCTTACTTGTCAAACAATCAGGTGATTAGCCTGCATTGTCCTAACCAAACTTGAAAATAACATGTTTCCAACGCGGGAATCGAAACCACTACCTCCGAGTCAAGAGCCGCGCTCTATACCACTAGACCACGGAGGCGTGATGTTGGTAATAGTACCAAAGGGTAGCTAGTAAGTCATTGGTAATAATTAGAAAGAGAAGATACATGTCGGTAATAGTGGAGATGATAAAGATTTAGGGCTCCCACACAAAACTGGGAATTCGCATCGCATTTCATCGCAATATCATTAAACGACTTCCGAAAAGGAGGAGGTTATTAGTATGGGTTTTGTTGCAGATTTATGCGATGCGAATTCGCATTGTGTGGGAGCCCTAAGGATGAAGTGCATCTATCGCTTTCCGTCGTTATCGAATGCGTACGAAAATATTGCTCTCATTTCAAAAGACTCTCTATACGAGCGTAATAGCGAAATCGCACGCGCTTTAAAGAGAGCTCTAGCTATCTGATGTAACTATGTACGAATTTCTACAGTCATCTTCATTCCTCCAGATGCCTATAAGGTGCGAGTATCTGTGGATAAAAACGAGCGTAAAGTTGAACTTCATAGAGATTTGCGTGTAGATAAGTCGCCTCATCTCAAGATTTTGACATAGATTGTTCACAGACAAGATAGGATATATCTGCTATCCTGCTCCTAGCTGACGTATCATGCCTGCAGCAGCCTATTGGTCACACATCACGCGATAATTGCAGCGATTGGCTACCTACCGATAATGTGAAAAAATTTGGAATAATATACGCAAGAGCCGAGAAGTCGATCCAGCTGTTTTCTTCACTCCTCGAGTAAAAGGCCAAACCAAGCCAGCCAAAACACGCAAACATAGATAATATTTTGACTTTTTATATACTAAATAACAACATCTTTATAATAACCATAAATGCTAGCTACTAACATGTTCTCAGTATCAGCGACTGTGATGAGCAGCGCTAGACCCAGCTTGTTGGTGCGAGCGGCCGAAGACGTGCTGGCTAAGCTGTCCGTGGTCCCGCTTGTTGAGCTGGTGCTGTACACCTGCAGGAATATTGCAGTGTTAATAAAAGGGGAATTGTTTCTTGGCGCATATTGAGGGATCCCAAAGTTTATACTATGATCTTTAAAGGTGTTATGCTTATACTTTTTTACCAATCCATACTTCCATCCATACTAATATTATAAATGCGAAAATGTGTCTGTCTGTTACCTCCTCACGCTCGAACAGCTGAACAGCTGAACCGATTTTGCTGAAATTTGGCATGGAGATTGAGTCCCGAGAAAGGACATAGGATAGTTTTTATCCCGGAAAAATGTACGGTTCCCGCGCGCTAAACGAATTTTGGCGCAACGAAGTTGCGGGGATCATCTAGTACTAATATAATATTATAAATGCGAAAGTGTGTCTGTCTGTCTGTTACCACTTCACGCCCAAGCCGCTGAGCCGATTTTGCTGAAATTTGGTATGAAGATACTTTGAGTCTCGGGAAAGCACATAGGTTACTTTTTATTCCGGAAAAATGTACAGTTCCCGCACGATAAACGAGTTTTGGCGCAACGGAGTTGCGGGCATCATATAGTGTTTTATAAAGTTACCAACTTCTAAAAAGTTTTGTAAATTGGTAAATAGAAGTCGATTAATAACAAAACATTGTACTAGTCAATGCGTCATCGTGATGTCAAGTCGAAAACTTGCTACAAACTATACTGCACTCGGCGAAACATGGCGGCAGCGGTCATTGACTCCATGTCAAAAACTTGTCATTTGCTATATAAACTGCGATTGACAATGAAGTGTCACGATGTTGTCAATCGCAGCTTTGTATAGAAAATGACAAGTTTTTGACAGGGAGTCAATGACCGCTACCGCCATGTTACGCCGAGTACAGTATAGTAGTTACTAAGTAGCAAGTTTTCGACTTGACATCACTATGACGCATTGACCGCTTATCGCTAAGCTCGGGCTGTGATACGCGATCACAAGACTGACGGGATTGACAGAAGTCATGTGATCTGACCGGTGCAAGGCCCACTGGCCGTGGTGTAAACAAAACGAGACAAGATGGAATGAGATGGAAAACTTATAAAAATTATTGTACAAAAAATCTTAATATTTTAAACCAAAAAACTAAACTGGCAACATTAAGATGACTGCCGACAACAGTTTGCCCTATATTCATCCTGACAGAAAATAATAGTGTATATTTTTTAATTCATTTATGCAAGCAATAAAACTACCTAACACCTAATATATTATATTCTGTGCTAACACTTAAAGCGTTTCAAAAATAAGCCGGCTAATGCACTGTTATTGCACAGAAAGTGTGGTGAGCGTAATGATAATAATGATGATTCACACTTGCAAGGTTACTGGCCACGGATTATTGATATTTAAGATAATACTGATTAATGACCTAGTTACACTAAGATAAGACAGTAGTTTAAGCCACTGATAGCATTTCTTGTAAGCAGTTATTAAAATAATATTAAGTCTCTGTTTTTAGGGTTCCGTAGTCAACAAGAAACCCTTATGGTTTCGGTCTGTCCGTCCGTCTGTCTGTCTGTCTGTCCACAGTTTTGCTCAGAGATTATAGGACTTATAAAGCTGTAATTTGGCATGAATACACATATTATTGACGCCGACAAAATGGTAAATAAATATTTAAAAAATATTTTTTATGGTACCTCCCCTACACATCAAGCGGGGCTGAATTTTTTTTCGCGCTCATCCCATCATGTGGGGTGTCGTTGGATAGGTTTTTAAAAATATTATGAGTATTCATAGACATTTTCCGATTTAGGGATCCATTTGTGAAAATATTAAGTTTTAAAGTGGAAAAAATCGTTAGTCCAGTGTCCCCCCCCCCCCTTCTACCAGCTCAACGGTTGCTTCTTGAAATGTGAAAAAATTCACGGGAGTAGAAAATATGCTGAATTTAAAAGGAAAACTATCACGGCTACGAAAACTTCATAAGTTATTGAGTAATAGTCGGTCAACTAAACTAAAAATGTATTCGGCGAAGTATAAAGGAACTTTTCGTTCAAATTCCTTTGAAAGTAACTGAGATGATGTTGTTAGTAGTGTAAAACACGTTATAAATGTACATTCATTGACCATAGAAAAATTTTCAAAAACTAGCGGTACTACGGAACCCTATATTGCGCGTGGCCCGACATGCACTTGGCCGGTTTTTTTCACATAAATACTAGATGCATGTATATTACTGTATGTATTTCCCTTAAAAAGAGTTCACTGTAAAAGTAGCAGTGCTGAAAGAGCAATTTTTTCATGATTTATGTAGGCAAGCTCCCCATTGCAGCGTCATGAGTCCGCTCATACAAAAATTAAAAAAAACAAGTTACTCTTTCAGCGCTGCTAATTTCGCAGTAACCTAGCTTTTGACAAGGGACTCAACACAACTACACACCCTAACTAAAGTATAATCACTTAGTTTTGTTACATCCTGATTCCTGCACATTTTTCGGAAAACTAATATCTTCTTCCGTTATCTATTTTTGAAACACCCTTCTATAAGAAGAATTATATAATATACATTATACAATATGTGGTTATTACCTCATACGTATGAAGACCCTAAAATAAATGGTCCGACGCGAACTTGGCCTTCATGATAAGTATCAGCACAAACAGGTACACACTACACACTAACGACAGCAGTAATGAAAGATTGGGATAAAAAAATATTATGTTTTCGACTAATTTTAGTTGTCATGTTCTTTTGCGTAAAAATGACGTCACTAGCCTGCATGTGTAATTCGGACGTTCGAAAAAATTTATATTTGTTTTTGATATTTTATACGTTCTATAGCTTCATAAAAAGTTTTATTACATAGTAAGATGTAACTTCTTTCTCATTAGGTAGTGACTGGTTACGTTTTCAAACTAGTTCTAGACATGGTATTAGATTTTTTCTGTCTTAATAATTTCAGATTTAAAAGTACAGAAAAGCTGCTATCCAGGTCAAACCTGGTGGCCATGTTCTGGACCGCTCTCCAAAATACTATCTCTTATCACCTATGCCATACCCATAATATAAACTTAAGCCATGTTCACACCAAACCGACTGTGAGCCGCCGAATGTGAGCGAACGTTACGCAGTTTGTATTTCTATATCCACTTTTTCGTTCACACCTAACCGACAATACGCCATTACGCTACATTCGATACCGTATACTTATTTTCACGTTCACACTGGGGCAGCGTGTAGTCAGTTTGGTCTGAACACGCGCTTAGACTACTGTACTGATGTGGGTATTTAGCATAAGGCATCTTCAGGTAATGGGGGTTCCTTTCCAGGTCTAGCCAAGTGGTCATGCTCGGGACGCTTTTTCAACACAAACTTTCTTTTATCATTTACCGGCCATGCTATACCCAGTATTTATTTATTTTTTAAAGATATACCAACACCACATTGCGGCAACATTCATGATTAAAATCTACTACAGTTATGATAAGATCTAATGCAATAGTCTATTACAGGTATATACAGCTGAAACAAAGATTCTCCATATTTAAGATAAAAGAAAATTAAAACTTAATAGTAAATTAGAGAAACTTAGAGTCTACAGTACTGACGTTACGGGTATCTATCAGTAGGCATCTGCAGAGAATGTTAAATGCTCTTGACGCTTTTCCTATAAGCACAAACTTTTTTCATCTTTAACCGGCCATGCCATGCCGATAGAAAAAACTTAAAGTTTACTGTACTGGGACATACTTAAAATTCCAAGATACAGTGAAAATTAGACAAAAAACAGTCCAGGTTCAGGTTCAAAATTTCAGAGAATGATAGCTAACTAGCTGTTGCCCGCGACTTCGTCCGCGTGGATTTCAGTTTATAGCGCGCGGTGTCAATAAAATTGGTGTCAAATTTAAAAGCTTTTTAAAACCATGGTACCCCTTAAATCAAAATACCCAAAAACAGCAGCTGTGCAGTGTGCACATAATATTTCATTTTTTTAAATTAAATTTTATTTATACCAAATTTAAAGCTAACCATTACACAACTTTAGCTTTACCCATAAACTATAGTTTATCATTGGTATGTTTAAGGTTGCGTCACTACATAAAGTAGAGAGTAGTGAGTAGTGAGTTATTTAATAACGTGTATAACAATCGAAAGAATCGAAAGTGACTTAACATGGTACCATCACTTATAGAAAGACTTATGAGCAAGCGATAACGCGATGCAGGCGACTCAAAGCGCCATCTGTTATGAATTTTTGGAACTAACTTATTTTTAACAAATATACGCATTTTCACCCCCTTACAACCCCTTTTTCCAGTTAAAAAGTAGCCTATGTTCTTTCTCAGGCTTTAGACTATCTGTGTACAAAATTTCATTACAATCGGTTCAGTAGTTTTGGCGTGAAAGCGAGACAGACAGACAGACAGACAGACAGACAGACAGACAGACAGAGATACTTTCGCATTTATAATATTAGTATAGATTTCCAGGTCAAACCTGCTCTGACAACAAACAAGCTCTGGAATCTTCCTTAAACTAGCTTTCCTATAACTTTTACCATCCAAAACTTAGAGTATATACATTATACACTATACAGTTCTAACCTGGGAATCGTTACTCGATACCGTAATAGCAGTGGGCACCTTCAGGGAATTAGAACTGCTGCCCAGGTCAAACCTGGTGGCCATACTCTGGAAGGTCCTCCGCTGCCAGCTGCCATTACTACACTCGCTCAGCTTGCGGCCGGGGGGCGCTAAACAAACCCTAGTGTTAATATAGTAAAAAGTGAAGATAGATTACTGACGTTTTATATAATATTGTGGCATAAATACAGTAAATTGATGATGCAGGATTTTAATATAAACTTATTTGACTGTAATAATAGCTATATAAATGGTTTTAGGTGGTAAATTTAATGGAATGAATTTAATTACTTATCATCAAAGAAAATGATTTATAGGCCGATGAATCTGTCATGCCCAGATGTGATGTTATGGTCGATTTACACGGGTGACTAAAGCCGCACGATTTACGCCGCACGGCGTTTAAAGCCGCAAGCCCTAAAGTCGTGCGGCAAATGCCCGCATGCGGCTGGTGACTAAAATCGACCGTGCAAACGCTCAGTCGCAAGCGATCGCTTGCTGCAAATTGATAGTTTGTCGGCGCTAGTCACAGGCGATTTTCGTAGAACGTGTAAATGGGGTGGCGATTCGACTTGGACAGGCGATTCCACTGGTGACTTGCCGGGTGACTAAAATCGACCCGTTAGTCACCTGTGTAAATCGACCATTATGGGTACTCGGTCGAGAGTCAGAATATATCAGTTAAGTATATTCTTATCTTTTGATTAAACTTACCGACTGATATAATTAGACTAATTTATATAGGTCTGCCAACTGCCTTTAAATCATTTCAATTTTGTTGTTAGTTTTCATAACATTATATGTGTTATAGTAGGAGATTAGACAGAGCAATTATCAGTTTATCCAACTTACTATGAAAGGAGTATTCGTCTTGCTGCAGGCCGTCCCAGGTGTCGAACATGGAGAAGTAGTCATACGTGGAACCCACGTTACTGTACGAGGACGGTTCGCCGCAAAAACCTAAAATAAATGTCCATATTAATTTTGCAGTCACAATAGTCTTACCAAAAGAAAAAAAAATGTGACACTCTACGAGGAACTACCCACTAAAACCCCATGGTGCTCCACTCCTCGGTTAGGCAGAGTTACGGGCACGATCAACCCACCGCTACAACTCTTACTAAGTCACGTGGTAAGTGACTTGGTAAGAGTTGTATCACGATATGTGGGAGAGCCATGCCTCGGCACGAATGGGCCGGCTCGACCGGAGAAATACCACGTTCTCACAGAAAACCGGCGTGAAACAGCGCAAGCGCTGTGTTTCGCCGAGTGAGTGAGTTTACCGGAGGCCCAATCCCCTACCCTATTCCCTTCCCTTCCCTTCCCTACCCTCCCCTATTCCCTTCCCTTCCCTTCCCTATCCTCCCCTATTCCCTTCCCTTCCCTCCCCTATTACCCTATTCCCTCTAAAAAGGCCGGCAACGCACTTGCAGCTCTTCTGATGCTCGAGTGTCCATGGGCGACGGAAGTTGCTTTCCATCAGGTGACCCGTTTGCTCGTTTGCTCCCTTATTTCATAAATAATTGGCCAAGTGCGAGTCGGACTCGCACACGAAGGGTTCCGTACCATTATAGCGCAAAATTATTAGGCCAAAAATTGTGTTTGTTGTATGAGAGCCCCCCTTCATTTTTATTTTCTTTTAATATTATTATTGAATACTAAAGTACACATATAACTAAGGATTTTTTGAAAAAGTCAAGTACCTACCTGTTGCCATTATTAATATAGAGCAAAAAAGGCCACAAAAATCACGTTTGCTGTATGGGAGCCCCCCTTAAATATTAATTTTATTTTGTTTTTAGTATTTGTTGTTATAGCGGCAACAGATATACACATTCTGTGAAATTTTCAACTCTCTAGCTATTACCGTTCTCGACTTACAGCCTGGTGACAGACGGACAGACGGACAGACAACGAAGTCTTAGTAATAGGGTCCCGTTTTTACCCTTTGGGTACGGAACCCTAAAAAAACGTGATTGGACAACAGTATCGAAGTTCTGCCTTTCGGGTATGAAAACTTATTTTGGAAAACAATATTACGGATTTTCATCGCTTTTTTTCGTCGCTTTTTTTCCCTCATGTCCCTTTGTTCCTTTTAATCTTTAAAACTACGCAACGGATTTTGATGATTCTTTCATTGTTAGATAGCCTATTTATCGAATAAGGTTATAGGCTATATTTTATCAGGCTAAGACTAATAGGAGCGAAAAAATAGAGGAAAATGTGGAAAAAACGGGGAAAATTATTTGAAAGGGCTAACTTGAACGCGCAAATCACAGGAACTACTGGTCCGATTTAAAAAATTATTTCAGTGTTAGATAGCACATTTATTGAGGAAGGCTATAGGCTATATTTTATCACGCTAAGACTAATTAGGAGAATGTGGAAAAAACGGGGGAAATTATTTGAAAGGGCTTATCTCGCGAACTACTGAAGCAATTTTTATGTTATTTGGCACAGATAAGAAGTAGACCACGTGAAGGATCATAGGCTATCGATTTTATAATATTTTTTTCAGTGGCTATATATTTTATACCCCTGCGACGCCGGGGCGGGTCGCTAGTTTCATACTAAAAAGCACACCCAACATTTTCTTTTTACATAATATCATACAAGAACACAAATAGCATTATGACGTGTTACTGTGCATTGCGTGTCTATTGTAATTTGGCCAATAAAGACTTTACCTCATAAATCTGTGGTTTATTGAAATGGCTGTTTTAGCCAGTTATAAGTAGACACGGTCGATTCGTTGTGGAAAAGCGACACAATTCCTAGCATTTTAGGTGACATTAGAGCCGGGACACAAAAACACGGCACGGCGCCGTACGGCGTCGTACGACGTCGTGCCGTAGAAACTCATCTTGAATTTCTACGTGAGTTTCTACGGCACGACGTCGTACGCGCCGTGCCGTGGGTTTTTTTCGACGCGCGTCCGCACGGCGCCGTACGGCGCCGTACGACGTCGTGCCGTGTTTTTGTGTCCCGGCCCTTACCCATTGGTTCTTAGTTTATTATTTATAGTCAGTTTTCTTTTACGGTCGCACTTAGATAACTTTATTGATAACTTTAATTTTATGAAGAGTTTGACTGAAAACGTATGGAGTTTATTTTAAAATCTTCATTAGATTAAAAGTTAAGAAATCATTGATAAATCTATCGGAGTTCGGCCCTGTATTTCCAGAAGGGGACGATAGGATCTAACACGTTTGAATTTATATTCCATTACACAATATTATCATGAACTTCACTCGATAAAAAAAAACCCAAAGTTACCTCCTCTTTTAACGAAATTGCCATACTATGTCCAGATTATATTTGTACTGAACGAAAGACAAAGAATATATCTAGGGAGTCTCGTTTTTTTGTCTCGATTGAATCTCGAGCGCGACTTTGCGCCTGCAATTTTATAGTTTTTTGATCGTCGTTATTTTATACATAGTTCAATCGAGACAAAAAAAAACGAGACTCTTTAGATATATTCTTTGTCTTTCGTTCAGTACAAAAATTACCTGAAAATTTCAAGTAATTTAGACATAGTATGGCAATTTCGTTAAAAGAACAGGTCACTTCGGGATTTTTTTCTATCGAGTGAAGTTCATGATATTGTGTTATGGAATATAAATTCCACTGTGTTAGATCCTTAACTAACACATATATTATGTGAGTGGTTGACCAAAAAGGGACATCAAGGTAAATAATTTGATTTCGAGTAAATCGTCTTTGAATTTTCGTGTAGAAACAACTTGTACAACTGCCTCGGTTCACAAAACAATTCATAAAAAAAAAACTACGGCATCTAAAAATATTCTGGTTATTCCAAAACAAAGCTAAAAGACCATTGATTAATATATACAAAAAAAAAGACGGGTTGCACTCCGGGAGTGCCGGCAGAAGTGAAAACTTGATTATTAACGTTGTGCATTATTTTTTTTGAGCCATTTTTTATGAAAATCGATTAAAAAATATATAAAAAATAATAATAATAAAAATTATAATAAAAAAATAAAAATAAAAAAATATAATAAAAAATAATGAAAAAAATTAAAATAATAAAAAAAATAATAAAAAATAAAAAACGATCGCTTTTTTAATTAATCGAAACCCTTACAATCGATTAAAAAATATCGACAATCGAAAAAAAACAATCGATTGTTCGGTTAATCGTTTTCGATGTTACAACACTACTCTCCAACCGTCCTACGTTTTTTCCTTGGTTTTTCGATCAGCATGAGAATGTGACGCAAGTTTCACAGTTTTTACCCATCCCACAAAAGTGCTCAACGCCGCTAAAGAAGTTTTCACTTCAAAAACCGTTTCCAATCCCTTCAGGTTGATTTCGAGTAAATCGCATTTGAAGTTTCGTGTAGAAACAAGTTGTAGATCTGTCTCGGTTCACAAAACAATTAGTCATAAAAAAACTACGACGCCTAAAAATATTCTGGTTAGACAAAAACAAAGCTAAAAGACCATTGATTAAATAAATAAATAAATAAATAAAAAACGTTTCCAATCCATTCACGTCCCTTTTTGGTCAACCACTCACATATATATTTTTTTCAGAATTTAAATTACTATATTTTTATGTCTCCTTGTCACTTTTAAATCTTGAAAATCGTCCGCTTCTGGAAATACAGGGCCTTAAGTCGTATGTCCGCTTGTTACTAAAAATATTTACTCAAAGCTCACTTTTATCCTCGTGGCTGACATTGTCCGTTAAGAGCCCGGGTTACCCTCGAAATTCTCATACATACGTAATACCAAAATCATTTTGTCATACGAAAATATTTAACATATGTTTGAGTTATTTTTCAGCTTCAAATAGTAATTACCTAGGTTCCTGAACAAAAATTAACTTCAAAATATTTAAAAACTAAAAAAAATTTGTTTGTGTATAATTTTTTTTTTACTAAATTTACTACTAAATATTTAAACTGTTTTGTATTCTGTCTGTTATTCTATCATCTACATTTAATTATAGTCCAAAAACAATTGTTGAATATAAGATAATCTCAGTGTTTTGATCTTAATCTATTTTGAATCAATTTTTAATAAACTATTCCTTACCAAAGTTGTAAAAAAAAGAAAGGTGTTGAGTTTTAGCAAACTTCCTTACATCTTTAAAATAAAGTCACTTAGGAAATCCTTTAAGCTTCATTAATAAACTGGGTAGCTTTTTCCTAAGCAATGACTTTTTTATGTATTTAATGCTTCAACTCCCAAGCAGCCACACAATAGATTTCCAAGAATCCGTGATCGAAGGAATAAAAGGGACTGAGACAAAACATCCCAGTAAGCTGTTGAACCTATCAGTAACCTATAATAATTAAGGAATTGTGTATAAATACAATTTTCTACACTAAATCTTGTTAATTATAGGAGCGAATCAAATAATATGTGAAACATATTGTTCTCAGTTACAGAAAACAATGTGTTTTATTGTCACGGCTTGCCCATTTATTAGTTCATTTAACAATGCTATTCTGTTCTGCTATTCTTTACAAAACAATAGTAGCTGTGTATAATGGTAGTCACATAAACATAATCAGATAGTAATTGCTCTCATTAGGATCTACACAATAACTCCTAGTTTTAAACGATTTGTAACATTCTTATGTTTAAATTTGTGTTTAATGATTGTTTGATGTGCTACCAAATATTACGAATAATATTACCTGACCTTGTCTTATGAAGAATCAATAGCTATTTAATTATCTTTAACAAATATTTAAATAGGTATTTGCACCCTTACTTCTAGGTAAGGGTCACAAATACCTATTTAAATATTTTTCTAAAAAAATCTATTTTTTTAGCAGTAAGTACATAATAATTTAAAAATCTTATATTGATATTTCATATTTACATAATGAACAGGTACTCTATATTAAGCCCAAGTTTGTTAAACTAATATGTATTCTGTGCCCAAGTAGATAAATATTCTATTAGATACCGTATGTACATTTTGTACTTGGCAACTGAAAATAAAATAGTTTCTGATTTTCCATATTTTATGTGGCATTTCATGGCCCATGAACTAACAGAAGCAATGCGAACATGTACAAGGATCTCATCTGATTACCCATGTTCGATGTCGCTTTTGAGGGATTTGATATGGCAACATTGTTACGACGTAAAAAATATATACTAAAATTTTTTACGTACTAAAATTATAAATATATATTAAATTTACTACAAAATATTTCAACTCTAAAAATATTTTTTAGTATTTAAATATTTTGTAGTAAATTTACTATTTATTTATATATTTTTTAGTGTTTAACTCTTTTTTTTTTAGTTTTTAAATATTGAGTAAGTAGTAAATTTAGTAAAAAAAATTTATACACAATTTTTTTTTTGTGTTTAAATATTTTGAAGTTAATTTTTGTTCAGGAACCTAGGTAATTACTATTTTAAGCTGAAAAATAACTCAAACATGTTAAATATTTTCGTATGACAAAATGATTTTGGTATTACGTATTGTATGAGCATTTCGAGGGTAACCCGGGCTCTTAAGTGGCTGTAAAGCTTTGATAAGCTGTCCACGTCTGTGTCTGATGACACAGACGTGGATTAAAGTAAGCGTAGTTGAAATATTTTTACTAAGGATGTATAAAAGGTCAAATTCCGTAGTACTTCCAATTAAATTATGAAAGTGCTAAATATGTAAAAAATGGTACACCCAGACACTAATCATTAATTATAATGATTATTTATAATCGATTTTGAAGTAATTATTCGATATTTAATTATTATTGGAAAAAATTGAGATGTAATTTGACCATCGCAAAGACAATGGTCGTCAATGGTCGTGTTCGTTTCGCATGCGCAAAGTTAAAAATTAGTGGCAGTGTTAATGTCATGTGCCAAAATCTGACAGAAATTGATTCAAATTTCTATTATTGCACATGCGCGGAAGCTACACATGCGCATTGTTAATAAAACGAATATGTCTAATCTAACAGCTGTATCGCCATTACTTTTCGAAGAAAGTTTTCATCAATTTCAATTTGAAATATTTCCGCAGAATCACCGGTGAACCCACTATTTTTTGGGCTTAAAAAATCGCAAATCTTACAAAGAAATTGATAAGCAGTTTTTTAGCCGTTTATCTTTGATACAAAGTTCCCAATTCTGACGAATTCTCAAAAATTGTACCACTTCCGGCAAAAATTACGTATGATTCATGGAAATTTTAAAATGAATTATTTCACATAACTTGTCGGTAAGGTATTAATTTTTTTGTATCAATCGATGCAGGATGTTTTATTCTACTATATATTTCGAAATTAGGTCAGAATCTTTGAATTTATAAATGTTATATACATCCTTAAGTAACACGTCTTTTGTAACGGTTTTATTTAGTACCAGCTGTCGCCCGCGCCTTCTTTGCATCACCATACCTTATGTCATAAAATTCGCATGAACAGTTGAAACGTAAGGAATTTTCAGCATATTATTATTTTCACGTTAAAAATGTTTAGTATGGAATTATAGATTTTTGTGCTATTGAACTATATTTCATATTTCAAACTTAATACACAATATGAAATCGTTTAAAATACAATAAGCCCTACTTCGGCTATCAGGTAAATAACTACTGGATGAAAATTCTGATAATACCGGTCAAAGCTAACCATTGCAGTACAAATGTGTGAAACGTAAACTTCATTCAAGACAATAGGTAAAACAATGCGACAGTGCTTGTCGAGCTATTACAACATTCTCGCAACTAGCCTACCAAGGTCTTAGTTAAATACTAGAACTCATTAGAATACTGTTAGTTTTACAAGACCTTAAAGTTCTAAGCTTTTAGTTTAAAATAATATTGTCGTCTTAATAGCCTTCCTTGCATGACTATCTTATATATCTTACTAGATGATGCCCGCAACTTCGTTGCGCCAAAATTCGTTTATCGCGCGGGAACCGTACATTTTTCCCGGATAAAAAGTATCCTATGTCCTTTCTTGGGACTCAGAGTATTTCAGCAAAATCGGTTCAGCGGTTTGGGCGTGAAGAGGTAACAGACAGATAGACACACTTTCGCATTTATAATATTAAGTAAGTACTGAAGTATGGACATCTTTAAACGAGCAATAATTCTTGTATATATATATATGTTGGAAGAATTTAGGCATACTCGTTGGTCTTTTACTTGTTTATTTAAAAAATATAAAATGTTTTCCCCGTTCTCCGGTGGTGGCGCTGTTTTGCCGCTCTCTCTTGTGTGTTCCGTCGCCATGTTAACTTTGCATTATTGTAATAATTAGTTCTTCTATAATAAAACCGTGTTGTATCTTCAATCTAAATAGTTTCATTTCTACAATATATAATTGGAATCGGAATCGGCATCGGCTCCAACGATTTTCATGAAATTTAGTATATAGGGGGTTTCGGGGGCGATAAATCGATCTAGCTAGGAATCATTTTTAGAAAATGTCATTTTATTCGTGTTTAATCGAATACCGAGCAAAGCTCGGTCAAATAGCTAGTTGTATCCTAAAACGGAACTTGGCCTTCGACAAGTATACGAAAATAAATGAAGATCTACGTAAGTTCTTACATATTTGCATTCAGTAAGCTGTTTTTACTTTCTAGGGTATCATTTACTACATCAATTTGCTATGCTTTGTCATTAAACTATTATTATAGGCCTTGAAGTTTATAAAAGGACATACAAATTAAAAGCGATTCTAGTTGTAAATTGTAAAGAGGTTCGCATATTATCCTCTCTACCTATATTTTATTATCTTCTTAATACTTCCTCTATCTACCAGATGTTATGCGCTTAACACAGTCCAGTCGTGTCGAAGCCTTATCCAATAAAATAAAAACTTTTTTTATTACTTTAACTAAATGACTGACTACGTAAGTCACAACTGTCAGACAAACTTCCTTAGGATGCGTGTCGTCTCAAGCCGCCTTTACACCTTAGGGTCTACACAGACGGACCGCATTTCAACTGTAATCCAACCGCAAATTGCAGTTCAAGTGCAGTTTGAATGCAGTTGATACGATTGCAATACGACTGCAATAGAACTGCAAACCAAACGCGCAGTCGGATTGCAGTTCAGTTGCAGTTGGAGTTCAGTTGTGTGAACTGTTTGGTTTGCAGTTCTATTGCAGTCGTACAATTGCAGTCGTGTCAACTGCATTCAAACTGCACTTGAACTGCAATCTGCGGTTGGATTGCAGTTGAAATGCGGTCCGTCTGTGTACTCTTAGCTGATGCATATACACGACGTCTGGCGACGATTTAGGGGCCCTGATTCAAAATGCGTAATTCGACTCTGATTCGAAAACTTCATCTCTCGACATCCAATAAACGCTCGCCGCGCCAGGCACTGACCGTACGGTTAAATTTTCCGAATCCGTGTCGAAACGGAATCGTGAATCGCACTGCTGTCAGCTGGTCAGCTACGATCCACATCCATCCCTTAAGATAGAAGTATAAATAAGCAACTCACCCGAGTCCCCCCTATCTAATGAGAAGCTGAGCGACACCTCCTCCCGTGAGGGCACGCTCAGCGGTTTGGAGCGGTCGAAGTCCCCGCTGCCGGCCTTCCGCTCCGTCCGGCTGACACGACGGACCGGCACCGTGAATATCTTCGTGCATAATAACCTGTGAAGAAGAGTTATTGAGAAAACGGAAAATGATTTTAAGCACCTACAGTAGTAGTTCTGCCCAAAGAGAATATAATCACTACGTCGTTCTGCCAACAGAATGCAAATGTCATTTTTTTCGGAGGACCCTCTTTTGGTTTTTATAGAGCATCTCACTGACAGTTGACATTAATAATAATAATAATAATAATAATAATAATAATAATAATAATAATAATATCTATGGACGCTTCACACCACGTCAGTCTGGCCCCGTGTTAAGTACCTGAAGGACTTGTGTTACGGGTACCAGACAACGGAAATATATTTAATACTTTTATACTATACATATATTTAAGATTTTTATTATATGATACACATATTTAATATACATCCATGACCCAGGAACTTTATAAACTTTTTGTTCCGTCGGCGGGACTCGAACCCGCGACCTCCGGCTTGAGCTCAACGTGCTCACCACTGCGCCACGGAGGTCGTCAAAGACACTGTTTGTAGGAACTGTGCGGAGGTGGCGGCTAATTCGCGTATCTCTTATATTCTATTCACAATCAGATGCATAAGATCGAAGGTATGAGAATTGAACCCCGGCCCCTATTACCACAAGAATACAATACATATTATTAGTACAAGCCAGTACGTAGTATGAATCAATTTACCAACACATACTTATCACAGTCTTATTTCAAAGGTTTAATCAGGCTAACAATTTGAAATTGGAACTGGTTTTGCTTTTTAGCGTTATTCATTAGTTGAATGAAGAACGCTTTATCTTCGTGTTGTAGATTCTATAATACAATGTAGAAAACGTAGTATAAATTGCAGTCAATTGTTGGCTCTATAAATAACCTACATAAAATAGGCCCGTTGTAAGTGACATCACCATTTATTAACAGGCCTCCACGTGTAATGAATTTAACTACTAAAGGTTTATAACGCTCAGCCTTTAAACACTTTAACGTATTACTGAAGCATTTATTATCTTCTTCCACTTAGCTCTTTCCCACTTTACGCAAGGTCGACTATCTTAGCTACTGAGAGACATTTATTATCTAAGTATATTCTATTCTACTTTTAGCGTCTAACTTAAAACTATGTTTTAATAATTATAAGAAATCCTTCATGTTAAGTGGATAATAATTATGTATGAAAATAATATGTCAAGCAAATATGTAAAGTTACTAATTATAAAGACTAATATTGTAACATGAATCATGATGGATACAAGAATAGCAAACAAGCATGGTAAATATTTAATTTGGCAATTTTAGGTAGTTTTAACTCTAAGTAGAAGCTGTTGAGGTCCAGATTTTAAACCAGATTCTAGAACCTTGCTTTACTGATACATTATAAAACTTATTAAAAGGCCCCATATTACTTTAAAGCATGCTGAAATGTATCTTGATTTTTGGTTTTGCCAATATCTCGCTAGGCAATTTTAAATATTAGTAACAAAAAGCGAGGCCACAATTTTCTGGTGTGTTACGTTGTCGGAACGGAATAACGCAGATTTGAACGCCAGAAAGCTGCGTTGCGGCGACGCACGTCAACGCAATACAAGACGATGACTGCGCAACGCGACATCAGTATTCACCTCATACCCTGTCTTTCATTCTATCAAACATGCGACAGTGCAAAGGTGCCGGTTGGAAGCGGACGACATGAAGCAACAGTAGACAACGCGTCGCAACCACCAAAAACCCAACTTCTGTATGTCAAACAAACTCATAGAAACCAGTAGTGGTTTCTTTGAGTTTGTTTGACATTCAGAAGTTCTCATATAAACCAGATGTGTTGCTACAACACGTCGTCTGCTGCCGTTGCGTGCAGTCGGATTCCAACCGGTACCTTAAAACATTGGAGAAGCGCCGTTGCAACAACGCACTGCGACACAACGGAGGATTGCGTCTTCGCTCTAATTGTAGAGCCAGAAATCAACCATTGTACATGTACCTTATATTATGTAAAGTACAGAGGTCCAATACCTACCTTCTCGGGTCATTGGTGATGTGTATCTTCAAAGCAACACTCTTGTAGTTCATGGCCACGGCGCCGAATATCATCTCACCGAGTAGGCTCGCGTCGGCCGCCTGACCCTTGTACTGTGGACAAAATGCATGCTTTAAGCAAGATTATAAACATATCTGAATACTAGTAGCATCTCTGCTGTTGGAACTCAAAAACAAATTTTTGAGACAATATTTTGAGATGTTACGGCATAGAAAAATGGTAAGTTCTAACTTCTAAGTGTTATTCCCAATAAGTATCTTGAAAAAAATCCGCTTTAGGCCAGACAGAATCCTTTCTTCTGTTTTAGGTGAAACATAACTTGCGTGTGGAGAAAACTGATGATGTGCTCTACATTACGCATTTTTAACGTTTTCCAATAATCCTATACTTTACATTCTAGACTCTAGAGCCTGAAAGTAGTATTTTCAGCGACTTTCCTTTCATCAATAGCGTCGGAAGGATTTGATGAAAACAATAACATTAGTCTACTCTTGTGTCTTGTCTCGAAAGAATGCGAAAAGCGTAGAGTTAATGGTTTCTTCATAAAATAAACATTATTAACAGTATTCGAGCAGTAAAGGCTGGTATACATTACATTACGCACCTAGGGCAGGAAAATAAGAAATGCCTCAGATCACATGTAATCATTGGCCGAGGCGAAGCCGAGGTCAATAAACATTATTTTGCTTAACCTGTTCAGTGTGTACATGTACATGACCTAATAGTCACGTGAGACATTTGCAATTTTCGTATGCAAATCTCGCGCCGCTTTATAAGTAATTTAAACCTCGAAATGACTCTTAAGAACTACTTAAGGCAGGGATCAATCTCAATCCAAAACGATAACCTTGCACACAACCAAAGACCGAGCGTATACGCATCGTAATAAGATTCATTTTAGCTTAGCATAAAACTGTAGTTACTAGGGGCGGATGTTCTCTATTTTTCATGTTTTTTTTAAATATCTTTGGAAATAAATATTAAGAAACAAAATTGTTCGGTTCAGAAGATTTTAATATAGATTTACTAACAATATTTTATACAAATAAAATGTATAATTATCCTAGTTAATACTTATATTTCGATGAATAGGATTTTTGTCGGAGGTGAGTTTGTAAATTAATTACAGCCAAAGTATATTTTTTTATTAAGAAGGCAGGTCACTGTAGCCGACGTCACTGCGACCCATGAGGATCTATTGTGACTCAGCCAAAGTATTACGTTTTATAAAAATGTTTATGGTTTAAAGTCTTTTAAATATTGTGCTTTATATCTCATATTTTTTTACATTTCGTTATTATATTGGAACTAGGTAAACCGGGAGTCACGAAATAACAAATTGGGGTTTATCCCCGCCTTAAGTGAAAATGACAATTTCATCGCAACCAACAGAGGTGCTAACTTACAAATTTTTTATTATTTTAGGACGACGTGTAAATCAGATTGTTTCTCTACTAATTAAGCTACGGGAAAGTCGAAAAAGTGTCTAAAATGAAATGTTGCCAGGCTATGTAATCTACATTCTACATTAATAACCTAAATTCATTTCATTCTACATTAATAAAATCTACATAAATAAATTAGTAGGTATGCTAGGCGCAAAAGAAAATCTCATAGAACCGTACTTTCTGCGGTGAAAAGTATATGTATTACGTGGGTCACACTGAAAGTGTTTAGAACTAGCTAGTTAGAAACATTACTAATGAAAACTTTTTTTGAATTACAATTCTAGAACTCTTTGGTAACTTAATGTGGTATATTGCATTCATTTGTCATTTGTTTTGGTGAATTGGCGGCAAATCTAAAACTCTTGTTACACGTGAAAATTTACTTAACGCGAGAAAATTTTAAAGCTTTGATAGGCTGCTATTACCATGTCATAATGAAGCCCCATCCCGTGCCACTATTTACAATTGGTTTAACGAGTTTAAGCGTGGACGTAGCAATCTCAGTGATGATCCGCGTGAGGGATGTCCTTTAACAGCGACTACTGAAGTTAACATTAGTGCTGTGCGACGCATGATAGAGGGAGATAAAAGAATGACCTATCAGCAGATACGGGCAAGCCTAGGCATTGCTATGAGTGCAAGTTCAAAAAATATTACATGAACATTTAGACGTCAGGAAGCTTTGTACCAGATGCATTCCCCATACTTCAATCGACGACCAGAAACGCCTTCGCATGGACTGGTGTCGCCAAATGTTAGATAAGTTTAACGGCGGTGACTCAAATACTGTATTTCACATCCTCACAGGTGATGAAAGCTGGATATATTGCTTTGAACCCGAAAACAAAAGACAATCAGCTCAAGGGGTGTTTCCTTCCGAGGTTTGGCGAACTAAGGTAAAGAAAGGAAGAAGTCAAGGAGAAAGGTGATTGCCTCATTCTTTGGTCCGAAATGTAATTTTACGACAGTTGTGCTAGAAGATGAAAGGACAGTTACTGTAGAATGGTATATCGCTGTTTGCGTGTTGTCTTGGAAAAATTTCGACAGCAGCGCCCTCGAAGCAGGACACTCCTTCAGACAATGCCTCAGCGCACTCCGCAAGACGGATTGTTGAATATTTGACTATGGCAGGTGTCGAGATTTTGAGTCATACGCCATATAGTCCAGCCCTGGCGCCCTGAGACTTTAATTTATTCCCAAGAAATAATGATAAAATTCGAGGTATTCGCTTTACGAGCCCTGAAGATGCGATGAAAGCGTACGAAAATGCCATAGAAGAGACCCCTAAGAAAGACTGGGCCCACTGCTTTTCTCGGGGGTTCCATCAAATGCGACGATGCGTAGGATCGGAGATTACTTCTAAAAACAATAAAAGTATTGGCAACTTTCTGCATTGAGCCATTTTTCATTTTCTAAACATTTTCAGTGTAAGTGCATTATGACAAAAAAAAACGAAAATAATAAATATATTTATGTTAGCATAATGGTTATACGTACATAGAGACATTAAAAAACTTTTATACATAATAAGACCTATCGTGATGACCTTTTTGTAGCATTCATTTCCAAGCAATCCTTCACGTCGTCAAAAGCATTGTTTTCACCGTGAAAGTTAAAAGAAAGTTAAAAACGAAGTAAAACTGTTAGGAGCTAGTCTAGCATCATATTACTACTAGGAAACCTAACATTTGGTTGAATAGTTAGTTTGTAGATATCCAAAATAGAATAAAACTTTATTGTCGAGAGCCATTTGACCTACGTGGTTTTACTGCACTTATACTAGGATCTAGCATGCTTTGACTTTTTCGGCATCAGCTAGATGAGAGCCACTCCAAAAACATACTACAGATAGTATGCAAAGGTTAAAGATAAGTTAAGAGGGCGAATAACGCAAAAAATCAAACATCGTCCTTCTCTCTTCACACTCACGCCCGTTTTCCATATTATGCCAGGTGAAAAGGGACGACGCGGAATCATTTACAAGTTAGTTTTTTTTAATAACTCGATAAATATACATCACTTTAAAAATCCGCTAGGTCAGTTTCTCAATGATGTGTTAATCCTTCAGGCCCCGCGCGAGCACCGGTGATCGCGACAACAATAGAATACAATAGCAATTCCTGGAAATTCCGACTGAAGTATTAAAATATTAACTTAGTGTAATGCACAGTTATGGCGATATATGAAAAATTCGTGAAAATTGGATGCATCTTTGTGTTTTTTTTTTCTATCGAGTAAATTTTAAGATATCGTGTTACCGCTAGGTCGGATTCTCGGAAATATAATGTAGTATCTATGTTTAAAAAATGAAACAATTCGGGGCTTATTTTCAAGTATAAAAATGAATTATAAAATCGACAATTTTGAGTTAGTCGCCCCCTTAACAATAGAATCTGTTCTTCCGGTACTATCATGCAATAGGCGCATAATATGCATACAGACTTATTTAAGATACAATCCTATAGTAGAATATCTATACCAAGCCTCATTATTTAGGCATCCCTAGCCTCGAATATGTACATAAGTATGAGTTGTGACTTGTGAGCAAGTTGTGAGTGGTGAGTCACCACTGGTGACAAACCATTTCTAGGCACAATGCTAGGCTAATTTCTAAACGGATCCCACTAATACAATCTAACCAGTAATTGTCACAACCGTAAGTGACACCGATTAGCAAGTACCCCCAGCAAATATGGTAATATCGTTTTAAACGCAAAAAATAACGCGGCTATTTATAGAAGCAATATAGTGCGAATAAAGACTTGTACAGTCGCGTGACGTCTCAATTGTGGAGTTTATTAATAGTCCGTGACAGTTACGTCGTAACAATGTTGCAATATCAAATCCCTCCTCAAATATGGCGTGATATGGTGCTATCACAAATATACAAAATGGGCGTGGACTGTGACGTCTAAAGACATCTCTCCAAGTTCGACCATGATGGGCAAACAAGGTTGCAATGCTTTAAACACGCAAAAGCGACATCGAACATGGGCAATCAGATGAGATCCTTGTACATGTTCGCATTGCTTCTGTTAGTTCATGGGCCATGAAATGCCACATAAAATATGGCAAATCAGAAACTATTTTATTTTCAGTTGCCAAGTACAAAATGTACATACGGTATCTAATAGAATATTTATCTACTTGGGCACAGAATACATATTAGTTTAACAAACTTGGGCTTAATATAGAGTACCTGTTCACTATGTAAATATGAAATATCAATATAAGAATTTTAAAATACTATGTACTTACTTCTAAAAAAATAGATTTTTTTTTAAATATTTATTTAAATATTTGTTAAAGATAATTAAATAGCTATTGATTCTTCATAAGACAAGGTCAGGTAATATTATTCGTAATGTTTGGTAGCACATCAAACAATCATTAAACACAAATTTAAACATAAGAATGTTACAAATCCTTTAAAACTAGGAGTTATTGTGTAGATCCTAATGAGAGCAATTACTATCTGATTATGTTTATGTGACTACCATTATACACAGCTACTATTGTTTTGTAAAGAATAGCAGAACAGAATAGCATTGTTAAATCTATACTAATATTATAAAGCGGAAGAGTTTGTTTGTTTGTTTGTTTGTTTGAACGGGCTAATCTCAGGAACTACTGGTCCGATTTGAAAAATTCTTTCAGTGTTAGATAGTCCATTTATTGAGGAAGGCTATAGGCTATATTTTATCACGCTAAGACTAATAGGAGCTAAGAAATAGAGGAAAATGTAGAAAAAACGGGGGGAAATTATTTGAAAGGGCTTATTTGAACGCGCTAATCTCAAGAACTACTGGTCCGATTTGAAAAATTCTTTCAGTGTTAGATTGCCCATTTATCGAGGAAGGCTATAGGCTATATTTTATTACGTTAATACTAACAGGAGCGAAGAAATAGAGGAAAATGTGGAAAAACGGGGGAAATTATTTGAAAGGGCTTATTTGATCGCGCTTATCTCAGGAATTACTGGTCCGATTAGAAAAATTATTTCAGTGTTAGATAGGCCATTTATCGAAGAAGGCTATAGGCTATATTTTATCACACTAATACTAATAGGAGCGAAGAAATAGAGGAAAATATGAAAAAAAACGGGGGAATTTATTTGAAAGGGCTTATCTTACGAACTACTAGAGCAATTTTTCTGTTAATTGGGTCAGATAGGAAGTAGAGCACGTGAAGGATCATAGGTTATTTTTTGTGGGCTAATTTGTCTGTGAAATATCTAATTTACGCGGACGAAGCCGCGCGGAACCTATATCTATACTAATATTATAAAGCGGAAGAGTTTGTTTGTTTGAACGCGCTAATCTCAAGAACTACTGGTCCGATTTGAAAAATTATTTCAGTGTTAGATAGTCCATTTATCGAGGAAGGCTATAGGCTATATTTTATCACGATAATATTAATAGGAGCGAAGAAATAGAGGAAAATGTGGAAAAAACGGGGGAAAATTATTTGAAAGGGCTTATTTGAACGCGCTAATTTTAGGAACTACTGGTCCAATTTAAAAAATTCTTCCAGTGTTAGATAAATCATTTATCGAGAAAGGCTATAGGCTATATTTTATCACGCTAATACTAATAGGAGCGAAGAAATAGAGAAACGTGTGGAAAAAACAGGGAAAATTATTTGAAAGGGCTTATTTGAACGCGCTCAGGAACTACTGGTCCGATTAGAAAAATTATTTCAGTGTTAGATAGCCCATTCATCGAGAAAGGCTATAGGCTATATTTTATCACGCTAAGACTAATAGGAGCGAAGAAATAAAGAAAAATGTGGAAAAAACGGGAAAATATGAAATTGCTTATTATCTTAAGAACTGCTGAAGCAATTTTTATGTTATTTGGAGAATTACATGAAGAATAGAACACGTGAAGGGACATATATTTTTTGCAGAAAAATGTACGGTTGCGTGAAATTCCTAAATGACGCAAGCGAAACGGCGCGCCGCGCGAAACATCTTTGTATACTTATTAAAATCGTAGGAAAGTCAGTTCTGTACATTGAATATTTTTGTACAATAATATTTGGGACGTGATCTAATATGCTAACGCGGACGAAGTCGCGGGCAACAGCCAGTGAACTAACAAATGGGCAAGCCGTGACAGTAAAACACATTGTTTTCTGTAACTGAGAACAATATGTTTCACATAATATTATTTGATTTGCTCCTATAATTAACAAGATTTAGTGTAGAAAATTGTATTTATACACAATTCCTTAATTATTATAGGTTACTGATAGGTTCAACAGCTTACTGGGATGTTTTGTCTCAGTCCCTTTTATTCCTTCGATCACGGATTCTTAGAAATCTATTGTGTGGCTGCTTGGGAGTTGAAGCGTTAAATACATAAAAAGTCATTGTTTAGGAAAAAGCTACCCAGTTTATTAATGAAGCTTAAAGCATTTCCTAAGTGAGTTTATTTTAAAGATATAAGGAAGTTTGCTAAAACTCAACACCTTTTTTTTACAACTTTGGTAAGGAATAGTTTATTATAAATTGATTCAAAATAGATTAAGATCAAAACACTGAGATTATCTTATATTCAACAATTGTTTTTAGACTATAATTAAATGTAGATGATAGAAAAACAGACAGAATACTTACTATATATTTATGTCCATTCGACACCTCCAAAATGCATGGTACTTTGTTGACATATTTAAAGTTTGGTTTGTCATTTTTCTCTGCTGGAAGTCTTTCTATCGTAGACGAGTCAAACAAAACTTTTCTTCCTCTAATGTCACACTCTTTGTACAGAAGCAACCGCACTTGCTGTAAAGCTAGCTCACAACACCTGTTGACAACAACATCCTCATGTAAAACCAACACAAACATAGTAAACAATACTTGCTACATGTTACCATTTACACTGTCACATATTCACTTCGTTTCCCTAATAGGAATACATATTTAGACAGGTTTCCACTGCTTTACACCACTTTTAATGTAATCCTTTGATAACAAATAGGAACTTCCAGAACAAATTGAATAAATCAAAACTTCATCACAGATAAAATATCAATAAACTTATGTTTACCTAAATTTCATTTTATTTCATACTTGGTTTTTAAATGCTCACAGCTGTTTCTAATCTGGGAATTAGGCTCAATACAAGTATCAGACTAGGTAGCTAGCAAACACTCATTGCATAAAAGTAAACAGACAGACACGATTTCTCTTTAAATGCACTTCGAGGGCTGTCGCGACCGACATTCGGCCGTCTGTGTTGGAATGTGCGAATGTACTAGGCTACTGGCCAGTGAAGCGAGTGTAAACAATAACTAAACAGTGAGACCGCCGCCCCGCGCGCCGCTGTGACGTGTCGAGCACTCACCCACGCGCCCTCCCCACACACCGCACTTATCACATGTTTAAGACTTTAGTGTCAGTGAGCCTTCCCTCTCACGACCTACTTCAGCATTGTGTTATCGTCACTCAGTACTCGTAGCGACGTACGCGGGCTGTTGCGTGAAGCACGTCATTGAAGGAACCGTTCAAATCATCGGAATACGGTTTATTCATCGCTCATCAGTTAAAACTTGAATGGGATATCGGGCATCAGCTGTGTCGTGAGTCGTGACGTACCTGCCTCTGCTCCGCGGTTCCCAATAGTAAATGTCTATTTTTCTTATATTTGATATCACTTTGTCTATCAGTGCCATTATATTACGCGCATAGTATCATGGCATTTCAATGTCTGATTCATCGGACATTTTTAATTTCATTTTTAAGAACTAGATAAAATATAAAAACATTTTACAGCATTCAAAACACTTGAAAGTTCGTAATCTGACAAGTCACGTGTCAAACAGTGTTGCCAACTGCTAGCAGTGTGACCAGATTTAAATAAGCCATTAAGCTATCTGCTCAGCTAAAATCTGCTAAAATATGCTAAACTTTTTGTAACAAATGCTAAAATTCTGCTAACGAATTATATCTCTATTTTGTACTAGCTTTCTGCCCGCGGTTTCGCTCGCGTGGACTTCACGTTATCGCGCGCATGTCCAGCCTATGTCCTTTCCCAAGCTTTTATCTGTCTCTGTACCTCATCGAAATCCGTTCAATGGTTAGGCAGGCGTGAACGCGTAACAGACAGACAGATTACTTTCGCATTTATAAGTATTAGTAGGGATAGGGATGGAAATTTGTATCGAAAGTATGTTACATGCTTTACAAAAAGCGGCATTAGTGTCGACCTTGGCTCTTGATAGCCAGGACGAAAACTGCGGATCCTCCTCCCACTCGGAACGATAGTTCTGTTCATATTTTCTTTTCATTGTTTCCCTTTCAAAACACACAATAACCACCCAAACCAAGCAAAACAAAGAGAATGTACTGGTAGATACAGCGCCTCAAGGAAAAATAACGATTACACATGTTTCGGGAGTTCCCCTGAAACTGGTAGATACAGCACCTCAAGGAAAAATACCGGTTACCTACGCATGTTTCGGGAGTTCCCCTGAATTGAAAAGGGTGACCAGCACAACAAGAAAAAACCGCACCTATGTATACAAATTGGAAATGGGTAGATTTTTGAAATAAACTTCAGTTAACTCATAAAATGTCAAATTCTGTTAAATTTCTGCTAAAGTTTTTTAGATTCTGCTAAAATCTGTCAACTTTTTCTATTATGCGACATATTATGCTAAGGCCTAAATTGGGGGTCATATTCTGCTAAAATCGCAGAATTCTGCTAAATATGGTCACACTGACTGCTAGCTTTGCCGCAGGAAAGCATGATAAATTAAAGAATATAGATAAAATAGAAAAACATTCATTAGTTTTTAATAATAATTATACTCGGCGCGGCGAACCTTGATCCCTATGACACTGACAGCTAATGTCATCATATAACATTGTAGTGGCGTCACCATTAAATTGGGATCATATTGTGGGCGTCTAAAAATGCCATTTAAAAATTTTACGTAGCTTTATACCATTAGTAATGTATTCCGTTGATATTTTTAACAAATCTTAACATTTACGAGAAGTTATCTCAATCTCAATTTATGTTTACGTCCTGCAAAACTTACGTCGTGTGACGTTTATCGACTAGGGCGGCAAGTATCGATAAAAAAATGTCGGTAATGGAAACGAGTGCACAACGTTCCTTATATAGTTTACACTTTACAGTGAAAGTACTCAGCGCTGAAAGCGAAAAAAATGTTTTGTGATTTGTATGGGTAGCTTGTCAAGTGGCAACAAAGGGCCGCCATTTTGTTGCTCACAAGCAAAGTAATCTCGCAAACGCACAACAAACTCCCGCGTTTCACTGTTGAGTACAGTTTTTCGTTGTCTTTTCGGCATTTTTCAATACCAGCAATAACAAAACAGCAACAAAAACAAAAAACAGTAATAACAAGAAAACAGTAATAACTAGTAACACTCCGATAACAAAAACACGTGGCGGATATAAGGCGTTAGGACTCGCACTGAAGAAGCAAGCGCCCGGCGCCCGCGCCAGCCGCCGGGCGCCAGCCGCCGAGCGATCGTCGCGTCGTTAGTGACCGACCAAATAGTGTGGCTATATCTAAATATATCCTATAATATTATAACCTACAATAACAATTATTTTTCAGACAAAATAAATAAATGGGGAACATTCATTTTCATGATAATTAAATATATACTTAAATAGCAAAAACGTGTTCACCGGGTTAAAAGTCCGTATACGAAATTTTGCCGAACGAAATGCACAACATGTGAGATCATTTTAATTATAATCTAAGCTGGAATTGGAGCTAGATTTTTTATTTTTTTTAAGTATCTTTGAATAATCCAACTCAAACCCGCGACAGTTTTGTGATTTTTGCTGTAAAAGGTTTAGAATATCACCTTTTTATGGATTGTATTGACGTCTTAATGGTATGAAAAAAATACAATGTACTGTTGAGAAAGTCGTCTATACAATGTTGGAATTACTTTTTACCACTTTAATATAAAAAAACCCTTTAAAAACAGAAAACCTCTATCTGCCTGCTAACTTGGCTGTACCATTGGTACATTATCGTTGAAGGAGTCAATTAAACACGTAGAATACTGTATTACTGAACACTCTACTCCCGGCCGCGGCTGGTAAGCAAGTGGTCGATAGCTCTCACTCTGGCGACCATCTTGTCACCGCCTCAACCTGATTGGCAGTAAGGCGGCCATCTTTATTTATCAATACACTACATTGGCGATCGTCCTTTTTCACCTGGCATATGAAAGGCGGGCGTGAGTGTGAAGAGAGCAGTAGAAAAGAGAGTACGGGCTCTTAAACATTATTAGAAAATAAGAAGGTTGGAAACTTTCGTTTTACTTACCTACTTAATCTATGCCAAAAATCTTAAAATAATACAACAACAACATAATGCACATTAAAAATGCACATTATAATATTTTTTAAAACATGTTTACCAACGTGGCTGAATGCAAGCCACGCCTTTGTCTAAAAAAAATAATTTATCGACACGACCAAAGACAGGACCCATCACTAACACGAACTGTCATAGGGATCAAGGTTCGCCGCGCCGAGTATAAATGTAGATTGAGTGAGAAATCGAGATCGAGAGAGTCACTGAAAAGTGAGAATAGTGAGTGAGAAACTCCTTGTGAGTATAGTATTCGTTGGTGAGAAATCGAGAATATTCATAAAACATAATATTATTGGATAATAAATTATTTATTTTCAATGCTGACAGCTGACGTCGACATAAATAATTATTTTGCTTTTTGAAATCCTTTTTGTATTGAATGAGCTTCATTATTTTCAAATAAAAAGAGGAAATGTCAAAAATATGTCAACAATGACGTGAATATGTCATATGACAATATCGATGTCAGAGAAGAAGAAGACTCAGAGTCGTCAATGTCAAATGTCAATAACACAAATTTTAGGTTATGTTTATATTTTGTTCAAGATGTAATTAAATTAGAATCGCTATATTTTAACAATAAAACAACAAAGATTTGTGATGACAAAACAAATATTTGAACTTTGGCAAAACTTAAGAAAGAAAATGAGTGAAAATATTTTAGAGAAAGTTCTAAATTATGTGCCTGTTGTTGTGTCGAGCCTCGGAGAACTAACAGGCCTCGACGTGAGTTGTGAGTCTATAATTCTAAAGTTTTTATCGGATCCAAATGAAATAGACTCCTCCAGCGTATTTCAAATCCAAGCTGTTATAGATTATATGCACGAACGAATGAATATTGGCAACTGGCGAGAGGTACCTTTGTACATAAGAAAAACCCTAACTATTGCTACATATTTAAGGTTGTTATCACATGTTAAATTGGCTACTGATGTGGGTGAAGAAATGTTAAAAGAATACTTCAAAATTGTAGACTTTGGACTTCTTTTTGGAGCTCCTCTTGATAAAGAACCTATGCTACTTCAGAAGTGTTCTGCCTGTGTTAGCTCACTCTACACTAGCAAGTCAATAAACACTCACATAGATGTGAATGAAAGAAAGGAACCTGAGTATGATTTAAAAAATTTAAATTATATAAGCTTAGATGTCATTAGCTGTCCTAGTATGGAATCCTTTTATAGAGACTACATCTTACCAGGTAAACCAGTTATATTAGACAATTGCATTGATCATTGGCCAGCATTACAAAAATGGAAGGATCCCAATTATTTTATCAAAGTTGCAGGACCAAGAACTGTTCCCATAGAAATAGGGAAACAGTACACTGATAGTAATTGGACTCAAAAGTTGGTGACTTTAGAGGAATTCGTAAACACATACATTTATGAGAAAAGTGGTATTGCTTACTTGGCACAATACCAGCTCTTCCATCATATTCCAGAACTAAAAAGAGATATAATTGAACCAGAATACTGCTGTTTCTCCGATTCTAATGAACCAGTTGATGTTATGGCTTGGTTCGGACCTAAGGGCACAGTGTCACCCTTGCATTATGATCCAAAGAAAAATTTATTATCCCAAGTTGTGGGCCAAAAATTAATATTTCTTATGTCACCAGATGATTCAAAACATTTATACCCTCATGAGAGTGAATTATTACATAATACATCAAAAGTGGATCCAAGAAATCCAGATTATGATACTTATCCTGAGTTTAAGAATGCAAAAACATATTATTGTACTTTAAAAGAGGGCCAAATGTTGTATATTCCACCCAAATGGTGGCATTTTGTTGAATCTTTGTCAGTTAGTTTCTCTGTAAGTTTTTGGTGGAGTTGATGTTTTTTTTAGTCCCATTAATTTTTTGTTTGTTAGAAATATACAAAACTATTATTTGTAATAGAAGTAGTGTGTAAGTTCATTAGAAGTACCACAGATTGCTTCTTTTGGTAAATCTGCGGGAGCTGGTCATCTAGTTTCTAGAGTAAACTTTTTGGAATTTGAAACTTGTATAAAGTTACCCTAGTCATAGCATATTACAATATTAATTTATTTTATTGGCTTAAATAATTATTACATGATAATAATGTAAATAACTCATATTTTTTCTTTTAGTTTCCTATTACATGTTTAAAATAAAAAAAGTTTATAGTAAATTCATTTTTTATTTGTATTCATTGTTCAGTGCTTTTCCAATCAACATTCTTCTAACCTCTGAAGTTCCAGCTCCAATTTCGTACAGTTTAGCATCTCTGAGTATTCTTCCACTTGGGTAATCATTTATGTAGCCATTACCTCCTGAAAAAAAATGTCAGTAAAATGCTTCACAGGTTTTTTGGAATAATTGCAGCGGCTATGGTATGCAACCCAAAGTCCATCCATGCAAAAAAGACTCACACATTTAGGTATTGAAATAGCTCCCTGACTTTTCAAGTAAATAACTCCAGTAACCGAGGCTATAGAAAAAAATCTAGAGCCAAGTGATAAAACTTCATACTTAACTCTTAAGGCTAAAAGTATAAACTTTAGTGATAAGTCTCGTAGCTTAAGCCCCAATTTCACCAACGTCTGTTAGTGTTAACAGCTTGTTAAAATGCTATGTCTTCTCTTTCATTCATAAGAAAAACGAAAGTGGTAATGTGAAACTAATTCGATAACTTTAACTTTTACAGTTGTTGGTGAAATTGGGGCTTAGTATTCTTGGTCAGGCTTCTTACCTAAGATCTGTATAGCGTCCAGCGCCATTTGTGTAGCTTTCTCCGCGCAGTACAGTATGACACCAGCACAGTCTTTGCTGTTAACGTGTCCTTCGTCGCAAGCCCGCGACACACTGTATAGGTACGAGCGGCACGCGCTTAGAGTGGTGTACATGTCTGCCATCTTGCCCTGTAACAAAAATATTATATTATTAAAGTGTAGCTGATATTTCACCAGGGGGTGACGCCGCGTTAAAGTAAAAAACCGTGTTGGATACGTTTTAGATTGTTTTCTATAAGAGGCCGACCTGGCCTCATAGAAAACAATCAATGGAACAACAAATAATGGAAAGGGCGTATACGACAAAATGTTTTTTGTCGCGTAATTTAAAAACCATAAATACATTTCATATAAGCTATGGGCAAATTAAAGTGTATGCTTGAACCAATCTATGTACAAATTTTGGAAGCTTAAATAACTCTCCTCTGTTGGCAAAATATAAATCTATGGTAACCCGACACTTGCAACACCGTCTCCCTCCCGCTCGTTACCGCGAGTAGTTGTATCTCACTCTAACACACGCGCCAGAGTTTTCCTGCGCGATGTTCGACAGTTCGACGCCGCGACCCGAAGGGCTTGTTTTGTTTTCATTTATCGTGCGCTCGTGTGTGTTTTTACCAACTGCAATAAACCCACAGTTATAAATCTGGGAAGTTTCTCGGTTCTTTATTTATATGAGCCCCGCACCCGCTACTGTTCAAGAGTATAGTGACATAGTGTATGTGGAAGCCCTCATAAGTCATAAATCCCTTTTTTTACAGAGGTCTTTTTGATTGATTATTACCTATACTGTGTTAAAAAAGTTGACCAAGCGTAAGCCTATGGGTAATTCAAAGACAAAGACATGATGAATACTGACAATGAACTTTAATTTTTTAGCTTCAATCATTGCTGAGAAAAATCGATATCGCTACAACCAAATTATCAAGGCGTCGCCTTAAATTCAATCTTCCCAGAGCATGGTGCATATTATAAATTCTTACATACAGTGGCGGCGCAAGATCTAAATTTTATGTGGGCAAAATATATTTTGCGAGGCCCCCTTATGGATGTTGGAAGAAGACGGATTTAGTTGAAAGATTTTTTGATACTCGTAAATCCTTAAAAAAACGCGTTGTCCAAGCGGCGCGAGGCCGTAGGCGGTCGACACACCGTCCACGCCTTACGCCGCCTCTGAACTCGTAAAAATTTGCACTCATTACATACTACCTGTCCTTTTTCCTATCCTGATTCCACAGGCACACGACAGAAGCGAGATGGTAATATATTCGTAAGCGAGTGAATGAGACAAGTAGCGGAGTTAGCACAAATTTCTACGTTATTAGTTCTACATAGGTCAAGGCTTCTAGGACTTACATCACAAGTGTCTTTTGTTTCGTTTGTTTTATAACCAAACACAATGTAATAAATAACTACCTGCAACAATTGAAACTCTCCAATCCGTTTCCCAAACTGTTTCCTAGTGTGGGCATATCCGAAGGCGTTGTCTATGGCCGCCTGCATCAGTCCAACAGGACCGGCCGCTAGCACCAGCCTCTCCAGGTCTAGACCTGACATCAACACGTAGACGCCTTTGTTCACTTCGCCTAGGACGTTTGATGCTGGTACCTGAAGACATGAGAAACCAGATTACTAGCAAAATTTGACAAATGCCTTTAGCAATGATCGTTTTTCTATGGAATTAATAGCTGATGTTCTATAAAAACGAAGATCCGACGATTAGTTAAGTACATAAGTACTTTGTTTTTTTTTTCTTGTCATATTCTCATTAGAATTTCGTTTTCTACTTAATCACGCAAATCTTTTTATAGTACCTTTTTAGTAAAATTTACATAGGTACCTTACAATCTTCAAACACTAGTTCACCGGTATTAGAACCCCTCATGCCGAGTTTGTCCAACTTCTGTGCTGTGGAGAAACCCGGGAAACCTTTTTCTATCAAAAACGCTGTGATACCGTGTTGCGGCTTGCTAGTAGAATCGGTTCTTGCGTATACCTGAAATAGGTAATGAGAAAGTGGTCACTAATTAATAATTTTACTTCCACACATTAATACCTACTATCAACATTCAACAGTCTAACACCGATTTCGGTGTCAGCGAGCGATTTGACACAGAAGCAATTAGAATGTCCATGTGTATACGCAAAATATAAGGACACACTTTGTTCTCAAACTCTCATTACTGAGTGACGGATAAAGCTAGAAACAAATTATCGGACGCGTCCAAAAGTCGCGGCTGATGGATGCGCTTATATATCAATGGCAGACGTCAGCGCATGCAAAAACATCCGGCCAGCCAGATTCTGTTTGGACGTCCGAACGCTCAACGTCGCGTCCGCGACTTATGTCAGACAATATGCACAGTTTGGTGTATTTCGAATTGATCAGATAGAAACAAGCCGCATCCGATGAAAGCGTCCGCGGACGTTCGTCCGATAATATTTGTTCCTTTAGCTTAAACCGACACAACTGACGAGAAGACAATCAGACGATCAGCCTGCATCTTGTAAACAAATTTTTTGTTAGTTCCATCACCGAAATCGAGCCCATCTCGGAGTTGAAAGCCAAGCTCTTAACCACTAAACAACAAGCAGTTACACTCACCACTAAAACATCAGCGTCCGGGCCATTGGTGATCCAGAACTTATTGCCGTTTAGCAAGTAGTAGTCGGCTTTCTTCTCAGCTCTCAATTTCATAGAGACGACGTCGCTGCCCGAACCCGGCTCTGACATTGCTAGGGCGCCCATATGCTCGCCTGAACACAGCTGAAATTAGAGAATACTTAGTTGATTCATAATAATCAATTTGACACCAATTTTGTTTATTAGACGGATTTTAAAGAAACTTTGCAGTGATGTAGGCTACATTTTATCCCAGAATTTCCACGGAAACGGGAACCACCGCGCTTTGTAAACTGAAGTCCACACGGACGGAGTCGCGGACAACAGCTAATGAAAAATATAACACAAATCCAAGTACAATAGTAGCACACAGTAATTCGTAGACTAGATGTGGCCCGCAACTCCGTTGCGTAGAAATATTATCTTTATCGCGCGGGAACCGTACATTTTGCCATGACAAAACTTACCTATGTCCTTTATAGGGCCTTATGGATCTCCCTACTAAATTTCATGTAAATTGGTTTAGCGGTTAAGTTTAAGAGGTAGGACAGACGTACTTTAACTTAAACACAACGGGCACGTCGCGTCGAGGAGTAAGCAGGGCGGGTGCATGCACGGGGACACGCCATTGCATTGGTGGATCAGCGACGCGATGAGTCGTAATTGGTTGAACGCAGTGACACGTTATTGGTATTGTTTGTTATTATGTGGGGGGGGGGGGGGGGGGAAGAAACTGCCGGATAAAAGGCGCCGAACAAAGAAATTTCGCCCGGGGTGCCGGCCGGTCGCGGGTTCGTATCCCGCCGACGGAACAAAACAAAAAATTTTCAAAGTTCCTGGGTCATGGATGTGTATTATATACGTGTATCATATAATAAAAATCTTAAAAATATATTTAATTAATACTTAGTATAAAAGTATTAAATATATTTCCGTTGTCTGGTACCCGTAACACAAGTACAGTACCCGGCAATAAATATTGCACATCGACCTTTGGAAAGTGACAGTCGGCTAGTTTCGGTTTTGTAGAGCGTTATCTCTTACGCACGAAATACAAAAAGTCCGGTATATATTAGGAGCTGTTAAAACAATTAAGGTTTGCTTCTTTTGACAATTTTATTATTCTTTGTATAAAATACACCAAATTTTCTATAAGTTATGGCTTTATATTCGGGTAAAATAAAATAAAAAAGGGTGTTCAAATTATGTTTACGTATTTAAAATTCTTTTGGAAAATTACAGCTGTAGCAAATTATAACACAGCAAATAATAACACCCCTAATGTTAACAACTCTAGATATATATTTTGAACGCGACTGGGCGCGACTGCACTCTATTGAATTTGAACAACGACTGACATAATGTCAAATAGGTGTGTGCTACAAAGATAACGCTCTATGAAACCGAAATTAGCCGAATGTCTCTTTCCAAAGGTCGATGTGCAATATTTATTGCCGGGTATTATACTTGGTACTTAGCACGGGGCCAGACTGACGTGAAGCGTCCATAGATATTATTATTATTATTATCTCTACGCGGCCTAAAATCAATTCAACTTACTTTAGGCAAGTATTTACTCTTCTGCTCGTGTGTTCCGTTCCTGTTGATCTGATTGACGCACAGGTTGGAGTGTGCGCCGTAAGACAGGGCGATGGACCCACTAGCTCTTGACAGCTCCTCCATGATGACACAATGGTCCGTATATTTGCCGCCTGTCCCGCCATACTCGGGATCTGCTGTTATACCTGGAAATATTTTGCAAGTGCTACGTTTAAGTTGATTTTTTTAAGGGACTTATAAAAGTAGTTTACTATATTAATACTTCAGTCGGAATTTCCAGGAATTGCTATTGTATTCTATTGTTGTCGCGATCACCGGTGCTCGCGCGGGGCCTGAAGGATTAAATTATAAGTGCCTTCTGTCACACCCAGAGAGGAATATTTTATATTAATTATTACAATGTAATTGGATGAAGATTTTGATGTAAGCGATAAGTCCCATACAGTATGATCTATCAAACTATTGAATTGAAGTTTAATCATCATTAAACCTTCAATTTAATGAAAAATTCGCCAAGCAAAAATTCGTTCATCGACCGGGTACCGCGCGTGCATTGTTCCAGCATAATATGACCTTTCCCGTGACTAAAAGTATCTCCATACCCAATTTCATCAGAATTGTTTAGCGGTTTAAACGTGAAAGATTCACATAGACACTTTTTGTATTGGTCCACGACGGTCCAGCAGTCGACGGACTACATCAGCTCAATTTTAGCTCTTTTGTGGTGAGGGCCCCGACGCATCATCTGCCGACCTTCGAGAAGGAGTTCTAGCCGATTGCAGTCGTCTACAGGAGGTTCCGAGGACGACTTCCGAACACGTCGCGCCCCACGTCGCAGACAATACGAGTTTAGTGCTTAGTGTTAGTTTTAGTATAAATGTTATGTATGTTAGTCTATAAGGTATATATGATATGGGCTGATTTAAATAAATAAATAAATAAAATAAATAAATTTAACTAGTAGTACGAAATCGTAACTTACCTAAGACACCTAAATTGCCGAGCTTCTTCCAAAACTCCCTGAGCTCTTTGAAATTGTTTTCTTTGTCAATTTCTGCGGCTTTAGGGGCTAGTTCTTTTTGAGCAAAGTCGAACACACTTTGGCGTAACTGAAAACAGAAAAAGTGCAGTAGTTTAAAACATAATAATAAACTATAATAGCTGGCATAGCATCTCATTACATACTTTACATTTTACAATAATTATTATTGGCTTACTTTTGTTTTTATAAGCTACAAGGTATAAGTAAATCATTATGTCAAGGTCCTGTCCTAACTCCTACCAAGGCTTTATAGCAATATCCTCTAAAATAACTTGATGATAATTGTCTTGCTCATAGTACCTAAGGATAATGATACGAAGCCTCATCACTTTAATATGCATGCATAAGTTCAGAAATGGACAGAATTTTTTTGCGTCTAACTTTACATTAAGTCTGTGTAGATATATTAAACATCCATACTAATATTATAAATGCGAAAGTGTGTCAGTCTGTCTGTTACCTCTTCACGTCCAAACCGCTGAACCGATTTTGCTGAAATTTGGCATGGAAATACTTTTGAGTCCCGAGAAAGGACATAGGATACTTTTTATCCCGGAAAAATGTACGGTTCCGATAAACGAATTTTAGCGCAACGGAGTTGCGGGTGTCATCTAGTTGAAGTATAAAAAGGTAAAAACACCGACACATTATGTAGATTGTAGACGTAATTACTAAAACATTGAATAAATATTATCATAGAGTTTTACCTGTTGTTGTTCAGGGGTCAATCCAAAAATATGTTCATCTATGGGATAATGTCCCATACACCTCCTGGACAATTCATTTAAGCCTTTATCTATGAAACTCTTCACTCGAATCCTAAGAGCCATTACACACAACTACACCACGCTATCACTCCAAACACACTGACTATAATAGAGTGTATAGTCACTCTGTTTGTATTACATAAGGTCGAATTTCGGGTAAATTATACTTGTTGATAACTGATAACGTCTGACGTTTGTAATAATGTAACAAACATTGTAATCTTTGACCTACGAGGCTGATGTAAGCGTTTTAATGATTCTATTGAGATTTGATAAAAATCTAATTGCTTTATATAATAAGTGAATAGAGCAGTTATGGTAAATAACCCGCGTGCGAGCTCAGAGGAATTGGGTGCTGAGAAGCGGGCGGGGGACCGCGCTTTACACATACACGTTTATATTACACACGGTATTATACCATAACTTTGACCTAGAACTAAATCTTTACAAAATTTACTTTCACTTTCCAAGCAAAATTTCATGAGCCAAGAAGAATCTCGAAAATATTGTTGCATAATGCATGAAAATTACTAATAAAAATTCCACATAAATGCAAATAACTTCTTATTAACATATTAACGTGCATGAGTAACACATACATTTAAATATAAATTCATTTAAATTCTTCGTTAAAAGTTTAGAGTGAATTATTATTTTTTACTTCTTATTTGTTAATTTTACGCTGTAAGGCCGGCAACGCGCCTGCAGCTCTTCTGATGTTGCGAGTGTCCATGGGCGACGGTAGTTGCTTACTATCAGGTGACCCGTTTGCTCGTTTGCCCCCTTATTTAATAAAAATAAAAAAAGGATTAAAAAAAGATAAATAATGTTAATATTGTATATTTAAAATTACAAGCACCATAATTATCCTTAAAATTTTAAATAATATAAACAGTTAAAAATAACGTTTTATAAATTGTATGTAATATATAAAACAAGTGTAACATAAAATGTTTAATTATTATGTACAGTGTAAAAATAATAATCATAGTTCATTGCGATATTTCTTAATACACATAAAAAATAAATAAATAACAACCATACTGGTACAATAAAGTACAAAAGATTTTTAAACAACTGAATTCCTATAAATAATTTTTAGACTATAACAATATAATAATTCTCTTATAGTTGCCTTTTGTCATTGCTACAAGTAGTGTCAGTGGTACAAGTTTTGGAATCGATTTTGATAACAAATATTTTGTTGACCTTGCTTTGAAATCGAACCCTTAGTCCTTTACACCAAAGAATAGAAAGTCAGTTTTGTAGTCTATAACCTACAAAATTGATATACCGGTAAAAAACTTAATAGCAACCATTTTACGATTAAAAAACATTTTGTGCTTATCAGCAAACTATTTAGGAATGTGATACACAAATAAATACCATGTTAACTCGCGGAATGTAATAAAATTCATAAACTTTTAAGAAGAAGAAGAGAACTAACTGTAGCTATGTAAAATCATACAGGGTGCCAATTTAAACGTTTAGGAAAATTACATACACAAATATTTCACGACTTTCATACATAATTTAAGATATCGATACAATAAACGCCTATTTTACAATGATATAAACACATCTATTCGTCAGCAATATGTATACGCGATTTTACTCCTACTTAGAGCCGAGACACAAAAACACGGCACGACGTCGTGCGGCGCCGTGTCGTGGGACTCCACGACGCGCGTCGTAAAAAACCACGGCACGGCGTCGTACGATGTCGCCTCATCTTGAATTTCTACGTAAGTTTCTACGGCAAGACTTCGTACGACGCCGTACGGCGCTGTGCCGTGGTTTTTTACGACGCGCGTCGTGGATTCAAAACGACGACGACGACGACGACGACGACGACGACGCGCATCGGGACACAAAAACACGGCACGACGTCGTACGGCGTCGTACCACGTCGCCTCATCTTGAATTTCTACGTGAGTTTCTACGGCACGGCGCAGTACGACGCCGTACGGCGCCGTGCCGTGTTTTTGTGTCCCGGCCCTTACAGTATTCCCAAATTAATGATGCGCATGCAAATCTTCGCTAATTGTCATAAGTCGTAATCACGAAAACACCCGAATCTATGAAAAGTAAGAGCCCCAATGTGAATATCATATAGCCGGTGGCTGTCCACTGTCGCTGGTCCGTCAATACTCACCGGGAAGCCATCGCGACGTGGCCAGTCACGTTACCATGGTAACGTCCAAGCAACGTCTGGCGCCTCTATGTCGCCGCAAAGCGGCGTTTCTCTTAGTTAAGTCTAAAAACAGCGTTTTGCAGCGGCGTCTTATGACGCTCGGGAAATACGGCCGTCGCCGAAAAATTACGAAAATTTTGCGCATTATCACTTTGGGAGCTACATAATTTTAGGAAGCGTTTCAACTTCACCCTGTATAATATTTATTACGTCATAATCTCTCTCAATTTGTGTCCATTTTGGATTTTAGCGATTGATAATACTCGGCAAGTACCTTCCATGCGGACGGCGCCATGAAACCTTTCGGCGGCTCCTTACCTGCTTTGGCTAAACCTGAGAACAAAAAAAGAAATAATATTCATTACTGAACCTGGACACTCAGACAACTTGCATTCGATAAATTATCGAACGCAAGTTGTTAACAAAGTTATAGCATAACTGTTTTTGCGACTAAATGCGCTTGCAATGTCTTATTATCAAATCTCGAACATTTTATATTTTTCTTTGCTGTCGAAATTATCGACAGTAATTTGCCTAAAGGTCCTGCCTCATAAGAGTACAAAATTAAATAAAAGATTTTAAAATATTGTTACCTCTCATTCTTGTTCCTGATATGAAATCAAAGTCTTCTTTGCGTGTGGGATCGAAGAAAGCCATTTTACTGACGGACGAGTCGTAAGCCGCCACTCGGAATGGAATAATCTGAAACATAAAAAATAATCAGATTATCTTTTTCTTTAACTTTAATATTCACTTATTCACTGTTTTATTCTGAAACTACGGCATGGCATATTTGTACACCTAAATCAATCTTATCTTATATCTTTAAACGAGCAATTCTTGTATATATATATCAAATATATAATTGGAATCTCGGAATCGGCTCCAACGATTTTCATGAAATTTAGTATATAGGGGGTTTCGGGGGCGATTAAACGATCTAGCTAGGAATCATTTTTAAAAAATGTCATTTTATTCATGTTTTCGAATACCAAGCAAAGCTCGGTCAAATAACTGGTATTACCTTTAAATAGTTCTTAATAATGTTCAAATAAATACTTTTGCTTTCTATTTTATTTCAACAATGAGAACTCGTTAGGAATTGGAGGCGAGAATCGTTGATATCGTGATAAAACTTCTGCAGGACTTTTTATGGTACGAGCGCCATTTTGTTAAGATGTCGTGTGAAGTTTGCCATCTCGAATACGGGCAGTATTTTTTTTTAAATAGCGCCATCTTGTCTAACTTTGAACTAGATGGCCTGCTTACCTCAAGGTCATTCAGCCCGGGCGCCCGACAGGTCATGATGGTAAGACGACCTATGCAGGTCGTGCAGGTCGTCTCACCATCTTGTCTACGCCCTATTTTGTTAAGGGGCCGGGTACCCTCAAAATTCTCATACAAACGTAATACCAAAATCATTTTCTCATACGAAAATATTTAACATGTTTGAGTTATTTTTCAGCTTACAATAGTAATTACCTAGGTTCCTGTACAAAAATTTACTACAAAATATTTACACACTAAAAAATATAAATGATTACATTTCATAAATTTTTACGCCATTGACGACATACTTTTCGCACACTTGTTTTATATTAAAAACTCATCGAATCGTTATGTATTTTTCCTGGGACCTCAGCTTATATTGTGTAGTTACAGAATGTCTTCAAAAGAATGGCAATATAATAAATTTATATTCATCATTTTTGGTATTCGTAAACGCGGCGCAATTTCTCTATAATTTCCAACATGGTATCGTGCCGATCCGCTCGCACGACAGAGCGCGGCAACGGGACGCGCGGGCTGCGGGGTGGGGTAACCGGTACACGACAATAATTCATTCAAGGTATTCAAGTACAATATTCCCTCAAGCTCCAAGCGGTCGCATGCGACCGCGCGCGCGGTAACAGTAGATTTCCAAGAATCGGCGATCGAGAGAATGTTATTGTTGTTGAATGTTGATTTTGATAGTTGTTTGTGATACTTGAAGAAAATTGCTTGAACAAAATAAAATTATTTTGATTTGTGGTGTTTAAACTTTTGATAATAATTAATAATGGAAACCGAAAGGTGGGATGTATGATGTATCACACAGTAAGTATACAATAATATAATATATAATATAATATTATGAATATCATAAATCATAATATTATTATTTTCTTATATACTGTATTTTGTAAATAACGTTTAGGAATAGCGATAGTAGATAATATTATGTATAATTAATTTCGTTAGTCTCGCTAAAACTCGAGAACTCCTGAACAGACTTGCTAATTTCTGTCTTGAAATAAAGTAAAATATAAAACTGAAGAAAATTTATGTTTGTCTATACTAATACTAATCTATACTAATATTATAAAGCGGAAGAGTTTGTTAGTTTGTTTGTTTGTTTGATTGTTTGTTTGTTTGTTTGTTTGTTTGAACGCGCTAATTTTAGGAACTACTGGTCCGATTTGAAAAATCTTTCAGTGCTGGATAGTCCATTTATCGAGGAAGGTTATAGGCTATATTTTATCACGCTACGACTAATAGAAGCGAAGAAATATAGGAAAATGTGGAAAAAACGGGGGAAATTATTTGAAAGGGCTTATCTCACGAACTACTAGAGCAATTTTTATGTTATTTGGGTCAGATAAAAAGTAGACCATGTGAAGGGTTATAGGCTATTTTTTTGGACTAACTTGTCTGTGAAACGTCTAATTTACGTGGGCGAAGCCGCGCGGAACGTCTATTATAGCATATTTTCGACAACGATTATTCCATTCTAGCTGTTGCCCGCGACTTCGTCCGCATTAGCATAGTAGTTCACATCCCAAGTAGGTATTAATATTTATTGTACAAAAATATTCAATGTACAGAATTGACTTTCCTACGATTTTATTATATAAGTATAAAGATGTTCCGCGCGGCTTCGCTTGCGTAATTTAGGAATTTCACGTAAGCGTACATTTTTCCGCAATAAATAGCCTATGTCCTTCATGTTTGGCAAATAACATAAAAATTGCTCCAGTAGTTCTAAAGACAATAAGCAATGTTATATAATTTCCCCCGTTTTTTCCACATTTTTCGCTATTTCTTCGCTCCTATTAGTCTTAGCGTGATAAAATATAGCCTATATCCTTTCTCGATTAATGGGCTATCTAACACTGAAATAATTTTTCAAATCGAACTGGTAGTTCCTGAGATTAGCGCGTTCAAATATAAGCCCTTTCAAATAATTAACCCCCCCCCCCCGTTTTTAGGGTTCCGTACCCAAAGGGTAAAAACGGGACCCTATTGCTGAGACTTCAATGTCTGTCCGTCTGTCTTCAGGCTGTAACTCAAGAACGGTAATAGCTAGAGAGTTGAAATTTTCACAGACTATGTATTTATGTTGCCGCTATAACAACAAATACTAAAAACAAAATAAATTAAATATTTAAGGGTGGCTCCCATACAACAAACGTAATTTTTTGAACATTTTTTGCTCGGTATCAACGATGACAACAAGTAGGCACTTGAAATTTTCACAAAAGCCTTAATTATATGTTTACTTTAATAATTAAAAATAATATTTAAATAAAATAATAATTTATTTAAATATTATTTATCTCCCATACAAATAACGCAATTTTTGGCCTATTTTTGTTCTATAACGGTATGGGTTCCCCCTTCGTGCGAGAGTCCGACTCGCACTTGGCCGATTTTTTCTACATTTCCCTCTATTTCTTCACTTCTATTAGTCTTATCGTGATAAAAATATATAGCCTATAGCCTTCCTCGATAAATGGGCTATCCAACAGTAAAATAATTTTTTAAATCGGACCAGTAATTCCTGAGATTAGCGCGTTCAAACAAACAAACTCTGCAGAATTATAATATTAGTATAGATTAGTATAGATAGCAGAAAATTCGCGCACATTGTGACGGGGTGCATCGGGTCGGGTCGCATTTCACGTACAAGTTTTATATTACCTATCGCGTATTCGGTCGTAAAACTTGTATGAAAAAAACGTCTCGCCCCGATATTATTAATTTTATCTAATTACCTACTAACCGACTTAAAAAAGGAGATTTAATATTATACAGGGTGCAATTCAACCCACCGGCACAGCCACCGGCCAAATTTTTTAGGGCTTAGGTATCATTAGGATTTAGGAGAGTCTATTTAAATATCTATGGACGCTTTACACCACGTCAGTCTGGCTTGGTTTTAATTCTATAATTATACATAATATATGTCACATGTCACAGCCACTTTTATCCGAAACTATAAAAAAAACCTTATAATTTCATAAAAATAAACCTTATTGTTGCTGCGGATTGCAGAACCATTCATGGGCGAGTCCAACTCGCACTTGGCCGATTTTATTATTTTGAATGATAACAATGTGAGGAATATTTGGAGTAGCCTTTTTTCTGTTTTTGAAACTTTATTGTTACGTACTGTCTTTAAATAATTTTTAAATAAAATCGTCGACCTCTGTGGCGCAGTGGTTGAGCGCATGGTAGCTCAAGCCGGGGGTCGCTGGTTCGAAATTCGAACCCCACCGACGGAACAAAACGTTTTCCTGGGTCATGAATCATGACTCATGAGTCATTATCGCGCGGAAACCGTGCATTTTTTCGGGATAAAAAGTATTATAATATGTCAAAGGACAAAGACTCGGGACCGCCTCAAAGTATCTCCATGCCAAATTTCAGCAAAATCGGTTCAGCGGTTTGGGCGTGAAGAGGTAATAAGCTAATAACAGACAGACAAACAGACACACATTTTTATTAATTTTTTACAATTAGTATAGAAGTATGGATCTTAAATAAGTTGAGTATAATAAAAAGGAAATCTATATCTACATAATATAGGTACTTATTATAAAACAAAGTCCCTTTTTTCCCTCATGTCACTCTGTTCCCTTTAATCTTTAAAACTACGCAACGGATTTTGATGATTCTTTCAGTGTTAGATAGCCCATTTATCGAGGAAGGCTATAGGCTATATTTTATCACGCTAAGACTAATAGGAGCGAAGAAATAGAGGAAATATTTGAAAGGGCTAACTTGAACGCGCTAATCTCAGGAACACTGGTCTGATTTGAAAAATTCTTTCAGTGTTAGATAGCCTATTTATTGAGGAAGGCTATAGAGTATAGGCTATATTTTATCACGCTAAGACTAATAGGAGTATGTGGATAAAACGTTGGAAATTATTTGAAACGGGGGAAAATTATCTCGCGAACTACTGGAGCAATTTTTAGGGTTCCGTACCTCAAAAGGAAAAAAAGGAACCCTTATAGGATCACTTTGTTGTCCGTCTGTCCGTCCGTCCGTCTGTCAAGACCCTTTTTCTCAGGAACGCGTGGAGGTATGAAGCTGAAATTTATATCAATTACTCAGGTCTACTGTCCCTTGAAGCTGTGAAAAAATCAAGCTTCTAAGCCAACGCAATCAAAAGATACAGCCGTTTATGCCGCAAATTTTCGACACTTGCAAGGGAATCAAAACCTACAGGGTGCTTCCCGTGAACTCAGAATCTTGAAATTTGGTACGAAGCAACGTCTTATAGCATAGATAAAGGAAAAATTACGAAAACCATAAATTTTTAGTTACATCACATAATATATATATTTTTTTATAATTTTAAACTTACTACCCATTTCCTCATAAACGCGTAGAGGTATTAAATTGAAATTCATACCAAATACTCAGGTCTATAATACCTTTAAGCTGTAACAAAATCAAACTTCTATGACGAACTTTGTAAACCTTGCAGGTTTGTACGGAACCCTCGGTGCGCGAGTCCGACTCGCACTTGGCCGGTTTTTATGTTATTTGGCACAGATAAGAAGTAGATCATAGGCTATTGATTTTAATCATTTTTTTAGTGGCTATATATTTTATACCCGTGCGACGCCGGGGCGGGTCGCTAGTATAAATTATAATATATCCGGTATTATATGTCTGGTACTTGTAAGTTGTAACACAAGTCCTTAGTGTACTTAGCACGGGGCCAGACTGACGTGGTGTGATTTGTGAAGAGTCCAATGTAGATATTATAGTATATTATTTTAATATATTATGTAGAATCTGTATTCTGTTCAGTTCAGTGACAAGATCGACGACACTACGCCCGCGCCCGTATTCCTACTATTCCAATATATAAAACAACCACAAAAACAACATTGTTCATGATTCATGAAACAGTAAAATATAATACTTCGCAAGTTCGCAACAAACGCACGGCTTGAATAACTTGATCAGAGTAAAATAATGAATGACGACGCACGCACACATACAATACGCTGCCGTGGAGGGCGTCTGGGGCGCGCGGGGCACGGGGTACCTCGCAATAGCGAGACAGCAACATATAAAACTTGTAGTGGCGCTAGTATCGAATTTGATTTGATCGGGCGCGTAGCCCGAGCTCTTAAGACCGACATCTTATCCAATTTTCAACAAGATGGCCTGCTTACCTCAAGGTCATTCAAGCCGGGCGCCATCTTGAGCACCATAGCGCCATGTCGGGGGTCGTATAAGTCGCCGGGCGCGCCAGGGTGCGGTAAGCCAGCGGGGTCTCGGCCAACTATGTAGTGGTTAGCACCAGCGTTCATGCGGCATTTTGCGTGCCATTGGACCTGCGAATGATCATGATGAATAATGTCATGCAACGGTGATTTATTGTTTAAAAAGTGTCCAGTTACAGGCTAATAATACGCACACAGGCGCACACAGAATTAATATTAGTGATAAGAGAGTACGCTATGCGTGCACGCAAATAAACAGTTGCTCGTAGGTCGCGAAGATTTTCTATATTTGTTTTGCCAATATGGGCAGAAATGATTTACATCTAGCATTCTCGTTTCATTTCAGTGTCTACAACGTGGTTATGAAAACCCATTAAGAATTTTCGACACTTCCCACCTGCCACCAGGCGTGGAAAGTGTCAAAGTAACTTTATTACAAATCTTAGTTAATAGGTAAGTAATCATTAAATCTGAATGAGAGGCCATAAACGTTTTTTAATTTTATTGCAATAGTGTATAGTTAAAGCATACGGTATATACAATATATATATATATATATATATATATATATATATATATATATATATATATATATATATATATACGGTATATACAATATACATACCTCAATGGATCCGGCGTACATCATGGGCGAGAGGAAGACGGCGAGCACGGTGGTGTGGGGGTCCACAGCCGCCTTGTAATATCTATACCATGAAGCGTATATACCTCAGTGGGTCCAGCGTACATCATGGGCGAGGGGAAGACGGCGAGCACGGTGGTGTGGGGGTCCAGCACGCCCTCGCTCAGCACCGCCTTGTGCTGGTTGATCCGAACTTCTAGGGGCACGTCGTCGTCCTTCGTCCAGCCGCCTGGAAATCAAAATCAAAATATTCATTTCTAAATAAGTTAGCTAAAGCTAACACTTTTAAAACATCATTATTGTCATTCCTCCACACTAATAATAATACTTACACAAAGGATGAACTACACAGAGCGTAACAAAACTAAGTGATAACACTTTAGGGTGTGTATAATTCTCCTATACAGAGTTCGTTGTGAAAGTATTAGTGCTGAAACTTTTTTTTAACTTTTGTATGAGAAAATGTATGACGCTGGCCGGGCGTTTGACCATACAAACCACAAAAAATTGTTCTTTTAGCGCTGCTGCTTTCACAGTAACTCTATATTCTATAATATAAGGGACACATACACACCCTAAATAATTATTACTTTGTTTTGTTACACCTTGTAATTTGTATATCTTACCTAGTGGATGCAGTAGTAGCACCGGCTTCTTATATCCTCTCTCGACGAGCTGTCTCTGTGTGTCTTGCATAAGGAGGGCGTGGCCGTTGTGTATGGGGTTTCTTAACTGTAAAATATTAAAAAAAAACACTTAACTTGACAGGAGAATCTGTCAAAAAAGCTGTGAATAGCTTATTCGTCACTTCACCAGAAAGTGGGGAAACAGGCCCTTAGGATCGGACGCGACTGTTCAAGCCAGCCCGCACCACCTCGAGCCACCCCCTTCACACGGCACGGCGCGGCTCGTGATATAACGCGCCGTGAGAAGGCAGCATAAGGCTACATGGCGGCACGGTGGCAAATGGAATATCAAAAACCCCCATTTAACTAAGTGCCTCGACTTTACCTGGAAAGCGAACACAGCATCCGCCTGCATCTCCTTAAACTTTTGTCTTAACTCGTTGGGCGTGAGGCGGTAGCTGTCGAGTCCGTCGTCCCAGCGTACTCGCTCGAACACTTCTAGGTTACCGCCCACTAGCCAGTCACCGGACTCTTCTATCATCTGGTGATAAAGCATAAATAATATTAGTATTAGATCTCATGTAGACACGACGTTCTAAAAGTGTTAACTTTGTTAACCTATTTGGAAATAAAATATTTTGATTTTGATTTTTTGATTAATAACTTATACTAGACGATGCCCGCAACTCATTTGCGCCTAAATTCGATTATCACGCTGCGAACTGTACATTTTGCCGGGATGAAAAGTATCATATGTCCTTTCCTGGAATTCAAAGTATCTCCATACACAGAATAATCTTTTCAGCGGTTTGGATGTAAAGAGATAGACAGACACACTTTCACATTTATAATATTAGTATGGATTTTTTTGTACCTTAAAATGTCTAACAGAATTATTCTAAACATTGCAAAAAGTAGGTTGATTCACTGTCACCCAAACTAGGCGTAGCTCGTCCTTAGATATGTGAGGTTAAGAGTTTTGTACGTACGTGAGCGCACGCAGCACGTGTAAAGCACGTGTAAATGTGTGCTTCTGTTGGTGCCCGTGAAATACGTGCGTGTGTAAGTACGTGCATGCTGTTACCTCCCGAGTTAGTTAGTACAACATTCCGTTTAATAAGCATTTCTATTATTTCTCGATATTTTTCCGTTTGCGTTGCAGTTTTCGTTTAATATTCATTTTAGTTCAATTTCTCAGTCAGTTAGATTCTGGAAGCCGGGCAAGTAAGGTGTGGGAAGTCGTAGTAAAGTGTAACTAATTTAATTTTGGGTTAATAAATTAGTTGGGATGAAGTTTTTTTTTTTTTAACTTACACAGAGGGTGCTGCAAAACAGTGCGTATTAATGTACGTATATGTATGCGTGAGAACGTGCCTGCGGGCGTTCTAAGCGTCCGAATTCCGATGCATACAAATTTTCAGTTTCTTGGTCTACCAATAAAAAAATATTATTTATACACAGTTCACGGACCAAGGTATTTTGATCGGATTATGTTAATTCAGTGTAAGTCGTCATCTGTCGACTGGGTTTGACATGACGCGACCAAATTACTTAGGTCCTGCCATCTGCCTAGGTATTAACTTCTCTGATAGTACGTGTGTAAGTGCGTGCTTGCGTGTTAATGTGCGTGTATGTATGCGTGCGTGTACGTGCCTGCGGGCATTATAAGCGCCCGATACATACTCAGTTTCTTCTACACACCTTAATATACGGATGACCCGTATGATATATCCCGAACTGCCTCGCGCATCTCTCCTGTTTTCTATGCGGGTAGAACTCCGGCGCTCGCAGCACGGCCACCGCTCGGCCCGCGTACCGCAGCGCCAGGGCCGATGCGCCCGCCGCCCGCTCTTTCAACTCCGTGCTCACTGGTAGAACTACCGGCACTGATTGGTTCACTAAAGACCCGTCAGGCAGTGTTAGGCAGTTGGAGTGTAGAGCCTGAAATAGGATGGATATCACTCATTCTTGTGGTAAGGTTTAGTTTTTGATTTTCTACAAAACTTAAGCGTCAGTTCTCAAGTCCAAAATTTATAATATAAATGAATTACATTAAATTAATACCTCGCTCGTGGGAATCGCAGACACAATAGATTTTTAATTATTATGCGACAGCCGGGTGCCGCTTAGGGATTGATGGGTTAAGCAATATTGTGCTGTTTCGATAGAAGCAGTTGCCACTGTGTTACACAACAGGGATTTTATTCCTCACTGAAGTGTCACGCTTATTTTATTTAGAAACTAGATGATGCCCGCAACTTCGTTGCGCCAAAATTCGTTTATCGCGCGGGAACCGTACATTTTTCCGGCACAAAAATAATTATCCTATGCCCTTCTCAAACTATCTCCATACCAACAACAAAATCGGTTCAGCGGTTTGGGCGTAAAGAGGTAACAGACGGACACATATTCGCATTTATAATATTAGTATGGATATTGATTGCTAGCTTTATAAGCCTCTTCTTAAATGTCGTTTCCTAATAGCATTCAAATTTGTTAATATAAACAAAAAACTACTATTAAAAATAAATAAAAAACAGCGGACAACGTGTGGTTGATATCTTTGTTTTATATATTTGAAAAGTCACTTAAAAACGACTGCAACATTTTGAAAGGTATCTACGAGATAAATAATTTTTTTATCAAAATAATTCCGTGATTAACCTTTGCAAAGTAGATAAAACCTATCATTTATTTTTTGGACTGTCATCGTTACTTTTCATTTATTTTGAAATACAATTTGGTACTATGTCAATAAAAATACTTACTTGTAAATATTCAGTTTCCCTCATGAAACCTTTAAGTGGATAAGCCCATCCTTCTGATAGGACCTGTAAACAATAAAAAGTCAGCAACAAAAATCATTTAAATGACTGTACCTCAGCCTATGTGTCGCGACCCTTAACTTTTGGAACACTCTGACTAAGTCGATCATAATTCATGACTATAATAACTCCAGAATTGAAACCAGGCCAGCTACAAAGCAGTACTTTTATAGTGACCAAGTATGTGCGCAGTAGACAAGAGCACTCTCTATTTCTTTACTCTCATAACCCAGTGGGGCGGAGGGCCGACTTTTTACATGCCCATCCGACGCATGGACCTTCTCACTAGTCACTTGTCAGGTGATCAGCCTGCATTGTCCTAACCAAACTTGGAAATAATATGTTTCCAACGCTGAAATCGAACCCACGAGCTCCGAGTGAAGAGCCACCTTCTAAACCACTGGACCACGGAGGCGATTCATGACTATGATGACGTCACTAACCTGTACCCACTGCAGGTCTAGCGTGGTGAGGTCCACGTGCGGCAGGGTCTCCACCTCATCTAAGGCGCTGGACAGTCGGTTGCCGTATATAAATAGTTCCTCCACTCCAGTTGCGCTCTCGTACCGGGGTATTATGCCCTGTAATGTAAAAGGATTAAAGGTTATTATTTACTGACAGATAATGTTGGAAAAAACTTGAGAGGTGTCAAGGGACACCCGGATGGAACGAATTTAAAAAAAAACGCCAACTATTGACGCTCAGGAATACTAACAACGACACATTTGTGGAATTGTAATAAAATTTATTTAAACGTCCGGTAGATGTCGCTGTTTATTCTCCAAAAACGCCATCTAGTTGACGCACAGGAATACTATCAACGTCCTCTACCCCTACTATGCAGGTACTAATAAAAAAGTGTCGAGGTCAAGTATCGTCCCGTCTAGCCTCCTTTCGCAACGGCGAACGCGCCATAAGGAATTTCGTGCCAATAAATTTTAAAAAAAGGCATTGGCCGCTGCCACCAGCCAATTACCATCTTCCGTGCACGCGCCTCCACGCTCACTCTTAGTTTAGACTAAATGTTTGCCGAGCAATCTTAAAGGTGTGTGTGACCTTTACATTAATATAGTCATATTTATAGTTGTATATTTATACATATATAGTTTTTCTAACTATATAACCTATGCAGGCTCTTAGAGAACCTATTTAAAACCAATAAATGAAGAGGCGATTTTTTCACTGGCATAGTAACATTCGTTTTATTCGAAAATATTGCATAAGTACAATAAATCCACTATTATACCTTGAACCTACCAAATATTAAATTATTTCAAGTATTCACTTATATCATTGAGTACCTATTCTAAGGGCATGTTTCACCGCTTCCTGATAAGGCTATCCACTAATTAACTTGACACATAGAGTATGGAGAATCTGTCAAATAAGCCTATCGGGCACCTTATCAGGAAGCGGTGAAACAGGCTCTTAATATCTTAATTCTCAAGATATAATGTACTCACATAAAAATTATGGCAACCGTCATAATAGTATTACTTATATCAAAGTGATAACTATGGTTACTAAGGATAGATAAAGTAAATAAACCTATTATGATTATTGATTACTAATTAGTGAGCCATAATCTGCCATAATATTATCAAAATAATATTTTGATAATATATTTAATATTATTATTATATATTTAATAATAATATTTTTGTCTGAAAAAGCATATATTATATGCTTTTTCAGACAAAAACATACTTATTCATTTTTATGTTGTGCTAGTACATAATTAAAGGCCGACACAAATTTTCCAAAACGGTTATATTCTTTTTTCAATATTTATTTACTTGAAAACACTTTCTTACTATTCGTTTTTTAACATCGTATTGCTAAAGAGAAATTGATTACTTAGAATTTCGATTAGTATCTGGGGGGCTATTATATTTCCCTCATCTGATTATGATCAGACTTATAATTATTATTTTATTACTTATATGATGTTGATAGAGTTATGATAAGATCTGCAAATTAGATATCGTTGTCAATTCGTCACTAATATACCTTATCACATTTTTACACTCGAGTAATTCGTATTAACATTCTTTCCTTATTGAGTGTTAGTAAAATTACCAAAGCAACAGGCGCTATATTGAAAAAACTGTCCTTTTTGACGTAATACTATAGAACCCTCAGAAATGTTACAAATCTGGTAATGAGATATACATATCTTCATAGCCTTATCTAGGTTTGAGAACTAGAAAAACGAATAATGTATTTTGCCTCGATACATTTAATTTTCGAAATGACTTCTTAAAAATACGAAATTTGAAGATTATTTTTAAACGAAAATAGATGTATCGTAGGAAATTAGTCTAATTGATAGACACCTTTGCAACTCAAAATCGTATAGAAGCATTTTGCTTAAATGCTCCTAGTTATTTTTTAAATGATTATAATTACGTTTTTTCGCATGTTTTTCGAGCGAGCCGATAGTTTCTGGCTGCAGCGTATTCACGACTCTATAGCAGTGGCGAAGCCTCCATAGAACACGATTCCTACCGGCTTACCTTGGCCAATTTTAATATATACATTTTTTATTATTAATAATTATAGCTTACCCCGCTTCCTACAATTTCATAAAAATAATTCGCCATGTATTTAAAATCACGCAAACGCACACATACCCGTTTTTACGATCGCACTCAGAACGCGTACGTGTGCGGCGGCCGGGGTTTGGTGGCCGGGGAACTCGCTCAAAACATCGGGAATGCAAACATTTGAAATGTATGAAATTCACGCACACATACACATTACTACTACATGCAAACGACTCGTCGATATTGTCGAACAGCAAGCCGATTCCACATAGCCTACCTAGTCTTTATTTGTCATGTGTTAAGGTTTAGTTTCGCATGTTTCGCTTTAAAAGATTTCGTCCAATCACAACAGAGCTAATTGTAGCGACCGACCGGCGCGTGATGTCATTTCAATTCACTTAAACAATTATATTACGCGCTCATTTGCACTCATTTTGTACTGTTATTATTGTAATATGCAAAATTTTGTTTATTAAGTTAGTGGGCTAGCTTGATTGTAATATTATACAGTTTAAAAGAATCGAAAGTAGTGAAATTTTACTTGCCAAGTGTTGTGTTGTGTTTTTGTTTGTTACATCGTAAAGGTTGGTTTGTTTTACTTACTTTGTAATTTGTCGTGACACGGTTAGGTGAGAAATGACAGCATTAGTACAAATTGACTGTTGTCTTACGGATTACCTATTAAATGACTTAAATTCGTTCTCAAAACAATCGTTCGAAAATAAAAAACATATCATTAAACAAGGACGGGCGCGTCCCGATATGAAAATTGATTATAGGCGTAAGGATGGGTTTTTCAAACATTTTCACAGTTCAGTGTATGATAAATATAATTGGATAGCGGGCAGTTGCAAATTAAATAAGTTATTTTGTTTTCCATGTTTGCTGTTTTCCGATACAAATAGTGCTTGGAATAAAACGGGTTTCTCAGACATCAATAATTTGACCAATTCGGCTAGGAAACATACTCAAACCGAAAAACATTTACGCAGTTGTATATTATTACACAATTTTGGAAATAGTAGAATAGAAACATTTCTCGGAAATAATTATGAATCCCATAATCGAAAAGTGGAACGTAATCGAAACTTAATGAAACGTTTAATAGACACTGTTGTTCTTCTTGGAAAACAGGAGTTATCTTTCCGCGGGCATAGTGAAAACGTTAATTCAGACAATCGTGGCAATTATATAGAAACATTATTTTATTTAAGTAAGTACGATAGCGTTATAGACTCCCATCTTGAACAATGCTCATCTACTTCACACTCCGTGTTTACCGGTCTATCGGGAGACATTCAAAATGATCTTATACAATGCACCGCGGCGGTAATTTTAGACGAGATTAGACGTGAGATTAGCCATGCCAAATTTGCCATGCCAGTTATGATTGACGAAACCCCAGATGTCAGTCATAGAGAACAGTTGTCTGTTATATTTTGTTATTTGTCCGAAAATGGTCTGGAAGAAAGATTTGTAGGTTTTTACGACGTTAGCGAAAGCCGGACTGCGACTGTATTAGCGACTCAGTTGCTCGATATTCTTGAACAATATCGATGCAAAGACAAACTGATCGGTCAGACATATGACGGTGCCGCCGTTATGTCAGGTGAACGTGGAGGCGTTCAAGCACTAGTACGGGGTCAATGCCCTCTCGCGCGTTTCGTACCGTGCTATGCTCATATTCTTAATTTGGTTTTAAGTAAATCTTTAGAAAATATTTCAGAATTAAAATCATTTTTCGGCCATATCAATGGAATTGTCAGGTTCTTCAACAAATTGTCAAAACGGTCAAATATTTTAAAACAGTTTTCCGATCGTCGTATGCCTGGGAGTAGCCGAAACACGGTGGCATTATGATTCGCGCATTATTAATGTTATATTTAATTGCAAGTTAGATATGATTGAAACCTTTAATCATATAGTAGATAATCCCCAATCGTGGGATGTTGATTCTATATCCATGTCGGAGTCGTTTGTAACTAAATTAGAAGATATGCAGTTTTGTTTCCTTTTGCATATTTTTTCAGAGATTTTTGCCAGAACTGACATTTTGTTTGCTTTGCTTCAAAGCAAACAAGTCGACATCGAAATCTCAATCAGAGAAATTGGTGCATTTCAAGGTTCAGGTTATCAGAAGAGTTTTTAAAACAATTTGATTTTATTTTCAATAGTATTCAGGAATATTGTGAACCACCACGACGGCGCCGGCGGATGGATACAGAAATTGACTTGAAAACACAATACAAGCGTTTATTCGTTGAAATAATAGATAACATCAAAAGCCAAATAAACTCCCGTTATTCATCGTTTCAAAACTTAACTTTTCTTGATTTAGTCAATAAGTCTAAATACGCGAGTTACCGTAGTAGTTTTCCCGAGGAAAGTGTGTCTGCATTAATATCCGAATTCCCGAATATATTTGATTTTCACGCATTAAAAAACGAATTAAAAGTTTTATACAGTACTTCAACATTTAATAATTTAGATATCTATGAACTTTATTTACATCTTTTTAAATCCGCGTTGAGTGAAGCTTTTCCTCAGCTTTTAATGTTATCTCAAATTGTTTTGACTCTTCCTGTATCGGTGGCTTCCGCTGAAAGGTCGTTTTCGGCGTTGAAGTGAATTCATACCTATACACGAAACAGCCAAAGCGAGGCTAGATTGTCAAATCTCGGTGTAATTTCAATTGAAAAACATGTATTATTAAAATTGCATCAAAAAAGCGACTTTTATGATAATGTTTTGGCACATTTCGTAAAGAAAAACCGTAGAATTATGTTAGAATATAAATAATAATTCTTAGGTAATTTTTCAGGTTGTAGAATAGGAATATTAAATAACGACGACAGACGACAAATAACAAAATTAAACATTTAGGTACGTATTTCTGCTGATATTTCTTTGCTACTAGCTTTTGCCCGCGATTTCGTCTACGTGAACTTCAGACAGGTAGCCTATGTTCCTTTCCATGTTTGACATGGGATGCATGCAAAATTTCATCTAAATCCGGTTTTTGCATGATTGAGTAACAAACATCTACACTGGCAAGTCAGGATTCACTTATTTTTGGTGTGTGAGTGTGAGTGACGTGTGCTTAAAACGGCTTTTTTTAAAGCCACTTTTATCATACTCGACATGCACTGTTCATATAATACCAGTGATGTCATGTATGGTGAAGGTGGTGAATACTAACAACACTAACACTGCATGCAACGCACACAATGCAAGCAAAGCACCCTAGTAGTTATGGAAAAGGTAAACTAACACACTTAAGGTGACGCCGCGCTAAAGTAAGAAACCGTGTTGGATATGTTTTAGATTGCTTGTTTTCTATGAGAGGCCGGGCCTGTCTCTCATAGAAAACAAGCAATGGAACAGCAAAAAATGGTAAGGGCGTAAGCGACAAAATGGTTTTAGTCGCGTAATTTAAAAACCATAAATACATTTCATATAAGCTATGCACATATTAAAGAGTATGCTTCAACCAATTTATGTACAAATTTTGGAACCTTAAATCACTCTCCTCTGTTGGAAAAATAGGAATCCCTATTTTTACAGAGGTCTTTTCGATTGATAATTTTGTGTTATAAAAGTTGTCCAATCGTGTTATGCTATGGGCAATTCAAAGACAAAGACATGATAAATACTGACAATGAACTTTAATTTCTTAGCTTTAGTCATTACTGAGAAAAATCGGCATCGCTACAGCCAAATTATCAAGGCGTCGCCTTAATACAGGTATGTAATTTATTGCACGTTTTTTTTACAAGAATTGAAATTTTGCTTATTCACGAGTTAGCCGTTTTTTGGTCCGGCTTTACCTTTATTTTTTTTCACCCCACGCCACTGCTTTATAGTCATACAAATTAAGTATAAAATTGCCCTTGCAGTAAAATTACTTTCGATATAGCGCCTTAACTCTAGTATATGCTTTTAGATCCACGGTTTTTGAGAAGGGTTAACCCACACGTACCACAACCACACGACGTGGTCGGGCGTATATTTCGTATTGTAAATGAACTGGATCATTCACACGTACCTACCACGTTTTGCAGTCGTTGTCAACCACTTATAAAATACCGACCACATCGCAACCACGACCGACTTGGTCAAGACGTTTTTCCGCTATAAAAGCCGTAGTCGAACTATTGTCTGCAGTCTGCACACGACGCAACCACGTTGCAACCACATCGCAACCACATCGCAACTACATCGCAAGTCGCAACCACTGGCGATAACGCAACCACGTCGGCATTTTTTTGTCGTATCACAACGCAACCACAAAATGCTGCAGCGACAACATTCACACGTAAGTATTAGCACTGCTCGACGACATTTTGTCGTTGCAATGTCATGTGATTGTGGTACGTGTGAGTAGGCCCTAAGCTATATAATCTTTCGATAAAAGTCATTTCTGAGGATACGAGGGACGCAGCCACGGGATAAAACACAATTTCCACCATTGTGTATGAAGTTTTGTGTTTCATTCGCTGTTATGAAGGCTGTCTTATGATCTCAAGGAGTCTTGCAATTATTGTTTTTCACACATTTGCTCTGAGGTTAAAATATAATATAATAACCAGTACTCGTTGTATTTATCACTAGACGACGCCCGCAACTCCGTTGCGCCAAAACTCGTTTATCGCGCCGGAACTTGTCTACTGTGGTCTGTGATATTATGCCCTTTCCTGGGACTCAAAGTATCTCCATGCCAAATTTCATCAAAATCGGTTCAGCGGTTTGGGCGTGAAGAGGTAACAGACAGACAGACACACTTTCACATTTATAATATTGCTCGTTTCACGCCGGTTTTCTGTGAGCCCGTGGTATTTCTCCGGTCGAGCCGGCCCATTCGTGCCGAAGCATGGCTCTCCCACGTCAGAATTATATTTCAACTTTGGACTTAGTCACATACCTGTGACTCTAGCAGCTTGATAACTTGCATGGTGGACTCTTCTATGGACTGTCCGACCGTCTGGACGATCAGTTCCGGAGCCTCGGGCCGCTCGTACTCCTGAGTGATGCCGGTGAAGCCCTGGAGAGGAAACGGAAGTGAGCGAAAGAATTAAACATAGTCCGGACGAGACAAAAGTAGAATTTAGTACAGTTGCAAATCGCTAGGAAAAATAACGATAAAAGGTGATCGCACATTTATCAGCACGCACTCGCCGTTCGCGGCGCATTTTTAAATTCGTTGTATGAAATGATGTGAAACATCGCACATCAATTGTCCATACCGTACCGTATACTATGCGGTGCTGACAAATGTGCGATCAGCTTAAGTTGACTTGTAGCCCAAAAGTTTGCATTTGCACTAGTGGCTAGTACTATTTAATTCTGCAACAACTGCATACGTAGACGAAGTTTAACCTTAGCCGCATAATTGAAAGATCGAAATATAAGTAAGCAATAAACTCAAACGATGATATTCTATCAATAAGTTATTTAAATGAAAAGAAATTTATTAGTCATTAACTGTAAGTTATAGTTATCTATTAAACTAAATTAAAATACAGATAGAAGGGTTTTTGGTCTTCCGGGAGATTGTAAGGGCTGTAGCCTTGAACCTAACAAATTGAGCATAAAATGGAGTTCGTAAGAAAAATCGTTAATATTATAATTTATAGTCCAATTATTATTAGTCAAGATTATTTCTAATAATTAAGCATTTATTAACATTCCAAGGTGAACTAGATGCAATATTGTATCTACAAATCAACAAATGTATATATATTTTTTCAAACTTGAGAGAAAATCATACAATCTTGTTTCAGGAAAGTGCACATTGCACAATTTCTTAATTTGTGACTACTTAATAAAATACAAAACGTATGTTACATTCTGAATAAATTTACAGTAAAAACGAATTATTCCTCGGTTATTTGCACAGTGCAAAATATGTAATTTTGCCCAGAATAATACGTAGAACATAACTACTAAGTAAAAACTAACTAGTTTTTATCACTGACGTCATAGCTATAAAATCTACGACAGAGTTTGTATCAAATATCAATAGTTTCCTGTAGAAAAACCGACAAATCATGTTTAAGGAAAATATGAATAATTTTGTTTACAAATACTATGCATACTAAGCGTTCACCGGATAATAATATTAAGATACTATCGCACTACAGTATCGGATAACAAGTATAATTGGGTCATAAGACTATTTGTTTCAAACACGTGTTGGCAAAGAAGTGAAAAAACTATTTGGTATGCGTTTAAAGTGACATTTTATATTCCTTATATTATGTCGAAATTCTAAGTCAAACTTGTAACCACTATGACGCGGACGTAATGATAAGTCAGATTAAAACTGTTTTTCTTAGTAAAATGATATACCTTCATCGTGTAACGTCTTTTATTTAGCAAGACGATGATAAAAGTACGTCTCATTAATAATTCTATATTCTGAAACTTCGAAGGAAAACCATACTAAGTTTTCTTCTTCTTCGTTACACCTACAATTTACAAATGCTGTCACCAGTAGTATTTCCGGACCAATATGACCTGCAAACCTTCAAGAGGAGAGCGTAGCCGCCTGCAAATCTTAAAAGGCTGGCAATCCACCTGCAGCTCTTCTAATCTTGCGAGTGTCCATGGGCAACGGTAGTCTCTTTCCATGAGGTGACCTCCCGTTATTTTGTAAAAGAAAAATGAAGATACAACAACAAACCTTTATCTGTCCCTCTCTGGCCTTCTTGTAGAGCCCCTTAGTGTCCCTCTGCTCGCACACCTCGAGGGGAGTGTCCACGAAAACCTCGAAGAACGGCAGGTCGGAGTCTGTATGGATACGGCGGGCCACATCACGATCCTAGAAATACGAGAAATTAACCATCCAAGCAATATTATAAATGCGAAAGTGTGTCTATCTGTCACCTTTTCACGCCCAAATCACTAAACCGATTTGGCTGTTTGGGATGGATATACTTTGAGTCCCGGGAAAGAACATAGGATACTTTCTATCCCGAAAAAATAACCGGTTCCCGCGCGATATACGAATTTTGGCGAAACGGAGTTGCGGGTGTCATCTAGTAGAGAATAAAATAATTTTAAATTAAAAATTAACTAAAAGTAGAGTTAGAGAAGCGAAGTCGAAGTACGAAGTCTTCCTTCCCCAACTGAAAACATATTGTCAGTTCTGCGTCGTTTTAACTTAGGGTGAACTAACATTTAAGTTCTGAACTCGTCTAGACTCTAGTTAACTCATACTCTACATAACAATAATTATGGATGAGAAATCAAAAATAGAGAAACACGGTGCTCCAGAAAAGGACTTAGGACAATTTTATCACGACAAAATGTACGGTTTCGCGCGTTAAAAGTATTTTAGCGCGCAAGAATGTAATTTATAATAATATAGAACAACTAACCTCAGCGAACGGCGATACAAAACTGCACAAGCAGACTACTCCGCTGTCTGCGAAGAGTTTGGCCACCTCCGCCACTCTTCTTATGTTCTCTTCTCTGTCTTCTTTCGAGAAACCCAAGTTCTTGTTTAGCCCCGTCCTTATGTTGTCCCCGTCGAGGCCGTATGCGGGTATACCTAAAAATAAAAAATATAATATTTAAAAGAGCCATGAGATTTATTGCTCCTATATGGGGTATTCGGTCTCGGACAAAAAGGTGAGATAGTAAAAGTTAATTGGTAGATTTCTCTAAAACGTTATATGTAGATATTTTAGGCACACCACATTAATACATTGTTTGTGATTAGCTTGTCCCTCGGGCAGCCCTGAGATCTCTATCCTGTCAACCAAGTTTTGTTGATTACAGAACCCTAAAACGGAACCCTAACCAGCTGATTGTTTTGTAGGTTAATAGTTTAAATATAATTTAAGAGTAACATTGTCCTACAAATAGAACAATCCATATTTTAGGACCATAAATTTCATACTTTTACACCCGGTTTCTGAAAGGCTGATCAACACTAAAATTAAATAATCGCCTGTTAAATCTCTTGTCAAGTACCAATTGGGTTGCTAGAAGCATGATTAGTTAATTTAATTTGATCAGCGCGTCAGTTGACACGGCTGTTCAAATTGACTCGAGAATCATAATATGTCAACCGCCATTTTGTGTTTCAGAAACACTTGTCAAGCCGTGATCATAGATTAAACGTTTGTCAAAAGCTGTGTCAACTAATCGGTAATTGTAGGTGAATTAACCTATGAATTCAATTGATTTTTATGTAAATCTACATTTTCTCTTTGAACCTACGTTACTATAAGGTTTGTAAAGACATTTATTATGAAGTTTTAATAAAACTTCGTAATAAATACGTCGATAATGCAAATAAACTGTATTATTTGCAATACTCGTTTTATTTTCAAAAAATGTATATTATAATCAATTTCATTCCTACAATGAAGAAGAATTTTGGAATCGATAACGTCTGAATAATTGAAAATAAAAATTCTGACAAATGAACGAAAATAAACAAATCGCGTGTCAAATCAAAATGATCACAGATTAGTTAATTTTCGTCTGATCAATGTTTCAGAAAACATCAGATTTGAAATTCTCAGAACATTTTGATAGCAACGACAGTCTGCAATTCCTTCTTTTGACATTTCATTGGCATTTTTGATAGTAAATAGTGAAGTAATGAACGAAAAATAACAAATCGCTAGTCAAATTAAAAATGAACATAGATTAGTTAATTTTCGGCTGATCAATGTATCAGAAACTCAAATTGATTTGACATCCATGCTAAATTAACAGCAGTGTTAGTTGATCAGTGATTTGACAGACCTTTCAGAAACCGGGTGAGATATCTCTGGAACATTGATCAGACGAAAATTAACTAATCTGTGATCATTTTGATTTGACATTCAATTTGTTTATTTTTGTTCATTTGTCAGAATTTTGATTTTAATTTTTCAGACGTTATCGATTCCTAAATTCTTCTTCATTATAGAAATGAAATTGATTATAATATACATTTTTGATAAATAAAACGAGTATTGCAAATAAAACAGTTTATTTGCATTATCGACGTATTTATTACGAAGTTTTATTAAAACTTCATAATAAATGTGTTTACAAACCTTATAGTAACGTAGGTTCAAAGAGAAAATGTAGATTTACATAAAAAATCAATTGAATTCATAAGTTATTTTCACCCACAATTACCGATTAGTTGACACAGCTTTTGACAAACGTATAATCTATGATCACGGCTTGACAAGCGTTTCTGAAACCCAAAATGGCGGTTGACATATGATTCTCGAGTCAAATTGAACAGCCGTGTCAACTGACGCGCTGATCAAATTAAACTAACTAATCATGCTTCTAGCAACCCAATTGGTACTTGACAAGAGATTTAACAGGCGATTAGTTAATTTTAGTGTTGATCAGCCTTTCAGAAACCGGGTGCGGGTGTAGTATTTTATACTTTCTATCTCTGTTAACTACCACTTTCAAGATTTTTTGCAGATAAAAGTTATTTGTCTTATAAAAATGAAGCTACTCACAAAAAATTAGCTTGGTAGTAATCACAAAAAAAAATTGTTCTAGGCTCCCGTACTATAATGAATTATCGACTAAGAAAAATCTTACTAAGAAAAATCTAGCTAGCTCTTAAAAAAGATCTAGCTAGATAAAGTACAGTGTAAGGACTATAGATTAACTACATTTAAATGAGGATCTCCGCTTATAACTTGCAGGAAGTATTGTTAAGTCTCTTGACCTCAAACCCGAGTGATTTGCATAAACCACTAACGTAAAGTTTAAATGAGTGAAAATCATTATAAAAAAAAAAAAACTCTAGTGAAGACTTTAATCTAGCGTTTCTGCCATAGCAGGAAGCAAAAGGTATTTGATTACATATTGTGATAGGTTTTTGAACACACGTCCAGTTCTTTTTTTTTTTTTACTTATTGGTTGGTCCCTATCACTCGAAATAAAGGTATTTAGGTAGGACAAGTAAGGTACCTACTGCAGGTCAATGGCGTTTTGTGACCGGCCTACCGCCTATCTAACTTATAGCTCATCAATATGATTCAAAAGAGGTATATCGGATCTGTCAAACATGTATAGTACAGTCATGTACCTATTTCCTTTTCCACTTTGTACCAGCAAAGCATGATTCACACGACCTCTCTGAAACTGGCCTGATAACTCCATTGTTTTATATTTAAATCTATTTTTTATCAACTTACTAGGTATGATTGTATCGTCCTATCAAATTCAATAGCAATTAGCAAGAAGAGCAGTTTAAAGAAAGCACATAATTATAACTAAGAGACTAAATTCTAACCTAGATGGAAAAACCTATGCACAAAACTTAGCTTCAATCGTGTAATGAATAAGTTATTCATATAACTCAGGGGTCACCAATTAGTTTCGCTCGGGGTCCATTTTAAGAAATGAAATGACCTTAGCGGTCCGCACAATTTATAAAAAAAATATTTTTGAAACAAATAACGGAAATTACAAAGCTAAGGTATCAGTCGCTAATTATCTGTCTGAAGTTTGGAGTGAAATTGGTGCAAGCTATTGACATTAAACGAAGTTCATCTTCGAAAATGCTTGGTCGGTGGTCCGCACACAATGGGTCGGCGGTCCGGATGCGGACCGCGGTCCGCCAATTGGTGACCCCTGATATAACTAATCTATTCATATAGTAGCAGTATAATAGTATATTCTAGTAAAGAAGGTCGTATAATTTTGATACAAACGGTTTTGCGTTTATCTTAATTAGGCTGTTATTACCCTACATATGAGTAACTCTACTGACTACGCTATTGTACTCTCTAAAACTGAACGATACCAGTATTTGTTGGTAAATATGTGTAAAGGCTCTTCTTCACATTGTATGTGGGTAAAGATTGCGTTAAACAGGTGTAAATGCTACTCTGCACGTTATATAATTATGGATATCAAATAACCATGACTGTCACCATGATTGGGAAGCTATCATAGCATCGAAGTGGATCGTTGGCAATCATTGATGAATATATTCTCCTCTACGCGCTCGTCATCGCTCTTCTTTAACCAATAATAGTAATAGGTTAACAAACTAAATTATTTTCTCCCACATGAAAATTTACCAAAGCCTCTCCTAATTTCACGAAAAAAAATTCACAATAGGTATAAAGCTTTCGGAACCATAGCTGGCACTGGTCTCAGTGTATGCTGTCTCATGGTAAGTATGTATGAGAGCTCAAAGCAAGGTCCGACATTTAAACCCAATAGAACAGTAAGTGTGGGTCGCGGGTAGATTTTGGGTAGGCCCTGAAACTTCAGGATGATAGTCGTACTCGTTCGATTGTTGCATTAGAATATAGTACAACTGGAAGTTTTTCTTTTTTCTTAATTGAAATGGGTGTGGTGACAAGCTTTAGAAAAGGCCCAAGTCCAGCAGTGAACGTCAGTAGGCTCACACAACACACAAGTTGGGCACAGGACACAAGGTGGGCCGCGGCCCGCGAACTTTAAAACTTTCTTGTAGATGGGTCGCGGTCCCGACAAGTTTGGGAATCACTGCAATAGATACTTGATTATTATTTTTAACAAAAAATTAAAACCGACTTCCAAGGTAAAAACAATATTAATAGCATCCTTATAATATGAACTAAAAAGTATTAAATAATTTTTCCTATCTAATATGTAGTGCCTTTTCCCGAATTCGGCTAAACTTCAACTATTTCTGTACTCAATCTTCATCATTTTGAAGTCGGTACCAGATATAGCTGAATCTTTATTTCTTTGACAGAAAATTTGAAACTTTTGGAACTGGCACCGACTTCAAAATTATGAAGATTGAGTACAGAAATAGTTGAAGTTTAGCCGAATTCGGGAAAAGGCACTACATATTAGATAGGAAAAATTATTTAATACTTTTTAGTTCATATTATAAGGATGCTATTAATATTGTTTTTACCTTGGAAGTCGGTTTTAATTTTTTGTTAAAAATAATAATTTCACTCTTTTTAGTTACCTAGTAGGTAAACTGTTAGTGCCAATTCAAATTGTATAAAAAATAGTTTCATATTGTCTTCACTAGATGTCACTGAGGCGCTCCTGTGTCGCGCTATCGCTTGTACGTAGAAGTTTTATATAGGTAGTTGTAACTTGTAACAGATTTTCGTTGTGTTATTGAAAGTTTGTAAGCAACTGACGTCTGACAACTCAACAGTGAGCTTGGTGTGAGCAGTGAGCATTGAATTGACAACATAAATCATAATATTGAGTGGTAATTGATCTCGTATAATTGTTATTAAAGGTGAACGCAGATTTGGCCGCACCGCACGCACCGCAGTCGCCGCATTCGCAATTCTTCATATTATTATGAAGTTGCGAAGACTGCGGCGCGGTTAGGTAGGTATGCGAGCTTGCCTATAACTTCATATAAAGAATTCCGAATGCGGCGACTGCGGTGCGTGCGGTGCGGCCAAATCTGCGTTCACCTTAAGTTGACCTCCGTCATAGTCCGCGAATTTATAAGTGGTCGTCGGTGGTACTGCGTATATTCTACGTATCTTATTACAATTTGTTAAGACTGATATGAGTCATACGGCATACCCCAAGGCCCAAATATCAGGTAGATAGATAAATTTAAACAATACATTTAAAAAGATCTAAGTGAACACGTGCTGCATAATGCTCGCAGCGCGGCATCACAATAGACATAACTACCAGTACTTCGACTGCTATGAGACTGACGAGTGTTAATATCTGTCGTTTCTTTCGTGTTTCGCCAGTATAAGTTAAAGGCTGGCGCGCTGGCTGGTATAATTTAATTTTAAAAATAAGATTTTGAAATTGAATTCTGACAGTTTTCTTTGCATGTGCCAAAATATAAACAACTAAATTTGTAGGTTACGACCCTAGCGACGACTTTTGTCATAATACGTCAAACTTAAAAAAATTACATCAGTTCTAAGTCGGCATACTCTATCATTCTGTCTACTCTGGCGGCATGCCGCATGCCCTGACATTCCAGTTAGAACTTGAATACGATGTTTACGTACGCGTCGCCGCGCGCCGCCGCGCGCCGCGCGGCGACGCCGTTGCCTCTGCGGCGCCGACCGCCGTGTATATTAAACAGCCTATAATAATTGGTGTTGTTATGTACATAATTATTATTATTGTATCCATACCTATGCCTTGTACTATTATCTATTTTGTGCCATGAGACATTGGTGACCTTAACACGACGTGGTAATGATGATGATGACGATGATGATGATGATGATTTGAATTGCATGGTAGCATATGCTTTCTGTTCTTAAAACAACGCCGAAACTCCCAAACGTGTATCTATAAAGAGTCAGGAGTTCTATCAGCATCTTCGAAACCATGGTATACCTTGACCCAATATTTGACTTTTTGGTAGCATATTCTTAGTACACTTCACATAAAACCAAAATCACCATATGTTTCCATATAAATTTCGAGGAGTTCCCTCGATTACTCCTGGATCCCATCATCAGGTCACCACTTTTGTGAACATGGTACCAAATTGGAGTGAAACCTAATACAACAAAACAAAATTTTCGAAAATCGGTTCACAAACGGCGGAGTAATCGTTGAACATACAAAAAAAAAAAAAAAAAAAAAAAAAAAAAAAAAAAAAAAAAATATCCACAGTCGAACATATAACCTCCTCGTTTTTTGGAAGTCGGTTAAAAATACGGAAACTGTACAACTCGGGCGAATTAACTTGACACCTGGCTTAAATTTTACCCCTCCCTCGCTTCCCCGCGCAGCGCCCCGCTCTCGTCGTACGCGTCCAGTAGCGTTAGCATATCTGTTACCGTTACACGTGTGTTATTGAGTTTGCGTTTCGGAGTTATTTTTTAGTAGTTAATTGTTATTGTTTTTGGATTTTTGTTGAGTTATGTTGTGTTATTTGTTACGTTTTTTACGGCGGGAAAATTTTACAATTTTTTTCACATGTGAAGCACAATTATTAGTAATTATTATTACATAATTTGGCATTAAATTTGATAAGCAATACAAAATAGACATTACTGGTCAGTCTCATGTAGTGGATTAGTGATTTTAATAACGTTATTGCGTTGAGTGGTATGAAGTAGCTACTCACGGAATATATTAATATGAAGCTAGATACAAATTATCGGACGCATCCATAAACCTCGTATTCCTGCTTGGGAACCCTTGGGCGAAACCTACTCGTACTTGGCCGAATAATTGCATAAAATACTGTGGTTAGTGTAGCCCTATAAAAATAACTAGTTCCGGTAACGTTATTTTTTTGAATTAACTTAAAATAAAAAAAACTTTTTTTGCACTCAGTACTTTAGAGAAACGTCAATTGAACCAGGTGTCAAGTTAATTCGCCCGAGTTATACTACCTATTTCATTTCGTGACAATAACATGATTAATAACAGATTGCTGGTGCTCTAGCACTCGGTTATCATTCACAATATTAATGTAGAGTTTAAGGAAATTATCAGTAATCTTATCTCTCTATCGATTATATTTGGTTACTATAAAGCCGGGTCCAGACGAGTGTAACGTGTTATGTAATTCACCGTGTAATGTAACATGAATTCTACGTGTGGGCGGCACTACGAGCATTACATGTAGCGCTCGGCGTTTATCCATCGGCTGTCGGTTTTCGCGCGAGCACAAAGGCTCGTTTGGACAATTCGCTTTGAGTTCATGTGCCGTCCACACTGTTGACGCTAAGCTAAATACACGTAATCTTACATTATACGTTACACTCGTCTGGACCCGGCTTAACGCTGAATGTCATATTATTATGTTTATTGTTTGCAATCATGGGCATGTTCGTACTCTAGAACACCTATCATTATAAGTTTCTGTTTTAAGTACATCGTGTTTGTAACGGTTTATTGAACTGGCGAATGTTTTAGAATCATAAAATTGTAAGATGTGTCAGCACATGCCTGACGGAACATTATGAAAGAACCTTATTGGCAAAATATGATTATTAGCTGCCCGCTCGGTTTTAGGTTTAAGGACAAGGGTCCAACGGTTTGTCATATTGTTTTTAACCCTGTTAAGAAAAAAATAAACAAAATACCCTAGTTAAATTGTTTGAAATGTCCCCTTTGGAAGTCCTATTAGAAACATCTATTTATTTTTAAAACATTATCATTAACGTTTTTTTCCTTGTATTCATTTTAGACCTCTCCTTGAAATAAATTGATATCATCGTATTAAATTTTCCTTTTCTTCGTTCCTAAATACTCAACTATCTTAACGCTGCTTTATCTGCTGCTGCAACTACTCATATTGTGATCTTAGTAAAATTGTTATGACCAAAACAGGACCTAGTCTACTTGTAACCTACTATACTACTAACTACTTGTGCCTTCGATACTGGTATTGAAAGTAAGTGAATTTGACATCATGTGATAGGCTTGTAAGGCGCTATATTGATCATCCTTGTATCGCTCAAACCAAAGATAACCTTGACGCGACAACCTAGCATTCCTTCGCATAGCTCTGGTCTCCTGCTATTTCTGCTGGAGGACCTAACTTTTGGACAACATTATTTACATAATATAAACTTCCGAAACGAAGCTTCTTATAAACTTCTTGCGAGTTTCACTCTTTAAAATATGTCTTTCAAGGTCGCTTGATATTTTACACACATTTCGACATCAAATTGGCTTCCAAAGCGAAGGCCACGCTTGTTTTCCCTGCACCACTGAGGCCCCAACTGTGCTTCCGGAAGGCGCGGCTTTTTTTTTTTATTATTTTTAACGGGCTTTGGCCCACCACACATACCCACCACTGTATCTCCTGTGTCGCCAGGATCGACAGCGGTATCCAACCACGAAAACCCTTTGATATGATCTCATGGAGCCCGAGGGACATGCTAAAACTGTCTTGGGACCTGGGAAATTAATCAGAAGAAAATAGGAGGAGAAGGAAGGCACGGCTGCCAATTTCCTTGCTAGTCTTGGCTCTGATCCCCTAGTATTACTATTACTGTTCTAAGACCTACCTTTCGACACCAGGTAGGCTTCCAACGCGAAAGCGACGCTGGTCTTCCCCGCACCACTGAGGCCGGTGAACCAAACGGTGCTGCCTCGGAAGGCACGACTGCCGAGCGCTTTGCTCCTCTTAGCTCTGGTCACTTGGTGCTTCTGCTCTGACACGTTCGTCGCAACTTGCGCACACTGGAATTGAGGATATCAGTTATTGGGAATAAGGATGATTTTGGCGTGTCACGATCTATCGGTCTACCTTATTTTTGTACGATTCCAACGTAACATCTGGGAGTATTCTAATTTAAGAACTTCTTTAAAAGTATCATTGCAGCCTTGTTGTCGGCTAAATTGTGAATTTATTTATTATGCTGCCTACAAACCTATCCATCTGCAATAACATTTTGCGACCTAGGTAACCAGTAATTAAGAGGTAAATAGGTCTATAATCTATGTATAACTTAATACCTAATCTATAGAAGGATCAAGGTAAGCACTTAATCTAGTTTTCTTCCTTAGAATACTTCCTTATTCTAAGAGGTTTTACTTCACTTCCTTTTCCTAAGGACTCGATCAAGAATCCTTATTCATGCCTATTGCCTAGATTCAAATAAAGTGTCTCTTGATTTCTTGAAGTCTAGGCTCAGACACTTTATACCAAAGTTGTCCTGCACTACGTTATACATATTTAGCACAATATTTAAGACTTTATTTTATGACCTTGACTCCAAATCATAACGAATTTGTCTTCATTTTTTTTTTCGCCAAAGAAAGAGCAGCTCTTGTTCTAACAAAATATGTACTGAGTGCGGCCGTCCATATTATAGTGGTCAGCACTGACGTTTTTTCTTGGGGTCATTTTTAAAAATGATGATTATAAGATCAATTCGCTCTACATATTATAAAGTATAAGAATTTAGCTCAAGTAAGTATGTATAATGAGTTTCCTCTTAATTTACATACACGCTATGATATTATGATTTATAAATTATAAGATAACCTACTTGAAGATTCTTTGTTATGGACTTTGCGACTTTGTTACGGACCTTAGGGTCAACCCACACGTACCACAACCACACGACATCGCAACGACAAAATGTCGTCGAGCAGTGGTTACGTGTGAATGGTGTTGCTGCAGCATTTTGTGGTTGCGTTGTGATACCGACAAAATGCCGACGTGGTTGCCTTATCGCCAGTGGTTGCGATGTGGTTGCGACGCAATTGCGTCGTGTGCAGACAATAGTTGGACTCCGGCTTTTATAGCGGAAACACGTCTTGACCAAAGTCATGGAATTCGAAGAGGAAACTTTATTATTGCTATCATGTATTATTGATAAGAAGAAGACGACGCCGATGTCAGCGTAATCGTCGAAATAGAATTTATTGTGTACATCCTTTATTGGTAAACAAAAGTCAAAGCCAATTTCGTACTGATTATCTTATACTGAGAAGGTTCAAGATAAAGTTTTTAGCTAAGCAACGTTATGGTTGCGATGTAGTTGCGACGTGGTTGTGACGTGGTCGGCCGTGGTTGCGATGTGGTCGGTATTTTACAAGTGGTAGACAACGACTGCAAAATGTGGTACGTGTGAATGGTCCAGTTCATTTACAATACGAAATATACGCCCGACCACGTCGTGTGGTTGTCATGTGGTTGTGGTTGTCGTGTGGTTGTGGTACGTGTGGGTTGGCCCTTAGTCCTTACCTAGGTAAGTAGTAAGTATTGTGGTAGGTTTTAAATTCTGTGATTTTACATTTTTTATTTTAAACTGTGCCTACCTATAAAACCCGCAACTTTAGACTGTCCTTTCCCGGAACTCAGACTCAGAGTATCTTCACACCAAAGTCTAAAACCATAGCGGTTATTTCAGCGCAAAAAGCTTACAGACAGTAGACACCCACTTCCGCATATTATTGTATATTATTTGTATGAACGGTTTATTATCTAGGTGATGGATGAATAAATTCATTAATATCATTCGTTCGGAGAAAGTAACGCTTTACGTCAATATGCATAACAGAACATCCATTATTATTTAACTGGAACAAATATTACATCTTATGTTCTGCCCTAATAATTATTTATTAATCCGGAAATAAATTAATATGAAATTACATTTCATGGAAATAAAGTTACGAAATTGAGATAATAATAGGCATGTTGATCTTAAATCGGTTGCTTTTATATTTTAAATCAAAATAAAATTCTAACAGGCATGTGGAAAGATAAAAATTGTTACAGCCTAAGTTTAGACTTGCCCGCCACACTCAAGAGACCAATAATTAATTACTTAACTGAAATTAAATGAAGATTCAGACAAAAGCCCTATGTACATATTTACCTGTCAAACACTTTATTAAATTAATCTTTAATCATAATTAAATGTCTCCGAGTATACATTTTAATTAAGAATTTTAATGAAAGATCGCGTAAAAATAACCGTGTTGAAGTTCCAACGTAATTTATTACGTTATAATATAGGAAATGGAAAGTTTCTCATGCACTCTTGTGAGAAACACGAGTGAAAGTATAAACAATACCAGAAATGAGATTTTTAATTGGCGTGCAAAAGGATTATAATAGATTTTTGTTTCAAATATTCTTATTATCTAATAATGAATAACGTTTTTATTTTTTTCACGAAACAAACCAATAAGTAAATAAAATTAAAAAAAAAAACAAACCGTTCTAACATGTCCATTGCCCCAATCTGCAATTTTGAATTTTTCGAATGTTTCCGCCACTTTTTTGTTTCTCTCCTCGAGACTCATCGCGGTTTTTTTTTCGCGCGAATTAATGCTAACGACCGGAGCGCAACCCGCGCGTAGAAAGCACCAACTGCAACTGCTTACTGGTTGTGTTGTGGTGAATGACATAACAGTTATACCACGTTATACATTCGATAATCGGGCCGTTTACTCGTTTATTTACTTTCTTTATTCATTTACCTGTTCTCGCGGATGTACATTGTACAAAGTACTTAAAAAGTTCATATTAAAAATACGATCAATCCATCAATCCGTGGCGTTCACGATCAAATTTTCGTCAATCTGTACTGGATTGATGGATCAGATTGATGAAAATTCGACCGTGTAACCGGCGACTATAATTAAGTAGCAATCAAGTCTGATTTGCAGGCATCTAAATAAAAAAAGTTTGACGTAAATAAAATCGACACCTCACCAATCCCCAAGCGGAAGCCGGTTGACGCATAACGATTGAAAATGTATTGTGTCTTCATTATCCATGATGGAGGTGGGTACTTATATTTTGGCCTTTTCATCGAGTCCTATCGCAGTGGCGGAAAAAATATTTAATAACTGTACATTTTCCTCATTTTTATAACAAGCCAAAGTTAAGTAGACACTTCATTATATTGAAACTCCCTTGAAGCGAGTGATAAATTCATTTATGCGTGTTTTCTTGCTTCTAAAATATGTATAATCTAAGGTTGTGCACTAATCAAACCAGTTTGGGGGAAACAGGTCATGTAGCCTCATTCTACTATTGAAAATGCTATTTCTGTAAATAGTATGATATAGGACATAATATTATTAACTCTCTCACTGCCACCCTTATACAGATTTTTTCAGTGCAGCAGGCCGTGCGGGACACCAGCGGCCGTAATTTTGTCTACCCTTGCAGGCCAAGGTGAATTTCAGTAACGAGTTTAGCAGGCCATACGGGCCGCTGGCGGGCTTACTGTTTATTTTCACCAGGACCGCGCCGTGCGGTCCGCTACGACCTCGTAATTTCATATCAATTTTGTAGTGCGTGGCCTGCTATTATAGAAAAGTAAAGCTACCAGATTAAAAGTTTACTTCTATACCTTGAATCCAAAAAAAAATCATGGCTGTATCTTTAAATATATAGGATTTCTAAGAGGGTTATTACAAACATAAAAAAGCTATTAAAAATAATTAAAGAAAATTAGTTTTTATTAATAAAATAACACAATTATTCCCTTACCTGACCTTTGCCCAGCAATGGGACAGCATTGGCTCATTAAAAAAATTATTCCCTTATAATAGAGCTATGGATGTTGGCAAAGCATTCGGAACACAGACTTGGATTTGAAAGGCAAATTAGGCAAACGCTATTGACCTTTTTGACTACTTTGCATGCATGTGTACTTGTCAAACCTTCTTCTCTCTTCTTTTCGTAGCAGTGGATGCAATGATTTCGTAGCAATTAGCGAAATGCACAAGAAAACAATGCAATTCCACAAAAAGCGCGACTGTTACAAGCCGTGCGGGCGGCCGGCGGGCTAATGATTAATTATTAGGTGTGGCGTGACAAACTTGTCAATTGTTTGAAAACATAACTGAAATTTTGTAAGAATTTGGCGCATAAGATACGGTATGCCGGCGGCCCGTACGGCTTGCTAGTCTCGCTTAGTGTAACATATAGACGGCGTGCCGTACTCGAAAACATACGACCCGCCGGCGGCCCGTATGGCGGTGAGAGTGTTAAAATTACACATACTTAGGCTGAACCATGACCTACCAACCATGAACCAACCAACAAAAACAATGGCAAGTATATACTGTCAAGAGTGGTTTTAGTTGAAAGCTCTATAATATTAAGGGCCTGTTTCACCGCTTCCTGATAAGGCTATCCACCACTTAACTTGACACAGAGTATGGAGAATCTGTCAAATAAGCCTATCGGGCACCTTATCAGGAAGCGGTGAAACAGGCCCTTAACCTTGTGAATGCTGTTATGAAGCAAGGATTTTAGCTTCATATTATGGAGTTATAGATAAGGTCTCTCATAATGGGAGTATTATTTGCAGAATAATTTTTGTTTAACCTCTCAAGCCCCAAGCTGTTGCATGCGACCACGATAGCAATAGAATAACAAAAGATTTCCAAGAATCCGCGATCATGGGTTTAATATAATAAAATCTTTTAAGTAGCAACGTCCTAACCATTTTTTGAGACACTACCGAAAAAATATACTAGAATTATTCTAGTGCTCATCTTTATAAATCAAAAGTGATATATATTATAATACTAGCTGTCCCGGTGAACTTAGTGTCACTTTAAAACCTTTCCTGGACTTCTACGAATATTTTAAGACTAAAATCAGTCCAATCCGTTCAGCCGTTTTCGAGTTTTAGCGCGACTAATACATTTGAAAATCCATTTTTATATATATAGATACTAGCTGTCCCGGCAAAAAATGCTTTGCCATAATATATTTGCCATATTATTTTATTGAAGTGACTAATTAAGTAAGTCACCATGGCAACGTCGATCGCTATCCCGTCGCACAAACAATTGTCGCCGTCAGTCTCAGGTTGTAATAATTTACTATTATTTATTCAACAAATGCACTTATCAATATATAAAGTACAGAGTGGCCGATTCTCAGACCTACTGAATATGCATATAAAATTTGGTAAAAATCAGTAAAGCCGTTTCGGAGGAGTTTGTGGACTAACATTGTGACACGAGAATTTTATATATAAGAGATTACTTATTTTGTATTTCATTTTGTTTTTCAATATTTCAGTTAAGATAAGAAAGAATTAATTGGGCCGTAAATGTGTAAATATAATTAAAATCTTTTAGAATTAAGTAAATAAATAGAACATTCAGCACGAATGTGAAATTTCAATGACACGTAAAGAAAATTAGCTACATATTAATATTACTTAAGAGCGCGGGCTACCCTCGAAATTCTCATACATACGTAATACCAAAATCATTTTGTCATACGAAAATATTTAACATGTTTGAGTTATTTTTCAGCTTAAAATAGTAATTACCTAAGTTCCTGAACAAAAATTAACTTCAAAATATTTAAACACTAAAAAAAAATTTTTTGTGTTAATTTTTTTGTAAATTTTTTTTTACTAAATTTACTACTAAATATTTAAACACTAAAAAATAGAGTAAAACACTAAAAATATATAAATAAATAGTAAATTTACTACAAAATATTTATACTCTAAAAAATATTTTTAGTATTTAAATATTTTGTAGTAAATTTACTATTTATTTATATATATTTTTAGTGTATTACTCTATTTTTTAGTGTTTAAATATTTAGTAGTAAATTTAGTAAAAAAAATTTATACACAAAAATTTTTTTTTTAGTTTTTAAATATTTTGAAGTTTATTTTTGTACAGGAACCTAGGTAATTACTATTTTAAGGTGAAAAATAACTCAAACGTGTTAAATATTTTCGTATGAGAAAATGATTTTGGTATTATATATGTATGAGAATTTCGAGGGTAGCCCGGGCTCTTAAGTTTCTGTACAATGATAATAATCTTGTTTGTATAATTGCACTTTAGGACTAAACTCAATTTTGTTAATACGGTACTGTCATCAGTTTAGAAGCAGTTATTTGCACAGTAGGTAAGTACTTACGTATTTGCTATCAATTACTTTAAATTACTATGCAGGGACAACTTTACTATTTCATTTCATAAGCATAATTTTCTAACAACCCAATAAAATGAAGGAATAATAACGAAAGATAATTAAAATATACCAAAACTAAGATAAATTTTAAATGAATTGGGTTAGGTTTGTACTCCTGAAATTTTAGCATTCTTTCCACAGTAGTTAGTAGGTACCTACTATATTTTTTTGAAGTGAAAACTTCTTTAGCGGCGTTGAGCACTTTTGTGGGATGGATAAAAAGTAAAAACTGTGAAACTCGCGTCAGATTTTCGTGTTGATCGAAAAACCATACAAAAAGCATAAGACGGTTGGAGAGTAGTGTTTTGTGTCGAACTTGAACAAAATGTACAGTCGGGGAAATGAGTTGTTTAGCAGAAATGTAGTCGGGGAAAATTGTGCTAAGCAGAAATGTACAGTCGGAGAAATGAGTTGCTTAGCAGAAATGTACAGTCGGGGAAAATTGTGCTAAGCAGAAATGTACAGTCGGGGAAATGAGTTGTTTAGCAGAAATGTACAGTTGGGGAAAATTGTGCTAAGCAGAAATGTACAGTCGGGGAAATGAGTTGCTTAGCAGAAATGTACAGTCGCGGAAATGAGTTGTTTAGCAGAAATGTACAGTCAGGGAAAATTGTGCTAAGCAGAAATGTACAGTCTGGGAAATGAGTTGTTTAGCAGAAATGTACAGTCGGGGAAAATTGTGCTAAGCAAAAATGTACAGTCGGGGAAATGAGTTCTTTAGCAGACGCGCTGATTAAGGCCGCGTTTCCACCTGCAAGACAACTGTCGCGAGAAGTGTCTGACAGTCTGTCTGACAGCAGCTTTTTTTTCGATTGTCCATATTTTTCGATTGTAAGCACTGACCTCCATTATACAAGTACGCTGGACCTATGATACCCTTTGAAATGACAGCTGTTTTTATTTGCCTATTTGAAGCGAAATCAGCACCCCCAAAATCGGGGGAAGAGAACTAAATCTGACATAAACATGACGTTTAAAAACGCCATATTGGTGCTGATAGCAGTAGTGGGAGTACTTGGAACTAATACTAGTTTCTACCACCGTAGTGATAATATATTCTCTTTGGTTTCTACAACCAATAGCAATTGAGCGGCCATTTGCAAGTTACGTCAGATTTAGTTCTCTTGCCCTGATTTTGGGGGCGCTGATTCCGCTTCAAATAGGCACAAAAAACAGCTGGGTATCATCTGTCCAGCGTACTTGTATTAATGGAGGTCAGTGATTGTAAGGGTTTCGATTAATTAATTGAAACGATCGTTTTTTTTTTATTTATTTTTTTAAATCGATTTTCATAAAAAATGGGTTAAAAAAATAATGCACAACGTTAATAATCAAGTTCTCACTTCTGCCGGCACTCCCGGAGTGCAACCCGTCTTTTTTTTATTCCCTTGGTGATAAATTGAGATTGAAATACATAATTACCAGAAATTTTACTAAGATTATGTGTAAACTCACCGCTTTTAGCTTTTTTCTGGGTCTTGAAGAGTCTTCCATAATAGATGTTCCCTTTATTCACTTTAATGACAAATAATAAATTATTACTAGCTATTTAAACTTAAAAAAATATAGCAATCGACTTAAAAATTATATTTGAATAAAATTAATTTTAGTAACCAAACCAAGTGCCTTCATGCCTTGTCGCTTGACAGCCAGTGTTTCCACTATAATGATTTCGTTTCCCCACGCCTCAATTCAGATTTCCCCTTTTTTTCCCCTCATAAATTATTATTTTGCTATAGTTTTAAGTTTTGGCACTAGTATATAAGTATAAACTAAAAAGAGACTTTATCGTTTTTCATCTATAGCCTGCCCAATATGCCTCTGGTTATACCATACTAAAATAATATTATATTATTTACACTAATTCCAGTTTCAAATTCTAATTTTTTATTACATATTTTCGTCCGATAGTTTCTCTAAGTTTTATATAGGACTTCCCGCAATTTCCCCTTTTATAGTCTTTCCCCTTTTTCTTCCCCTCTGGACTCTAATTTTCCCTCAAAATGGGGAGTTCCCCTCATTGTGGAAACACTGTTGACAGCCAACGAGATTTGACTTTTGAGTAATGACAAATTGACATTTGACAGTGAAATGACACACATGACGTTTTTCGTCTGGCCATCAACCATAGATAAAGTAATAAAGTATAGATGTAATCTTAGCCCGTCATCGCGTGGCCATTTTGTGCTTATTTTCATATGGAAGTCGGTGTTTATTTTCTTGAATATTTCTATTTGTCGATCATTTCGAAGCACATTTTAATACAGAAAAGAAAGTCATTTAGTTCATGATATCGATAAACTATAGTTCAAGTAATGAGAATCCGTAAACACAATTAAAAAGCTATGCCATTTTTGTAAACAAATTATTAATTGATATGACATTTTTACCACTAATGCCTTAAATAGCACGAATAAAGGATTATTAAACTTATAAATACTCTTTTTAGCTTACAAAAATACCGATTGAAAAGCCCAAAAAACGTTTGGCCATTCTTATGATTTATTATTTAGCGGAACCACAAAACTCAACAATATCTAGCATAAAATGTTCACTAAAAACCTTTAATAACAGTTTTATTACATGAAATATGCAGACCGACTCCTTTGTTATGTCCTAGTAAGTAGGACATAACATTACACGCTCTCTCCTAGTCTATATTATCTCAATGCCATCAACAAGTCAATTTTTTTTATTGAAAATAGACAAGCAATTCACATTAGACAGACATAATAATGAAAGACATGGATGGATGATGGATCATGATTCATGGCATGGTCATGGACCGTAAGTGGAATAAAGGTGGAATCACTGGAAACTGGAAAGTTGGAATTTGAAAAAAAAATACTTTGCTCTCATGTTATGGAGGCACTTCACATGGCTATTTGTATTTGCTATTGGCTATTTGTTGCATTTGGCAAAATTATTGACATAATATACACAAACAAGCAAATAAAGGCAAATACGGCCTTCCACACATGGACGTCAAATACCAATCTTTTACTTGATTTTACTTTTACTTGCCTATATTAATTGACTCCTTTGATGTACGTCAAAAACCGACAAAGGTCCGATACGTGTATTTGGTATTGGTCATATTTGTCAAATAGGCAAATAAAGTCAATATTTGTCAATATTTGTTAGACGGTATGTCTACACATGGTGTTTGGCGAATACATCAAATACGCAAATACAAATAGCCATGTGAACTGCTGGGCTTCATAACATTATCGAATAGCAGAAAAAATATCGTTACGTACCGTTATTTTCATTATGGTAGCCAGATAACGGTAATTTTTTTAACGATATCTAGTAAAGTCACGTTATATTTACCGTTATTATTATAACGATATTTTTTCGTTATGTATTAGTAGTGCCTGCATGACGTTAATAATAAACAAAAGAAGAAGAAGAAAGATCATGTGACAACTGACAGATTGATATTGAAAAAAAAATTAAAAATTAATATTGCCAGATCTGACCCAGTCACTATTCCACTGAATGTATAGGTATTTTTTAGCACTGGGAATCAGGTCCTGGCAATATAGTTGGTAATGATTAAGTCCACCCGCTGTAACAGCTTGTTTGGCATAAGCGTCTGCATTTTCGTTGCCAATAATACCGCTGTGACCAGGTATCCATGCTAAAACTATTTGAATATTTTGAATCTTGCATTTAAAGAGTAGCCGCCTGATTTTAAAGATTAATGGAAATCTCATCCTACTACGAAATTGATTGGCGATGATACCCTCCAGAGCGCTTCTGGAGTCCGAGAGGATAATGGATTTGTCTAGCCTATGTGACTCAATAAATGAGATTGCCTCATATATAGCAAGTACCTCACCTGTGAAAACAGATGAGGCAGGGGGTAGTTTAAAGTTCAAAATCACATTAACCTTCGAAATGGATGGATCTAGAAAATACTACCACCGAACTCTTGGGGATAGAAATGGACAAACCATGCCTATCCAACCAATCGTATAGGTAACTGATGGCAGAGTTAAGGCGAGCAGTGCATTCATTGATATCCTTTGAGGAGACATGCAAAGATAATTCATCCGCATACTGTTTGATCTCACAGAAACTAATAACAGATAAATCTAGGTCATATGTGTATAAATTGTAAAGGAGAGGGCTTAAAGGAGATCCTTGAGGCGGCTTGAGGGAGTCCTATGTAAACTAATCTAGGAGGGAGGGTTAAATTAGGAGTAGAGATTATGACAGGTCACACAGATCTACTGGAAAGGCTATTGCAAATTTATTTTGTCATCCTCACTGGGACACTCAGATTAAGCAGTTTCTGCCTGAGAACCGGAGATTATTCAACAGATAATCTACTAAATTAGATTCCGTTGTACCTTGTTGTTTCACCAGACCTACAATCAGGGCTTCAAATAACGTTATTTTTTCATAACGTTATTGCTTCAAGGGCATAGATAACGTTATGAAAATTTAACCGATACTAGAAATAACGTTATAAATGTATTTAATAACGGTAAATGTTATAACGTTATATAGGATTTATAACGGTAAATATATGTTCTTTGATAACGTTATAGTCCGTCAAGAAAGTCATGACAGGCGGGAAAATTTTCTAAACGTAATCACGCTTTTAAGGTGTATTTTTTCTTTGTATTTTCACAGATAACGCTTATTACATTTTAAATATGAGTGAGATTTGGTGCACCGTGCACGATCGCATACCTGATACCAGAAAATAACGTTATATTTACCGTTATTATTATAACGTTATTTTTTTGTTATGCCATAACGAAAAAATAACGTTATAATAATAACGGTAAATATAACGTTATTTTACTAGATATCGTTAAAAAAATAACGTTATCTGGCTACCATTATGAAAATAACGGTACGTAACGATATTTTTTCTGTTATTCGATAACGTTATGAAGCCCTGCCTATTATACGGTCAATATCATCACCGTCAGTACCACAGAGTACTTTTTTATATATAGGAATAGAGGTACAACTCGACGGCCAAATAGGGTAAGACAAGTGGCGCTCTCTGGAAGTAGGTTTTGACAACTTTTTGTCAATATATATACCTACATATAGCATTGGTTACTGGGTTTAGGTTGCTTTTTGTTTCTTTTTATAGGATGTTTTTCAATAAATAAAACACTGACAACCGTAATTGATATAATTTATTTTTTTCTTTTAAAGCATTTCATATATAATTTTTTCGCTTTCAGCATAAACAAATCCGTATCATCATCACACTCTCTCCTATTCATTAATATTCTATTTATATTCTTACAGTAATTGTAAATGAAGAATCTGCAGGATATATTGATTAAAAAATCGATTCATTTTTCTTTATGCAGTTCACATTTTAAGAAATCAAATTGTATGTGAATAAATATCACTGTTTTAATTATTTTTTTTAAATATTTTTTATCTAAGCACTTTTTAATTATTGTGTAATTTATATCCTGCAGATTCGAAACACAATTCAAGAGAGAGTCGCTGGGACTGCAAAGCCATTTTTTATTAGCGTACTCTCTACGTTTTAAATACTCTCCTTCCTGATCGGACATTAAGTTTTTTTGCATTCACTACAACCCTTGAATTGAAGACTTTCTTCTTAGCGGTTTTAACAAAATAACCGCTAACATATTGTAGCCCCCCAACTATTCGGGGGTCACTTTTGTCTTCAAGGGGTATAATTTGTATGTCCGGAATCTTAGACAGCTCGCAGTTTATTTGTTCTTTGCAGGCCCCGCTTGTGATGAGAACTTCATGCAAAGCATGGCAATTATCCACCTCACAATTTGCCCCAGGGGCATGGACACTAGATAGGCTGTTTATTAAAAGGCTGCTAAATGCTGCTTCAAACCCATCTGGAGTAGGGTTTACGTTCCGGCATCCTTGGCTCCTTATCGATCCAAAAAAAAATTCGATTGGATCCTGGTTCAGATGCCGCAACCAAACCGATGTCACTCCGTACTTCACAGCAATTTTTTTTAATAGTAGTTCTATTCCTTCTAGTGTCCATACCCAGTTATTTAAAGTGGGAACATGCTCCACATTTAAGGTTTTTACATTCACAAACTTCATATTTTTTAAAAATATTTTAGCCTCCATCCATGTTTTGTGATGTGGCGAGTTTGGCGTCGCAGGTCCCAGAAGAGGTTTACTGTGCTTCTTCCTTTTTCCGAAGCTTCTATTAATTGAGTCAAAAAGTTGGTCAAAAAATAAGATGACGTCTGCGGTGTTTTGCGCATCTTGGGAGATTATTCCTTTTTCTGCAAAAATAAGATAAGAATAAATTATAAATAATATTCCTCACACATTCTCACAACGCAATCTTGTCCCGAACAAAGCATTCCTTGCTTGTAATTTGGGTACCGCAGACAACAAACCTAGGTATATTAATAACATAACACCTACAAATGATTGACTTACACGGGAATCGAACCCGCAATCTCCTAAGTAGGCAGATACACTAGCTACTATGGCATCCACAGAGTACTTTTTTATATAAGGAAGATCGTCTCGTACAAGTTTTTTTTTTTACAAGAGAAAAGCAGCAGAAGCAATAATACTCACATGCGCGTTAAAAACTTAACGCATGCAAAACAAGACGGATTATTGTTATCTTTCGGATTCCATAAAAATGGGCATGTTTCTTACAAAAGAATAAGCTCCTTGAGGTCATCAAGCTCTAATAGGCTACTTGACCTATTTTTTTTCTTCATTCTAATCGCTTCTTAATCATTCATTTTCACTAAAAAAACTAATATTTTAATATTTTAAACAGTAGAAACCCATAAAAATGTTGATTGAAAAATATGCCCTATATATGGCGCTGAAAACACTGTCCGCCATTGTGCCGCCATAGTGTGACGTCATGTTTTTGTATTTTATACTTTCTTTATTGAAAAAAGTTTTATGTGCTAAACGTACGAGTCTAACAGTGCTTAAAAAATTGAAAAAGAATTTAGAAATCATTTGTAATGTTGAACACTTTTGTAGAAAAGTTTTGGCCATTTCATTTCCTAACTACAATAAATGGAGATAATAATTATATAAAACTGGTGTTTTATTTGAATTATTCAAGAAAATATATTTTATAAATCCTTCTAGGCTTATTCATATTATTTATGTACAAATAAACTTACATATAACGAGCGCGATAAATAAAAGATATTAAATTATAAATGGGATGACGTCACATCCAGATCGGAAGTACCGCAAAAGCGTTTTCGTCAGTACAATTCCTATTTTTATAAAATCATATTTTAAAATCGACTTTATTTATCAATCATAAGCTTTTATTTCACGATAAGGGTGAAATACAGTTTCCTAGGCCAAGTTCTACTAGAAATATGCATTTTTTCAATGAAATTAAATATATGTCAAGTAGCCTATTATTGTTACAAGAAATTTCTATCTCATTATTAAGTATGTTTATTATGAAAATTATATTTATGAATTCTGTATATTATCTGCATATTATATTATACTAGCTATATGACCGATGAACGAACTCGAATTCAAAAATTTAATACTTTTTTGTGAATGAAGGTAGAAAAATAAAAAATCCTAGTTTACGAATCACGCGGCGAGAGCGTCCCTACCTATATAAAAAGCAGTGTCGTCTTCGCGAGTGTCAGTATTCAAAAACGAGCCTCTCAGAACGAATCTCTGCTCGAACGCGCCGCCTAAAAAAAAATCAACTTCTACGTCGTTACTATGCGCGATAGCCTATAGAACTATTTAATCAGCCAAGTGTGAATGAGTGTGTGTGTGTAAATCTGTGTCAAGAAAAGAAGAGAAGAGGGCCCTCGAAGCGAAGCTACGGAACCAAACTGAGGTTGGTGAAATTATCTGCTTTTCCCGTCTTTATTCCCGAGATACAGTCCATTCAACTTAAATGAGAGGTTTTCTTATTTTTAATCTCCACCAGACGGCGCGACGATAGACACTTCTAGATTTTCTATTGGTTCCCCACCGATCTGAAATTATCTGTAGGTTGGCATCAGGGCTTCATAACGTTATCGAATAACAGAAAAAATATCGTTACGTACCGTTATTTTCATAATGGTAGCCAGATAACGTTATTTTTTTAACGATATTTAGTAAAATAACGTTATATTTACCGTTATTATTATAACGATATTTTTTCGTTATGTTTAAACGAAAAAATATCGTTATAATAATAACGTTATTTTCTGGTACCAGGTATGCGATCGTGCACGGTGCACTAAATCTCACTCGCAGCCCACTTTTTTGCGAGATTTGTGTGAAAATACAAAGAAAAAAATTTAGAAAATTTTCCCGCCTGTCATGACTTTCTTGACGGACTATAACGTTATCAAAGAACATATATTTACCGTTATAAATCCTATATAACGTTATAACATTAACCGTTATTAATATCAATTTTTAACGTTATTTTTAATATCGGGTAAATTTTCATAACGTTATTTAAGCCCTTGAAGCAGTAACGTTATGAAAAAATAACGTTATTTGAAGCCGTGGTTGGCATCACGGATACATATTGGTTGTTTCTAAAAAATATCAGTGTACTGTCAAGTGTGGCATAAATCAAAATATCTTAAACCTAAGCGATCATTGGCCTAAGCGATTAGGTCAGTATACTGGTAACAGTTTAGGAACACGCAAATTGTCAAACTGACAACTGATAGAGTTTTGGCGGGCATGTCATGGGCATGTCACTTTCAAACTCCTACTTTTTATTGTTGGTGTAGTTTTTATTTTTTCCCAAATTGTGTTATTTGGGCCTTGATGTTCATTATTGGTAAAATATTAGCCATGAAATACCCGTTTACTGGCACAAGTGCAGATAAAATGTTGTCAAAACCAAAATGTATAATTCCTGTGATATTTGGTGTGAATATCGGTAAATAGGGCTATTTCTTCCGTGAGTTGAAACTAAAACATCGTTGTAATAACTTTGTTAACCTAGTCATTGGAATATTATGGCGTCGTTTTCAAATTGAAATCAAGTTTTACATTCTTTTGCCCAGTTTTGTAGCAATTATTGGTGGTATTACCGATAGTTGTCTACCCATACGCCATCTAGTTACTAAATGGAAACTGTTTGACAATCAAATTAAAAAGTTAGGAGGCGAAACTTTTTATTTTAGCAATAGCAACACTCTTTTGACATTTGTTCCTTTGACTTGCTGTTTTTGGCGGGAAGAGGAAGGCGCCTTTTTTTAACAATTTGGAAAAATCGTATTTAATAGTTTTTATACATTAAAAGTACTTTTATATAGTATATGCAGGACGAGAGCGAACTATAAATCTTCGTCATCGACGAAAAGGAAAATAGATGATATCTCAGGCGATAAGTACAAACCCTTTAGTAAGCCTTCGTATTCTAGAAAATATCCTGACAATAATTGCAGCGGAGAATTTATTGTCTTCGTCGAACATTGTAATGATACAAAAATAGGAAACATGAACCCCCTTAGCCTTTCGAAAATTTTCAAAAACGCAAAAGGAGTTTATGAAAGAGCTAGAATAAGCGCCCGCAAAATAAAAATAACTTTCAAACAAGCGGCATTGGCTAATGATTTCCTCAATGCATCATTTATTCAAGAAAACAATCTAAGAGCATATATCCCAGCAGCCTCTGTGGAAAGGGTTGGGGTAGTTAGGTACATTCCTAAGGAAATTAGTAATACGGATTTATTTGAAAAAATAAGTAGCGATATTGACATAACTGGTATAAGTAGATTTATGAAAAAAGAAAATAATACATTTGTTCCGTTAAATACTATTACCTACTGTTACCTTTTCTGGCACTGTATAACCACAATGCAATAGGCTACTTGACCTATTTTTTTTCTTCATTCTAATCGGTTCCTAATCATTCATTTTTACTAAAAAAACTAATATTTTAATATTTTAAACAGTAGAAACCCATAAAAATGTTGATCGAAAAATATGCCTTTTATATGGCGCCGAAAACACTGTCCGCCATTGTACCGCCATAGTGTGACGTCATGTTTTTGTATTTTATACTTTCTTTATTGAAAAAAGTTTTATGTGCTAAATGTACGAGTCTAACAGTGCTTAAAAAATTAAAAAATAATTTAGAAATCATTTCTAATGTTGAACACTTTTGTAGAAAAGTTTTGGCCATTTCATTTCCTAACTACAATGAATGGAGATAATATATAAAACTGATGTTTTATTTGAATTATTCAAGAAAATACATTTTATAAATCTTTCTAGGCTTATTCATATTATTTATGTACAAATAAACTTACATATAACCAGCGCGATAAATAAAAGATATTAAATTACAAATGGGATGACGTCACATCCAGATCGGAAGTACCGCAAAAGCGTTTTCGTCAGTACAATTCCTATTTTCATAAAATCATATTTTCAAATCGACTTTATTTATCAATCATAAGCTTTTATTTCACGATAAGGGTGAAATACAGTTTCCTAGGCCAAGTTCTACTAGAAATATGCATTTTTTCAATGAAATTAAATATGTCAAGTAGCCTATTTCTTAGATGGATGGAGATATAAGGTTCATAATTATATACCTCCAGTTCTACAATGTTTTAAATGCTTACTTTTCAATCACTCTGCAAAATATTGTTTTAATGAACAAGCATGTTCTAAATGTGCAGAGAATCATTCCTATAAAGAATGTGCATCAGAAGTTTTAAAATGTAAAAACTGTGGAGGTAATCACCTAGCTATTTCTAAGGAGTGCCCAATTAAGGCTTCTAAAATTAAGAAAAACATATCTTTGAGAAATAATAATTCTACTTATGCAGACATAACAAATAATTTAACATCTTTCCCACCTCTGACAAAAACTAAACCTCAAAATGTTAAAATTGTACCAGAAAAGATATCAGCCCAGGACATTATTAATAATCAAAAAATTTTAGAAGCCATAATAAGCACTTTGTAAGTATAGGAAATTCTAATGAGATTAATACTACAACACATATTAAACAAACATTCATTAAAAACTTTAATAAGTAATGGATAGTATTAATATTGTACAGCATAACATCCAGAGTTTAAATAATAAAAAACATTTACTTCAATCACTCTTAATAGATAAAGAAATAGATATAGCTTTATTAAATGAAACATGGCTGAAAACTTCAAGTCCTCGGATTCATTTCCCTGGGTATAATTTCATTTTTAAAAATGCTTCAAATGAACACTGAGGAGTGGCAATAATTATTAGGAATTCTATAAAGTATGTGCAGCATCCGACTCCAAATTATCAAGATATACAGTCTGTATTGCTATAACCATAGAAACAGGTATAGGTTCCATTACAATCCTTTGCATTTACAGTCCACCTAGAAACAAAATTAATATAACAAAATTAAAAAACAATAATTAACAATCTTCCTAAACCTATTATCATATCGGGTGATTGTAACGCCCATCACATAGCTTTTGGTTGTACAATAAATAATACAAGAGGACGAGACTTGTATGAAGTTATAGATGAATATAATTTATGTATTTTAAATACAGGTTGTGCTACTACAGTAAGTAGACCAAACAATAACACTTCTGCAATTGATGTTACACTAGTGAGCCCAGAGCTGGCTCCCTATTGTAAATGGTATGTCGGTGAGGATCCGTTGGGAAGTTATCACTTTCCAACTTTTACAAAACTTAATACTTCTCCTATGCAATATGACATAAATAAAAATGTAAATAAGTATTTATTCAAAAAAGCTAACTGGGATAAGTTCTTTAATATGTCAAATGATTTATTTCAAGATTTTGAATATAATTTACAAAATCCTTTAGAAAGTTATAATCATTTCTGTGATCTACTAAACACTTTAAGAGATGAATGTGTTCCAAAAATTATAATAACTAATTCATCTAAAAAAATTTAAAAAAGGGTACCTGCTCCGTGGTGGAATGATATTTGTGATAGGGCTGTAAAGGATTGTGGAGAAGCTTTGGAAAAATATAGAAATAATTTGAGTATGGAAAATTATATAAATTATAAGAGATTAGATGCATTCAAAAAAAGGATTATAAAAGAGGAAAAGAGAAAAAGTTGGCAAAATTTATGCTCTACATTTAATAGATCCACCCCAGTCACAAATATTTTGAATTTTATCAAAAAATATAAGCGTGTAGATTCTAGCATAAATAGTAAATGTGATAGTTTTGTACCAGAATTTTTAGACAAATTTACAAATGATGAAGTATGTGACAGTTCATTAGAAGATATATTTAAAAGTAATAATGATAGTGAATATTTCAACTTTTTCATGAAAGATTTTAGCTGGGATGAATTTCATAGTTCCTTAATGTCAAGAAGAGATTCTACTCCTGGACTGGATAATTTACCATATTTAATGATTAAAAATGTACACAAAAACGCACAAGTAGTTCTTCTTAATATCTACAATCACTTATGGTCCAAACAAGTTGTTCCCGACGAGTGGAAAACTCAGTGTGTTTTGCCCATTCTGAAAGAAGATAAGCCAATCCATGATCATAATTCTTACCATCAAATATCACTCACTTCATGCATAGGAAAAGTTTTTGAAAATATGATAAAAGTTAGGTTAGACTACTTTACAGAAACGAATTCAATATTACCAGATTTTCAGCTAGGTTTCCGTAAAGGAAAAAGTACAGTTGACGGCTTTGTTTCATTTCTTAATGATATTAAGAATTCTTTAATGGCTCATTCAAATGCAATTTGTGTATTTTTAGATGTGCAAGGAGCATACGATAATGTTAATTTGTCTGTACTTATAAAGGTTTTAAGTGAATTGGGCATTCCTGGTAGATTTTTAAATTGGATATATAGATTCTTGAATCACCGTCTTGTCTATGTGAAATTTAATGATATACTACATGGTCCAAAATTTGCACATAAAGGCTTAATGCAAGGAGCAATATTGTCTCCAATCCTGTATAATTTATATACATCACAAATTTGTAAATATGTAAAAGTATTAGGTGTTAATGTTCTACAATATGCTGATGATATTGTTATTTATTGTATTAATCGTCTACTACGCTCGGCCAATTGTAATATTAATTTAGCTCTTAAGCAACTGTTAAATTATTACAATAACGAACTAAAACTAAATATTAATTCTTCAAAAAGTTCAGTTATGACTTTTGGTAAAAGTCAATGTAATGTTCAAGTTAAATGTAATAATGAAGTAATCTCAATAGTAAATGAACATAAATTTCTAGGTATAGTTTTAGATGACAAACTCAAATTTAATAAACATATTATAGATTATATATGCAATAAAGCTTACCAGCGACTCAACATTGAGATGCTTAGCAGGAGTTTTTTGGGGTGCTGATCCAAAAATTCTCTCAATGTTGTATAAAAGTTTAGTTAGGAGCCACTTTGACTATAGTTGCTTAGCATATATTAATGCTAGCGCTAGTCTTCTAAAAAAGTTAGATATAATTCAAAATCAAGCGCTGCGCATTATAACTGGTGCGATGAAATCCACCCCGATAAACTCAATGGAAGTTGGAACTTGTATACCTCCTTTATTCTTGAGACGACTCATGTTAGCTAAGAAATACTTTGTTAAGATGATTGCAATTAAGTCCTCACTTCCTGTAAGAAAACTGAAAGTATCTGAGGAAATAGCTCACAGAACACTTTTACTCCTATCGGAGAAGAATGACAACTCTATACAATCAGTTTTTACTACCGCCATCTATATGCAGCCCGTACCGTACTAATCGGAAAAAAATGAGCGCGGGAAATTTCAAATTATTAGTGCGGTAAATTTAAATTCTATAGTTTTAAATGGGGGTTCTTAAAGGGTATTTTTTTAGTTGTAAGAAAAACTAAATAGGTAAACCTATTATTCGGACTGTCGTTTACCTATTTAGCTTTTCTTAGAACTAAAAGTTAACATAATATGAAATAAAACAAATAGGTATATTACATTCTCCATTTATAAAATATATTACTTGAAGGAACAGACTCTTATAAAATAAAATATTACTGCTACTTACAGATATATTTAATAGAATCAGGCAATACTTTGCAAAATTTGAATACTTTAAAAAGTGTATTTATTTATACAAATATTACACACTAGATGACGCCCGCAACTCCGTTGCGCCAAAATAGTTTATCGCGAAGGAACCATACATTTTTCCGGGATAAAAAGTATCCTATGTCCTTTCCCGGGACTCAAAGTATCTCCATGCCAAATTTCAGCAAAATCGGTTTAGCGGTTTTAGCGTGAAGACAGACAGACACACTTTCGCATTTATAATATTAAGTATGGAAGTATGGAATAAAAATTATGTGTAGAACTTTGTGAATCAGTTTTTCTTACATTTTGTTCAACCATACATTTCACTCAACATTAAATTTAAAATGCTATACTTAGCAAAATATAACATATTATTATATTTTCTGTGGAGAATGCTTACTTGGTATTTTGTATGCAATTACTGGTGTAAAATAATTTTCATTTTAAGTTTTAAAGAAGAAGTCGAAGCTTCTTCAGCAAAAGAACGGTTTTTTAAAACGCAGAATCTCTTTATGCATATAAAAAACACACAGTTAATAATTGTTTCCAAATTGTTATCTTTGTGTAAATTGCATGGTTGAATAAAATCAAACTTGACAATACTATTTATGCGATCTAAAATTTTTATCTTTATCATTTTAACAAAGGCATTATCTTTTAAAAAATATTAATAACTGATGCACATAACTCTACACAGAAAATAAAATCTTTATGGGCATAATTTAAAGCTTGAGAATCCGTTCCATATTCCCTGTTTGCGACAAAATTGTGTGTTATATCTATGTTATCACTAACAAATATTTTTCTACATATTTCACAATCCTTCAATGGTAGTTTCTTTAATATAAATCCCGCCACATATGCACATGCCTGTATTTCAGGATTGTTTGTGTTTATTGCTTCATCAACTTCAAAATACAGAGCATATGACGTTGAAGATGATGAAGCAGTAACAACTGAGTCTTTTTTTTCCTGCGCAGACTGCGAAACTGACAAGAAGCTATCAAAATTATTAATTATAACATTGTTGTCAGTTTCGCAGTTTCCAGTAGTTCCCATATGTGATAAATTACTAATTATGGCAGCTTTGAGCCCAGCTACAAATTGTCCGCATGTAGGGTTTGTGTTTGAGCCACAGTTCCCACGAATACACCCAAAAAGATTTTCTAGGGCATCTTGTTGGAGTCTTCTTGTAGCTAGGCCTTTCACATTATATTTTTTACTTAAATTTCTCCATACCCTTTCTACAGCATTTAGAGTCCATATCCAGCCCTCTAGCGATGGAGGTTTACGTGGACTGCCTATAAATTTTAGTGTAGAAAAAAAATTTTTCATTTTTTGAAAGAAAATTAAATGGGGGCTGGTTGCTGTTAAGTTTGTGGCATGACATTTTCCTCTTCTTAAATCCGATGTTTCACTGTTTAAACAGTCAAATATTTTGTCCATATTGGCAACAACATTTGCTGTTGTTGTGGCTGCAGCTGTAAGGCTTCCTGTAAATGAATATGAATGTATTAGAACGGAAATAGAACCTTATCTTTATTTAAATACATTTTTAAAATAGTAGGTAGTGTATTATTTGATATAAAAGTCCGCGACAAAATCCGTAATTGTTAAATCTTATAATATCATGAGTGATACTCGCGAAAACTTTAGAAATCATTAAAGTAAAAGTTGTTGATATTATTTATATAATGATTGTATCGAGTTATCTATATATATATATATATATATATATATATATATATATATATATATATATATATATATATATATTAATACGTGAGAGAAAAACTTTGTAACCCTTTTTACAAATTTTTACAAACTTTTAAAATGGGAAAACATACCTGCATGAAATTTCACACAGTTACAGTTTATATGGAGAAGGAGTGCATCGAGCCAATATTATTTTAAAATTATGTTTTTATCATACATTTTTTTAACAATTAAAACGTTAAACACATTACAACATACACACTAGGAAAGATGACAGGTTTTTGAGTGACAAGCCTTTAAATTACGAATTATACTCTTTTATATTTTATGGTTGAAGTCTGTTGACAACAAGTTGACGAATTGAAAATGGATTATAGTTTTTTATTGAATCTAAGGGTATGCGCGCACGGGCAACTTAGTTGCTCGGCGATTTATTTGTCTCTTTCGTGAAATAAATAAAAAACCGAAGAAAGCGTCGAAAAATAGAATATTGGGTGCATCCATTATGGAGCGATCGGCTATGTATATGAAATTTAGAGCATACCCAAAGACTTGATCGAGAGACAAATAAATCGCCGAGCAACCAAGTTGCCCGTGCGCGCATACGCTTAGATACTATATATTAGACAATGCTTACACGGCCAGTCTGACTCCCCACGTCAGATGAAAATAGCTTATTTTCGTAGCCCTCCCCAATATTGCCCGATTAGAATGTCACACGTGTGACTTTAGGGGAGGGGGCCAGGCCCCCTCATTGTTTATCTCCAAACCAACTAGCAACAGACTAGTTAAAGCCACGATTAAACTACCATGGTCTTAACCAGACCAGTAGCTTAGACCCTTTCGAAAAAAAAAAAAAAAAAAAACGGCCAGTCTGAGATCAGCTGAGTCCCAGAGACAAGAATTGAAGAAAAAAACGAACAAAACAAAATCTCACTATTTATATTTTTATCAGGGCTTCAAATAACGTTATTTTTCATAACGTTATTGCTTCAAGGGCATAGATAACGTTATGAAAATTAAACCGATACTAGAAATAACGTTATAAATGTATTTAATAACGGTAAATGTTATAACGTTATATAGGATTTATAACGGTAAATATATGTTCTTTGATAACGTTATAGTCCGTCAAGAAAGTCATGACAGGCGGGAAAATTTTCTAAACGTAATCACGCTTTTAAGGTGTATTTTTTCTTTGTATTTTCACAGAGAACGCTTATTACATTTTAAATATGAGTGAGATTTGGTGCACCGTGCACGATCGCATACCTGATACCAGAAAATAACGTTATATTTACCGTTATTATTATAACGTTATTTTTTTGTTATGCCATAATGAAAAAATAACGTTATAATAATAACGGTAAATATAACGTTATTTTACTAGATATCGTTATAAAAATAACGTTTTTTTTTTTTTTATTTATTTATTTAAAGGTCGCTTGTAACAACTATGGTCATTAGCGACCACAAGAATTTACAGTAAATACAATATTAAATCAAAGAATAATAACTAATCAATTTTAAGAATTTTACAGTATTTTCATAATCACTTAAACAATCTTTAAGCGTTTTATGCAAATTAACAATACGTCTTTCTGAAGTAAACAATGGACAATCAATTAGTAAATGTTTTATACTTAAATTACTATTACACCTTGTGCATTTATTTACAGGGGCTTTAGTGATAAGATGAATATGTGTGACATTACAGTGACCTATTCTTAACCTATTTACAACAATTTCGTCTTTTCTATTGCTAAACTTTAATTTTCTTTTTTCAAAAACAGATTTTCTTATATTGTACAAAGCACTAGTATTGTTACTAGCCCAATAGTCGTTCCAAATATTCTTTACTTTAATTTTTAGGTGTGCGTCCCCCCAGAAAGCCCAATCGAGCTAGGTGTATTTTCAATATATCAGAATTTAGAGCAAAAATAGAGCACCTCTACAGTCAAGTAAAAAAATTGGAGCATTAATACGAACGACGCTGCGACCTAAAAACCGTGGGCTTGCTGACGTCCTGTCCCGTCAGCACGCCCAAGCTAGATCTCGGGAACCGTTGAGAGTACTATCGTGTATTGTGGTTCAAATTTCGAGCAAAATTGGAGCACTCTGCTGCCGTGAAATCAACTTCGAAACTAGAATATGAAAGGAGTTAGACGTGATTGACCGGTGGGCTTGCTGGCGTCCTGTCCCGTCAGCAAGCCCACGCAGATCTCTGAAACGGTAATGATTTGGATTATGATTAAAAACTCTACAATAGAGCCCTATTTAGAGCACTCTGCTCCAAAAAAAATATTAATGTAGCTTCAATAGTTATCGAGTTACAGGCCTTTGAAAACGGGCTTGCTGACGTCGCGTCCCGTCAGCAAGCCCATTTGGAGCGTGAAAACTACTGAACGGAGAGTCGTCAAAAATATCTCAAATCGTAGCTTAGAATGAGAGAACTATGCTCCAAATAGATCAAAATCCTAGGCTCTACGGTGTTCGCGCTATCAGCGAAAAACACTTCAGCCGCCAAAATTTGTCGATTTTCACAATCGCGCGACGTTGCCGTTCCGCGCAACAAGCAAATGAACGCTTCATTTGCCGTTGGTGTACACGAGAATGAACCTTCAGATGGTTTATTTAAGAGTCTCTTTACTTGCAATCCTAAGATGGCACGTAGTTTATTTCTGATATAATAGACCAGCAGCTATCGTTGCTAATTCGACATTTGTAATCTTCTTGTAAGTTCATGTAAAAGTAAGCTTGTTTGCCTACTCCCTATATTGAAATGTTACCTAATAATATTTCATTTGATGTGATGCGAGTCAGCACAGCATGATTAAGGGCCTACATATACCTACTTTTAAACGAAAACTCAGTTTTCAAGTTAGGCATTTATTTAGAAACAATCAATCGGCAAAATATAGAAAGCTGTGTAATATCTATTATTTTTAACTGAGAAATTATTTTTTAACTGATGGCGGCGCCACTTAGGCTTGTGAAGTTGTGATCTTAATAGAAGTGTTGAAATAAAACAAGAAACATACAAATGTGTAAATGTTATAATTGTTACAAATCAGTCTTGTTTATAAATTAGAATAGGTAAGGTGCCTGAAGGTACCTTTCGCACCTTTGCTTCTTATAAAACAGTCTTAATCATCATTTGGTTTCTTATGTTACTTTACTACGATTATGATTAAATAAATATAGCGTTTCATTTATTGTAGTGTTCCTATTACGTTTTTTCCAAACATGTTGAAATAAAATTTAAAATAAACTAACAGACAATATAAGTAAACATCGTAACAATAGGTAGGTATAGTACTTAAGCAAAGTTATACAACAATTTTTATCACATTTTTAGTCATAAAATGGCACTAAAATTATGTAAAGTTTCATGTGCACAATCACCTCTTTATTTGTGTCCATTTCGCTATAATCCTCAATTTTGAAACCTTCATGAAAATCAATTTTGAGTAGGTATGCCAAAAAATATTCATGAAATAGTCGTGACTACATGCCGAATCTCGAAAATAGTCCTTCAACGATTCCAGAGTTATGGGTACCTTGGTGAGGATTATAGCGACATGCTTTTTCGGTATAATCCTCACCTGTTTTCTACTAAACGTTTACGGATTTCAGTATAAACTTGGTATCAAAAAATAGTCCCAAACGATATAAATTTCGACCTGGTTTACTCTGTATAAGTATGTTAAAAACCCATATAACCCATGTAAACTATACATATAAAAAATCCTCAACACACCTCAAACAATCGTTGAAGGACTATTTTCGAGATTCGGTATGTAGTCACGACTATTTCATGAATATTTTTTGGCATACCTACTCAAAATTGATTTTCATGAAGGTTTCAAAATTGAGGATTATAGCGAAATGGACACAAATAAAGAGGTGATTGTGCACATGAAACTTTACATAATTTTAGTGCCATTTTATGATTAAAAATGTGATAAAAATTGTTGTATAACTTTGCTTAAGCACTATACCTACCTATTGTTACGATGTTTACTTATATTGTCTGTTAGTTTATTTTAAATTTTATTTCAACATGTTTGGAAAAAACGTAATAGGAACACTACAATAAATGAAACGCTATATTTATTTAATCATAATCATAGTAAAGTAACATAAGAAACCAAATGATGATTAAGACTGTTTTATAAGAAGCAAAGGTGCGAAAGGTACCTTCAGGCACCTTACCTATTCTAATTTATAAACAAGACTGATTTGTAACAATTATAACATTTACACATTTGTATGTTTCTTGTTTTATTTCAACACTTCTATTAAGATCACAACTTCACAAGCCTAAGTGGCGCCGCCATCAGTTAAAAAATAATTTCTCAGTTAAAAATAATAGATATTACACAGCTTTCTATATTTTGCCCATTGATTGTTTCTAAATAAATGCCTAACTTGAAAACTGAGTTTTCGTTTAAAAGTAGGTACTACTTACGTGAGTAATTATTTTTAACTAATGGCGGCGCCATTATGGCTCGTGTAGGCCCTTAATCATGCTGTGCTGACTCACATCACATCAAATGAAATATTATTAGGTAACATTTCAATATAGGGAGTAGGCAAACAAGCTTACTTTTACATGAACTTACAAGAAGATTACAAATGTCGAATTAGCAACGATAGCTGCTGGTCTATTATATCAGACATAAACTACGTGCCATCTTAGGATTGCAAGTAAAGAGACTCTTAAATAAACCATCTGAAGGTTCATTCTCGTGTACACCAACGGCAAATGAAGCGTTCATTTGCTTGTTGCGCGGAACGGCAACGTCGCGCGATTGTGAAAATCGACAAATTTTGGCGGCTGAAGTGTTTTTCGCTGATAGCGCGAAAACCGTAGAACCTAGGATTTTGATCTATTTGGAGCATAGTTCTCTCATTCTAAGCTACGATTTGAGATATTTTTGACGACTCTCCGTTCAGTAGTTTTCACGCTCCAAATGGGCTTGCTGACGGGACGCGACGTCAGCAAGCCCGTTTTCAAAGGCCTGTAACTCGATAACTATTGAAGCTACATTAATATTTTTTTTGGAGCAGAGTGCTCTAAATAGGGCTCTATTGTAGAGTTTTTAATCATAATCCAAATCATTACCGTTTCAGAGATCTGCGTGGGCTTGCTGACGGGACAGGACGCCAGCAAGCCCACCGGTTAATCACGTCTAACTCCTTTCACATTCTAGTTTCGAAGTTGATTTCACGGGAGCAGAGTGCTCCAATTTTGCTCGAAAATTTGAACCACAATACACGATAGTACTCTCAACGGTTCCCGAGATCTAGCTTGGGCGTGCTGACGGGACAGGACGTCAGCAAGCCCACGGTTTTTAGCTCGCAGCGTCGTTCGTATTAATGCTCCAATTTTTTTACTTGACTGTAGAGGTGCTCTATTTTTGCTCTAAATTCTGATATATTGAAAATACACCTAGCTCGATTGGGCTTTCTGGGGGGACGCACACAATTTTTAGGTATTTTTTAATATCAGTCATACTAGAAATTTTAAGATTACATTCATCAATGTTTGTAGCTTCTTTGGCTAGCACATCAGCTTTTTCATTTCCTGGAATGCCTTGGTGGCTGGGAATCCAAATTATTTCTATGAAAAAGTTATTATTTATCAAATCAACTAAGTTTTCTTTTATGTTGTTAATTAATGGATCAATATTTTGACTATTTGATAAGGCAGTTAGACATGATAAAGAATCTGAAAAAATAATGTATTTTTTGGAATTACTAGGATCGTTTTTAATGATTTCTAAGCACTTTAATATAGCTAAAGCCTCACATGTAAAAATTGATGAAAAATCTGGTAGTCTGTACTTGTAACTGTTAAAATCCGATACAATCGCACAACCCGTTCTATTATTGAAAACAGAACCATCAGTAAAATACAATACATAATTATTATATTTCCCAGTAAGTTCATGATATAAATTTTTATAGACATAATCAGGAGTACTTTCTCGGGGATATTTATTTGCTATATCTAAATTAATTTTAAATTCAGTTTTAGTCCATGGTGAAATTGAACAAGGTATTTGACGAGTAATTATTTCGGGAAAATCAAAACCAATTTCTTTTATATAATTTCTTACTCTTACTCTTAAAGGCATAGAAAGAGAAGGACGCAGGCTATATTCTAGATCTGACGGTAACGGGGAGTTTAAAAAGGGAGATCGTTTATTGTTTACTATAATATGTTTTACAGCGTACGTTAGACATCGTTCCTTCCTTCTAGAAACTAAAGGTATTTCATCAGATTCAACAAGAATGCTATCAACTGGACTTGTTCTAAATGCTCCTAAACTTAATCTGAGACATGAATTTTGGACACTTTCTAAAATTTTTAAAATATTACTAGAAGCTGAATCGTAAATAACTGAGCCATAATCCAATTTTTGTCTTATTAAAGCATTGTAGGTATTTTTAATACATTTACTATCTGAACCCCAACTTTTTGACGACAAAATTTTGATGATATTCATCCTATTACAGCATTCATACTTAAGATTCTTTATATGTTGTACCCAATTTAGTTTAGAATCAAAGGTTAATCCTAAAATTTTTATTTTGTTCACCTCATTCAATCTACAGTTATTCATAAACAAGTTCAATTGATTTCTGTTATAATATTTCTTTGATAAAATCATAAGTTCCGTTTTAAATTCTGAAATTTTTTTACCTGTTTTTTTACACCATTGCCATAACTTGTCCAAAGTAAGACACTTTGCAAAATTTTTCAGGAAATGTTTAAATCATTGCCACTACATACAATTGTGAGATCATCTGCAAATAAGAAACCTTTAACCGGACGTTTAATAACTTCAAGGACATCGTTTATTGAAATTAAAAATAAAACTACACTCAATACTGAACCTTGTGGAAGACCGTTTTCAGTGGACAGTAAATTTGAGAGAATATCGTTAATTTTAACTCTTATCTGTCGATTTGATAAAAAGTTTATTACGAAAGCTAGTATGTTTCCTTTTAGATTAAACTTTTGTAAAAGCAATATTACCCTATGTTTCCAGACCATCTCGTATGCTTTTTCTATGTCAAGGGCTACTAATATTACTTTATTTTGGTTAGCAAAAGATTTTAGTATGTGACCTTCCAAAAGCATTAAATGATCTATTGTTGATTTGAACTGCCTAAACGCAAACTGAGATGATGATATAAAATTATTACGCTCTAAATACCATTTCATTCGGTTACTTATAATTTTTTCTAAAATTTTGCAGAGGTTGCATGTAAGTGAGATTGGTCTATAGCTTGAAGTCATAGTGGGCAACTTTTGAGGTTTAAGAATGGGAATAACAATTGCCTCTCGCCACAATTCAGGGAAAACTTGGTTCATCCAAATATAGTTATAAATATCCAGAAGCCGTTCTAAAGCTAAAATCGGAAGTTTTTTTTATTAAAATGTTTGAAACATTATCCGGACCAGCGCTAGAATTACCTAGTTTTGGAATAATAAGATTAATTTCATCCATAGTTATAATTTTGTTAATAGGATTACTATTATCAAGAGTGTCAAAATCTGAATGGCTCTCTTCAATGTCTTTCTTAAATTGTAAAAACTCTGGGCTATAATTATTTGAGCTAGAATTTGCTGCGAAACCTTTCACTAATAATTCAGAAGTGATTATAGGATCAGAAATTAGTTGCCCCTGATTGTTTTTTAAAACTATGACTTCTTTTCTCCTTTTCATTCCGTTAATAGAATTTATTTTATTCCAAATTAATCCTGACGATGTTTGACTATTAATCGAAGAAATAAAACTTTCCCAATTTGCTTTCCTACTGTCTTTAAAAATCCTTCTAGTTTTAGCTCTCAATTTACGATACTCAATTTTTAATAACTCTTCTTTACGCCTGTCATCTTCATTAAATTCTTGAATAATTTATTTATATTTTCTTTTTTAACTTTTATATATTTTCTATATATTCGTTTCGTTTCTTTTAAAGATTTAGAACATTGATCATTCCACCATGGCACTTGCCTTACTCGTAACTTTCCGCTAGTTTTAGGAATGTACTTTTCAGCAGAATCAATTATTATTTGATTAAATTCATCAACAACCTTATTTATACAAATATTTGAAGTGAGATTAAGCTTTTCCAATTTTTTAATTTGATTTTCTATTTCGTCACAAAATTTAAACCAATCAGCTTTAGAGTATATCCAATGCTTGGGAACCATTTGTGATTCAGGACTTAAGTTAACTACAGTAGATAAAACTATCGGAAAGTGGTCACTGTCGTACAGGAAGTCTAATGCATTCCAGTCGAAATATGCAGATATATTCCGCGAAGCAATAGACAAATCAATGTTACTCGTATGACCATTACTGCTATTGAAATGTGTAGGTAGATTTTCATTCAGCAAAATTAAATTGTCATTTGAATCCAACCACTCGGCTACTATTTTTCCCCTAGAATCACAATGACTAGAACCCCAATTAAAGTGATGGCTATTAAAGTCACCTAGAATGAGAAATGGAATAGGAAGCTGATTTATTATATTGTTAAGCTCTATGTCACTAATGGAACAACTATTAGGCAAGTAAATATTACAAATAGTAACCGCAAGTGGAAATTTTATTCGTACTGCAACTACTTCATAACAACTGTTGACATTTATTAGTTCTGGTAGCGTGTGAAACTTAACATAAGTAGCAACGCCGCCACTGGCAATACTGCTTTGTATGCGATTTTTATAAAAACATTTATAGTTTTTTAGACTGGCATAGTAAGTATTTTTAAAATTTGTTTCTTGAACACAAAAACATATCGGATTTATCTCGTTCAAAAGTAGCTTAATATTTTCATATCTAGCGTGGAAACCATTTGTATTCCACTGCAAAATTTTCATAGTAATGGACTTAAAAAGTATTATATAATAAAGGTAACAAAAAATAAATAAAATAATAAGCGAAGTGGGAAAATAAACCTTGTAAATTGAAGTATAAAAATATGAATGTAAAATATTACTTATCTTTCCTAAAATTTAATTCCTGAAGCTTCCTTGCGAATCTTGAGCACCTATTTTTTAAATTTCTATTTAGTTTGGGATGCAAAAATAAACACATTTTAATTAAATCATCCGTATTATCAGTATAGTCTTGTATAACGTCTCGAATATTTTGTTTACTGCGGGTTTCGTTTAGAAGATTCCTAAATTCATTCAAAGTTAAAGTAAACTGGGGGAGGGTATTTTTACTAGTTAATTCTATAAATTCATTTGTCACATCATTCCATACTTGTTCTTCCGATCGATTGTCCAAGGTCTTCTTTTTCTTCTTCAGCGCTTTCTTGGTAGTTACTTCTTCATCCACAGAAAAATTGCTGTCAGTATCATTTGTGTGGTCACTCAGTGGTATATTAAATTCCATATTCGTATCGACTGGGTTCCAGTCCGGTTGCGAAGGTTCCGAGGTCGTATTTGAGTGTATTCTCTTTATACCCTTGTTCTGGTCCAATATAGTCGAAGAGAAATTCAATATTTGCGACTGGGGTTTTGAGGTATCTTCTAAAATGGGGATAGTGACATCACTAATAACCTGTGTATTGTTTTGAATATTTACAGCTGCAGTTTGAGCACTTTGAGGAC